>MU269990.1:13207500-13734426 GCA_021432705.1 Caranx ignobilis
GTTTAGTCTGTGCTTTCATCTACAGCTGAGTAGCTTTGTCATGCTTTTCTTCTTCTCCTTGGGCTGCCAGAGTAAAAGAGCAGTGACGTGGTGGATTTTGTAGATGCACATGAAGAGTTAGTGAAGTGTTGTTCTCTTTGTTGGCTGTGAAAATGGTTTGAGTAAAGGTAAAAGCTACCTCACTCTGCTGATATCTGAATGCCTACTGTACTGGCCCTCAGTGACCCAGACAGGAGGAGTCCTAAGAATAAGTTCCCACAGTGTGGGAGAAAGCTGACAGCGGTTGAAAGAGTGGAGTGTATTTTGAGGAAGGGATAAAGGAATAAACCCCAGCAGCACATTGCAGTACAAACTGAAGCCTGTCTGCTGCTGTTAGCCTTTCAGTCTTATCACGATAGCAGGTGGACAGTCTGCTTTTATTTCTCACTCGCACACCGTGGAGTCACTCTCTATTTTTGTACTGGGACCAGCTGCTTAAAACATTGGGGGGAGGATTAGACCAGTGTAGGAGTGAAAACCAACACTGTCTCTTCTTTTTGGTCCTCTGTTGCTACTTTTAGACTGTGGCCATGCAGTTTGGGGCAGATAGGCTTTTGAAACAGGATCATCATTAAGTGATTTTTACTATTCATGAAAGTGTTAAACTTTGGCAGATGTTCAGATCAAAACATTGTTACACTCAGTTGCTCATTTAGTCTGTGAGGGGTTGGACTAAGATGCCTCCCTCCCCCAGTCTTTACCTCATGTGTCTCACCTGTGTGTGATTGCTCCACCTGGGTCTTCCTTGTATATTTTTACCCCAGTGTCTTCTCATTGCCCTCTGTTGGTTCATCTGTGGTCTTTGTCAGTGTTGCCTGTGTGTTCCTGCCAGTGTGTTTTTTGTGTCCCTGCAAGTCAATCGATCATTTCTTCATTTCACTGTTCATGTTTCCTGAGTCTGTCTGCATTTCATGTTCATCTGAGAATCCCCACCTTAACAAAAAGTTCCTATCACCGCTTCACCAACTGGTCTAGACTGAGCTAGCAAGACCTTTTTTTATGAAGCTACATTAGATGATGTGTGCTGCTGGTTTTGCTGATCCCCTGATAAAGCTGAAACTATGTGGTTGGTTTGTTTGCCTTGATGGTTTTTGTACCGGGCTGTAAACTTGTTTGTTTTGGGAGGCAGATGCTTGGTTGTGCCACCTGTGGTGCCGAGGTTCAGTTTGCAATGATCAACAAGTCCTTCAAATTAAACAACACAGTACACACAGTTTGTCCTTTAGAACACAAATAAGCAAATCACTGTGGAAAATAGGTTTGTCTTACAAGACACTGATTAAAGTTCAGAGATCAGGGTGAGACTGTTGAACCAAGGGCAGGGACAGGTGATGCAGAAGAAAACTGTTGTTCATGAAGGGCAAAGACATGTCAACAGATTGTGAAGAGAGCTGCTGGAGAATGTTACAGGTTTGCTCTACATATCTGGCAGAAGCTGAGCTTCATTTTCTTAAAACTGTTTCCACTCAAAACTCATTTCCACGTCATTTAAACAGACAAAATTATTTATTCAAAGTGCAAACTGATACATTTTGTGTAAAAAGCAATGTTTTAATTTACATATATTTCTCTTCATTGGGCATAAACATTCTTTTCTAAAGGCCTATAAATCAGTATGAAAGTTAAATCATTATAAAAGTTGAACCATGCTCTGCTAAAGTTTGAAGACAGCTTAGCTTACTTTAAAAGAAAATGATAAAAATAGATAAACAATAGCTGTTTTATCACATATATCTATTTCTGCATTGGGTGAATCACTCCTTTAGTTTGTTGTTGTGCAGTAAACTGATCACAATTGTCTGACCTACAACATAAAACAGCCAAAAGTCAGTAAAAACAATGAACAAATCCAGACCACATTAGGTTAGTAAACCTGATTTCTTAATTCTGGAAATCAAGCTGTTATGAACAGAGATTTTAAAATGAGCCCAAAGAGAGGAGGCAGCTCTGCAGAGCCTCTGTGGGAAAAGCATGCCAGTTCTCAGCTCTGGTTTCCCTGTTAATCCAGATTCTCACCTCGGTCATGTGATGGCAGGAAACCTGACCACCCTCACGGAGAGGAGAAGGCCTGAAGAAACACTGTACGGCAGCAAGCATTTCACCAAACAACCACATTTCTTAGCAGCATGAAGACAGAAAAGAGATGACACCATGGATACCTGCCAGTGTGGCCAGTGGAGCTAATGTATTTAACAGCTGAAGCAGCACTTGGCTCTGGACTCATAGCGGAGTTGATGGGGGTCAAGGGGTTATGGACTGAATTGCTTGGCTGGGGTCTGGCCATGGGAATAAATGTGAGCAAAGTCTGTATTTCTTTGCACAATGCAGTGTGACCCCAGAGGATGAAGTTACAACAAACACACACCGATACATGGAACAGGCCTACAGGCTTCCAATAATCCCTGTGTGCTTTACTTACAGTGGTGAAAATAAACTCAGCATGGTGCCTACACACACTGTCAAGGAAAAGGTTTTTGAATGGGTTTATGATAATATATATAAACTGAATATTATCATGGTGTGACTCTCAGGAATAGAGGAGAAATCGGCCATTAAGACAATTTTACACTGTCCTCTCTTAACTTCAAAGTTATAGTTTAGTCCCCCCAAAAACTATAACATTCAATGTTAGTAGTACTATGGACTGTAAACCCCTCATGCATAAAGAGTTCCACATGTGTTAAAAACAGCACCTCTCCACCTCATATCATACTTCAGGTTGATTTTGTCTGTTGCTTATGAATTGTAGTTCAGGTCAAAATACTGTTGGCTGAACAGTGTATGTATGTATGTGTGTGTGTGTGTGTGTGTGTGTGTGTGTGTGTATATACAATAGGCTATATATATAGCACAATAGGCTATATATATATAGCCTATTGTGCTACTGTGTAACAGCTGATTACTTTCAACTTACCAGTCTCAAACCACTGGAAGCTTTCCAGTGCAAACTGGTCTGATTCATTCATGTAAGAGCAAATCTCCTGTAATATGGAGGCTTTGGTGCATATTAATATTCACTCTACAACCATAAACCATAAGCTAATTGACCATGAATCACACAGTTCCCTGTGTGAGGTGAGGACGAGCCAGAATCCACTTAGCTGTTAATGTGTCAAACTGGTTTTCAGAGCATGAGAAATGCAAAGACAAATGAGGATTTATTATCTAGTGACAGAGAAGCCAAAGCTTACTGGCTGATGTGTGACTAGTTGTTTGGCCCTCACAAACATCAGATCTGACAGTGAAAGGGTCAGGATGAATGTTTTACACAACAACTGGTTTCATGTCTTCACAGCATGATACTGGTAATGCATTAAACTTGCTCTTCATTTCCACGAACAGTTACTGCTCATTACATGTCATTTTAAGAAGAACTTGCTTTTGCATAGGAAATAATTAATCTGGGCATGTACAGACTTAACCTGTTTTTGTTTACACCTTGTGACTGAGGTTCTGTCATGTTCAGAGTGCATGTTGGGAAATCAGCACACTTTATTCACTGTGTTCTACACATGACTTGTATTGACACACAGCAAGCAAACTGCTGCAAAAATAAAGAGTTAGATTTACAGGTATGCAATATTTTATGACTGTATGAGCACACAACAGACAGCGACAGCCCTCAAAACAGTGTCCTCATACCTACAGCTCATATGTGGATTTAATCTTTTTGGTTATTTTCTTTAAGGTTTTCTGAAAAAGAGATGTCTCAGTGGGACAATGAAGGAAAAGTGAAGTGTAAACGAACACAGGGAAACCCCCGGGAGTATAATCCTGCTAAAGACTTTGCTGATTTGCTTTAACAGAAGATGAAGCAGACGGGAGATCAGGGCCTGAGCTGCTGCACTGTCAGGGGAATTTAGGCAGCAGTGGACTTTATGGAGGACCCTGGGAAAAGAGCCAAAGTGCAGAGTGTGTGATGACAAACAAATCTGTGAACAATTTACTGTTCAGATGGGTTCACCACATGTTTTCAAAGACTACAGAAAGACCTCTTGTACTCAGCTGTTGATTTGCCCCAATTTTGAATATATATGTTATATATGACCATATATATTGAATATATGTGGTCGATTATGACATTGATCAGAGCAACATGTCTACAAAAGAACTCTGTGGATCTGATTTGTTTTACTTTTCTCTTCGCAGGAATCTGTTTCCTGCAAACCTGGTGGCTGCTGCTTTCCGTTCTGTGAGTGCCAGCTCCTCACTCCACCACACTGTCCAGACTCCATCACTGCTCTCTGTCTGTGTTTTCTCTCCACCACCTGTGTCTTGTCTGCTGTGCATTGTTCATCAGAAATTATTTCACCAAACAGGCGGACGTTGCTCCATGTTCATTTTCTGGCTGTAGCCCTGAGAGCCTTTTAATGAGGAAATGTTCAGAAGAGAGAGCGGCTGTTCTCCGCTGCTCGCTAAAATGCCTCTCTTCCTTGTCCCTCACCAGCCGTTACCATGGCGAGACCATTCCATTCCAGCGAGCCTAGCAACCCACCTCGCCTCAATGCTTTTGAACATGGCCCACTCCTCTTCCTAGAATTATGATCGTGTCTGTTAAGACTAAAATAAGGAACCAGGAAAGTTCAATATTTGGGGACGTGGGGACAGAAAATGGCTGTGCACACACACACACACACACACACAAAGATAATATGCACTTACTTCCACTCCCACACACACTAAGACACTTACACACTCATGTAATTGAACTGATTGCCTTAAACCTTCCTAAAACCAGGCCAGTGATTAATAAACCCGTAACCGAGATGGCAACTTCTCACGGTCAGAGTAAATGCAGTTTCAAAGTGCACTCAGGTCAATGAGTTCAATATCCGCCCCCCCCACCCACCCATGCAGCCTATACAGTGGTAGAGCCCCTGTGGAAAGTGTCCAAATGTGGATTAAACCAAGAAAGCAAGGGAGAGGGGAGACTTACACATAATGCCGAATGGCTAGATGTTCAAACAAAAGTCTACAGCCTGTTTTAAAGTCCACACAGGTCTGTGGAGATGTGAGATACATTGATCCTATGGGGCTGTTAAAGGAAAAGCAGAGAGGGAGGGACACAGTGTTGTCGCAGCGCTGCTTGTCTCCTTAAAAGCTGAGAGACTGTCTGAAGAGCTGGCCCCAGCTCCCTGCACATGCTGCATTACAGGAGCAATGGAAAGACATTGGTAATAAGTTGGTTTTCCATCACTTTCAGCCCAAAACACTCTCTAAAACTATTGTGCATCTCATAAGATTCACTCTGTATGCTGTGCAAAATGTTCTCACCAATCAGAGCTGGAGATGGAAGGCAAAAGCTTGAAGCTGCACATCAAATGAATATGAGCTGCTCTAAAGGTCAGTGAGCAGTTCATTGTAGAGACTTTGTAATACTCATGTGGTGTAACTATTTCTTGGTGAAACAAGAAGTGCTTGCCCTCAAGACAAAGTTGCACCATGGAACTTCCTCTGCAACCACAATGCTCTTCTCACATCTCAGCTGTGCACTGAATTCAACACATCTCATCATTTATCCTGTGACCTGATCAGGAACTTCAGCTAAAAGGGCTTGCTGCACATTTTATTGTTTCATCTGTACCAAATATTCTTGCAGTATTTGAGGGTCACTGACTGTGAGTCCCTGAAGTCCCTGGTTTAGCTGCAGCTGAACAAACAGAGATGAGGGCTACTGTCTGAAGGACGCCATGTTGACACAATAATTATTCTCCTTATCTTGTTGTCACCCTCACTCTCTGATACATAAACTCTGAAGCACTTCGGCTTCTTACCATCCTTGCATACACAACCATGACATCATCATCTGTTCTGATTGGTTATTTACTCAGTAATAAATATATCATCTATGTTCCTCTGTGACATTAACTCCTCCCACTGCCTTGAACCAAGGAGGAAACAAAAGGATTCATCTGTCTCATAATTACAAGATCAGAATCTTATTAAATATGAAACCCTATTTCATAACAATGAGAGTGTTTTCATATTTTATGACACAATTATAAGATAATATACAAAAGATAATACCTGAGGCCTCAGCGTTTTGTCTTGGATGAATGCATTGTGCTTCTGTGGCTTTCTCTGCTTCCACTCTTCATGCCAAGCTAACAGACTCCCAGCTGCAGCTCTGTGCTGAATCTGATCTTCTCATTTCACTCTGGGTCAAACTCATTAAAGCTCCTCCATGTGCACACACATCCCAGTTCTTTGATCATCTCTGGTAAATTGCATGGACCCCAGAGAAACCTGTTTTTTGGTCACCTGGTATCACATTGTGTAGGTGTGTGATCAGACACCAGCACACTGCTGACTTTATGGCGTCTTCATCTGATGACCAGTAAACCAACTATGCCCAGATCATCATCAGCATCATTTGAATTCTTTGAATGATAATTGTTGGCGATGTTCCAGGGCAGATGTCAGATTGTAATCAGAAACCTAAAGACTGATCTGAATCCATTACATTGTACTGACAGACACAAACAGATAATTGAGACACACTCTCATTTACATCAATTTACATCCAGAACAAAAACTTGGAGTCATTTGCATGTTGACACTGTAGTGACATATTTCAGTACTAGGATGCACTAAACAACAGCATCTCACAAAATGAACTAAAACAAGTTTTCTTCCGTCTTTGTTTCAGTATGCCACCGACTACAAGATGATCGCTGTGGGGAACGACACCAACGGGACCACCCTCTATCAGAAGGTACGACCACCAACATCCAGCGAGTACAGTCGCACATGCAACAGCTACATGAACAGTCACACACGTTTTATATGTTACATGGGTCAAAAACCTTTGAGAGGAGAGTTGCTGCTTCGTGTCCACATGAGTCAAACAGTCATTGCTGCCAGAATAAAGACAGGTGGTCAATCACTGTTGGAAAACATGTTTGCTCTGAGTGTTCTCTGTTTCTGCACACGAGTCACCCATGGGTGTAAAGTCACTGAATAAGCACTATGTGAGACTCTAATGGATGACTTCTAAGGAGAGTGGGTTAAGGTTGATGGAAAAGAGGGACCTTGGTCATCTGAACTGTTTAAAATAGGATTAGTTAGCTCAGCTCAGTACATGGGTTATTCATTATGTGTAAAGCTTTTCTTCTTTTAAAGATGAATAAATGGCACCAAATAACATAAAAACAATGTCTGTATTAATTTAAGGAATTCTTATCATTTAATGACATTTAATCGTGTCATTTTAAACATTTAGATTTTAGAGATAGATCATCAGAAAATCAGTTCTGAACCAGAGAGGCACTGAAAACCAGAGCAGAGTTCAAACATGGAAGACCTCCCAGCTTCAAGGATTTATCCAACAACAAAGGAAAAACACACAGTCTGGGTTTAAGGGGGGGAGCAGGTCCATCCATCATTAACTATACTGCTTAACCATGAAGGGTCACAGGGGGCTGGAGCCAATCTGGCACAGTGTGAAGGCGGGGGAAACCTGGACAGGACGCCAGTCCACCACAGGGTTGACATTTAGAAACAATCAATGTTGACACACTCACACTCACACCTATGGGCACTTTAGAGTCACCAGTCAAATTAATGCACATGTCTTTAGACTGTGGGAAGAACACATGCAGGCACAGAAACGCCAACAAAAATCTGAAATCAAGAACACAGAAGGATAACTGGAAAGCCAGATGATTGTACTCCTCCATATACACTTAATCCCTGAGACATGTTTAGTCAGTACTTCATACAGTACATAATTATTAATGTAATTACTTTGAAAGATGCTGACACCTTTTGTTTGAATGTATGGCAGTAATTATAGATGAGTCAAGCTTTCTATAGGCAATGACTATGAAAACAGGGATGAACTTTGCTTTAAAGCTCACCTACAAGTTTGACATTCAGAACTTACCCTTAAAAACAATACAGTCTGTCAAACTCTCCTCTGTTTTTCGTGTCACTGACTTTCAGTCGGTCACATGTGCTGGCCATTGGACAGATCATCCTGACCCTGTGATGAAGATGATGTGTTGGTCTGAACAGGGAACAAACACAGGCTGGCACAGGGCTGTGGTGCTGATCCCAGATCGCCAGTGTCCTCATTACAGAGTAATGATGAATTTGTTAGTTTGTCAGGAGAGACAGAGGTAGAGGAACAGATGGATGAAGACATTTACTGTTGAAAAATAGACCTGTAGACCTCAGGCTTTTTAACAGCAGCATGTTTTAAAGCCTCTCCACAGCCCTGCGCTCAACCATATCATACACATGTATGGAAGAACCACTTAAGAACTGATACAATGCTCAGTAACATCAGTTAAATGTATTTAGATCAGCCAGTGATCTAATTTTCTAAATTTTGTGCAAACAGTAATAATGTTCTAAATCCTCTAAACTTTTCCCCAGTGACCATGGTTTGTACCGATTGACCCAGTATAGTGGAGCAGTTGGGGGATCTTGTCCTGGCTTTAGTCCATGGTATTTGTCTGTCATGGGTCATGGTGGACAGTCCCCCGAGTGCCAGGGGATGAAGCTGGTGGAGCTGTGGGAGAGCTCAGGACAATGGCAGAGGATTGAGCTCAGGATTTGTCCTTGTCCTTATTCATTACCCATCATCCAGTTCACTGAATCCTTCAACTACTCCCAGACCTGTGCACCCACACATGCACACTCTGTAGCAAGAGGTGCGATATAAACTACTAGAGAATATATTAGCACAAGCGCTACTGTTAAACAAGCACATGTCTCCTTAATGAAAGGATGAGGTCCAGGTCCAAGCTGTTGAGAAAACCAGACTGCCATTATCAACACACATGCTTATTCTTGCTGATGGTGGAACAACTCATGTTTTAGTTCATCAGACCACTGCTCTGGTCATTTCACAACTGGTAGCAGGATTGGCATGAAGTTCTGTGCAGACTTGAACAATCTGCAGATATTTATGTTTGAACTGTTCGATGGATTAGTGCAGATGTGCAAAGATCTTAGATAATGTTCTAATGATTCTGGTCATACTGTAGTTTCACATCTCCTCTCTCAGGCTTCTAGGCCTCTCAGGTCAGTGAACCAATCAGAAGAAAGAAGGCTCTAAGTCTCTTTCTGATTGTCAGACTAGGATATCAAAAAGTAGAGCAGATTTCAGGTAAAACACTTTTTTCCAAGGCTGGGTGGTGGGTCTAGGTCGAACGGCCTAAGACATGATTGAGAGTGATGACTGTCAAGTTGTGACATCACAAAGTAGCAGGAAGTCCTGGTGGTTCATTTTAAGGCACAGTTTCTGAATACAGGTTGTGTAATTTCACTTTGGACTGATGGTTTGATGATTTCACAATAGAACCTAGACTTACTTCATGACCAAACTACATTTACCCTACATGGGACCTTTAACTTGCCAATCCTTTAAAAAAAAAATTACAATCCAATGAGCTAATGCCTAACATATAAACACTCCTAGCTTGGATGATAAACATGCTGCTAAACATCAGTGCACTCACACTGTCATCTGTTCCACAGTCTTTTCACTAACTGTCTCTCTGGTCTCACACAGTGCGCCTCTGCTCTATGTTTGCAGGTCCCTGTTGGTACAGAAACAGATGGCATGAACATCCTGGGTCTGGTTTTATTTGCCATGGTGTTCGGTGTGGCGCTGAGAAAGCTGGGAGACGAGGGAGAGGAACTCATTCGCTTCTTTAACGCATTCAATGAGGCCACCATGGTGCTGGTGTCCTGGATCATGTGGTGCGTACAGTGTTGACAGTACCTCTGGTGGTAGTACTCAAGAGTTGTCAATGTTCAAATAACAATATGCATTTTGTGGTGTGCCCCAGGTATATCCCTTTCGGCATCATGTTCCTGGTAGGCAGTAAGATTGTGGAGATGGAGGACGTGGTTCTTCTGGTCACTAGTCTGGGAAAATACATCTTTGCTTCAATCCTGGGCCACATTATCCACGGTGGCATCGTCCTGCCTCTCATCTACTTTGGCTTCACTCGCAAGAACCCCTTCAGTTTCCTGTCGGGCCTCATCACGCCCTTCACCACAGCCTTCGCCACCTGCTCCAGGTACACTGTCACAGAGTGCCCCACATCACAGGGTGCCCCATGAACTGTACAACAGGTACAGTAAGTAGCATTACACAGTAGTTGTAAGGGCACCATAAAATGAGTAAAGGAACTTTGGATTTACTCTTGAAATCATCCAGGTTCTACTGTGTCTATTGTGTCTATTAGTGACCTCAGTGACCTTTGCTGTAGCACCACTGTCAAGACAAAATTTGAGTACTAGTTTGATGTTTGTTTCAAAACTGCTGATATGTGTGATGGACTGAGTAATGCTCTGAAAGGCTCTAGTGGGGATTTGTTGATTTTGTTTTGTTTTACTATTTCAAGACTCTGCAGCAGGCAGTAATGAGTTAACTAAACCTATGTCCACAATTAGCAACATTTCATCATGAATTTCTGTGGATTCATTTGATGCTATTTTACTATATTTTAATATTGACGTTATCATTTCATCAGTATTTACTGTACACAAGTTCTGACATACAAACAACTCAAATAACATGAATCCTGATTTGCATTTATAGGCTCTACTCTCTAATTCAAATAGATAGTCTTCTACAGAGGGGCAGAGTGTGCAAAACTGTGAAACTATAGTTGAATATTGGTTCAAGCTGAATGACACAAATGGTTGACAAAGAGCAATACATTCATTTCATTTCTTTATACATGATATCTCTCTTTCACCCATCAGTTCAGCGACTCTTCCCTCTATGATAAAGTGTGTTGAGGAGAATAATGGTGTAGACAAACGCATCAGCCGCTTCATCCTTCCCATTGGTGCCACAGTCAACATGGATGGGGCAGCCATTTTCCAGTGCATCGCTGCAGTCTTCATTGCTCAGCTTAACAATGCAGAGCTGAATGCTGGACAGATCTTCACCATCCTGTGAGTCCTGGGGATGATAAAAACTTCCCTTTCCCTCTCTGTTGCTTCTTACCTAACTACAATAAGTGTTTTATTCCTATTTCTAGGGTGACAGCCACAGCCTCCAGTGTCGGTGCAGCAGGCATCCCAGCTGGCGGCATCATCACCATCGCCATCATCCTGGAGGCCATTGGCCTGCCAACCAATGACCTGTCCCTCATGCTGGCTGTTGACTGGATTGTGTGAGTAAAGCCTGTGAACCCAGCGACTCTCATATTAGAAAACACTTAAAGCTATGTCTGATCACGTACACAAAGCTAGATCTAGGTTTCCTAAGAGAAAGGTCGACAAGCAGGGATTAAAAAAAGCGGTGTTAAAAAGCAGTCTGCTATAATTTCGCCAAAAGTCTGTTGTAATTTCCCCAAGTTCCACTGCTTTGTAGTGACAAAGCAAATATACATAACGTAGGGTGAAACACGAACGTGCTGAAATACATGCTCTTCATAACAAAGGTCACAGGCTGCACAGAAGTCTGGCTCTTCTCCTGCACGTGGAACAGAAACCTCTGAGTTTATAGTGCACATTTAACTTGATGATAGGAACATGATGAATTTTTATATTAGTCACCTGTTCAAATGTGAATAATGCTGAAAGTTGTGTTGTGTGATTCAGTGGCTTGGAGACAAAAACAAGTTTCCCCTGAAAGACAATGAAGTGTACCTAACATTACCTATTTATGAAAAATGATCACTTTTAAGACTCTAAGACTAATTTTGACAGTGTAATTTCATTTGATGTGTTTACCAGTTGCGAACTGACCTTTGCTGTCTGACTGTTCACTCTGTGCACAGTGATCGTACAACCACTGTGGTGAACGTAGAGGGTGATGCGCTGGGTGCTGGGATCCTCCATTACATCAATCAGCAGGAAATGAAGAAAGAGAAAGAGCAGCAGCAGGATGAGGAGTTGGCGGAGGTCCGGGTGGAGGCGGTGGCCAACGTCCAGGCGGAGGAGGAGACCTCGCCACTTGTCATGCACCCAACCAAAGCCTTAGCAGCAACGCCGGAAGCTATTGAGTCTGTCCTGTGAACTCAGCTAGACTTTTTCTCTTGCCGTGTGACCTTTTGACCTTTCCACATTTGCTGCTGATGGGACCTCATTCTCACTCAGTGTGCACTCAGAAAAAAGGTCACTTATGGTGTCACTTGTGAGGGAAACAAAGTGCCATGGTAACAGTCTGTCTAGGGCATTGATGGTCCACAGTGCACTCGCTGCTGTTACATTAAAATTTAGTCACTTGGGCTCATGTCTCAACACCATCTGATTTCAATGCAGACTGGGAAATGATTGGAATTAAAAAGAAAAAAAATAACAGTGATGGAAACACACAAAATTTCCTTCAAACATTCCCATAGGTGTCATAGTTCTATTTGTGTCGTGAACGGTTTGAGATTCCCACAGCCATAAGTTTGTGTGTTAGAACATTATCAAGTGTTTGTTTTTTTTTGTTTGTTTGTTTTTTTAAAATCATCAAGACAGCAAATACAACAACCAACATTAGCTATGGAACTATTTGCCAAAATCTGACAAGCCAAATGGTCTAACAAGTGCTTGTGAGTCTGCCATGTCATTACATTTTTAGGAACCTGCTCAGTCACTTCAACTCAGCTGATGGAAACAAAATCCTGTTTTTTTTTTTAAATTAGTTAGATTGAAATATGAACTTTTGCTCCCAGGTTTAATAGTCGTCACAAACCACAGATGTTTACAGGATGTGCCCTGGCTTGTGTTTGCCGATCGACAGCAAAATGTCAAACATTAACCCTTCAAATAAAGGCTCAAGAATTTGGCCTATTTGTTGGACAAGCATCACACAACCTGTTGACCTAGTGTCCCCACTCCCTACTGACCCAGATGGTCCAATGTAAAGATTTTTTTTTTTTACCTCTGGGCCATTTTAACTGGGCACATTTATGCCATTATGGTCTAATACTGCTTATCCCAACAGAGCGTCAGTTTATTCACACACCTGTGGTAGCCTGTAGCTTTCTTGTGGAAAAAGGACTTTATAATTGCCAAATTCAAACAGGATAGGTAAACATGTCACCTGCCTTTATTTCACAGCTCATATCAGCATTTTATAAGCAAGCTTTACAAATGTGCCTCTGGAGACTGTGTACAAAAAGGCTATCTGAGCTAGCTCTCAAAAAGTTGCATTTATACACCATAAAGTCTGAAAGTAGCTTGTTTGCTTTGAGTTTTGTTTGCTAATTCAGTGTTAACATGAAGCTATCAGCTAGCAATAGCTAATTCTCTTATTTCTTTGCTTAGTTTTGCTAGCAGGTGCTAACCTGATACTCGAGTTAGCTGGAAATTGTAACAAACTAAAAAGACACTAGATTTATTTTTTGATGAAGAAACAATTCCCAGACAAAACCAGAATAGAAATTAAACTAATTTGTTCACTCCTTTTGAGACAGCAAAGATAATCAACCTGCCATTCTTGCCCAAACATGGTCGCCAGAGGGTGCCTTATAAGACATAGTCATGGTCAGAATTTCAATCGATCGAACATTAGTTTCCCAGTACTGTAAACACTTCATATTTGGCATCATGAAAACACTCCAGTGCCCCATTCATTCAAAAGCACGTGTTTGATTTATGTAGTTCAGGATGGTTTGGTTTCAGAAATCCCAGAAAATCCATGATGAATTCTCCCAAAACTCAAAGTTTCATCAAACAAACACTGGACCACACCAAGTGAAGAGTTCATATTGTACTATATGCCATTATTTTAAGTTTATCCTTTTATTTGAGAGGGTTGTCTTTCTCAGTGGGGTCTCAATGAGCTGCACCATATCCATATTAATATATCATTAATATGTTATATTGAGTGCATCTTATGCTATGTCAGTAACCAAGGATCTTACACCCAAAACCTCAAAATTATTACTGGCCAAGTGTCAGGGCAGAAATTAGCACAGTGGTTGACAACACATTCATGCTGTGGGCCTGTTATATTAGCTGTTGCTAGATCACTCTAAAGGGAAACTTGGTTACTGCCATTATCACAGTGTAGATACTGCTCTAAACATGTGATTGGATCTTTTCCTTAATGTGGGGACATAGCTGATGTCCATACAATATGGAAAATGGTTTAACATGAAAGAAGCTGTGCCAAATTTCTAATGGTTTAGCAGGGAGTCCCCCTTCAGGATACTGGACTTGACTGACAGGATGAGCCTGCGCTGTCCTCTAGTGGTGATGAGTATTATTGTGAAAATTCACAAGTAAAAATGTGAGGGTTATTGAACCTCAGAGCTTTTGTGTCCATCTGAAGTGGCCATTGATTTTCAGCAGACCCTGCTGAATTGCGATATTTCCTATTTATTTGATCTATTATTTAACATTCATAGGGAATGACTAATGATGTGACTGCAGATCTTTACTCAGTCTTACGATGTTATAGTGTATTTTAAAGTGAAGACCACTAAGAGATGAAGGATCTTTATGTATGTGAAATGAATTTCATTCATGTTGCTGTCACATTATGTCTGAGATGCTGGTTATGATGTAGTGGAGCTGCTTTAGTTTTGGATCATAGTGTGTATGTTCAAACTGTTTGCTTTAAAGATGAAAGTATGAACTAGTATGTCCGAAAATTTCTTACTCAACAGTACCATTTCAGATTTCAGATGACTTTTCTAAGCTACCGACTGCTCTATTAACCTCAAGCTGAGTTTTAAGACTAGGTTTTGTTGAGTTAATTTGGTACAATCACATGTAATTACATGCAATGTGGTACATACCTTATATGAATATATGTATAAATATATTTGATATTAATTTATTGTAATTGTTTTAACTTTTGTATTATTTGTACTTTCTCCTTTTAACACTTTCTCTCAGTATCAGAATTTATATTGTTATGAAACACTTTTTAAATGAATTATTCTGAATAGCGTTCCTGATAACCACTTTAATTTCTGTTGTGTTGTTTAGAAGTACCTGCTACCTTGCCTGTGCCATGTCACTGTCTAACACTTTACAGCTGTCTCTTTGCTGTTGGTCCTGCTGTCTGTCTACATTAAAAGTGATACAGTAAAATTTTTCATGCAACCAAAATGAGAATTCTACTGTGTCCGACCCTTATTATTAGCTCATAATATTATTCAGGTCTTAAAATGGGAGACATTAACCTAAACTCTTTGACTGCATGCCCCTGAATTGAAAAAGGACAGCATCATCTACCTACATTGATTATTTTGCTGAGTGAGGGTGCACTACCCTTTAAAGACATTGAGGAACCAAACCTGTTTCACATGAATAAGTGATGGTATCAGGGGTAATCATATTTTCATATACATAACAACCCAACACATCAGTATGGCATTATTAAGGTTGCTAATATTGACAGAACAAGTGTAAAATGTAATGTATACAATGCATACAAGTTAGGTATACCAATACTCAAAATTAAAATAACATTTCCATTATAATAAAAGCAACATTACACAGGAACATCTTCAGCCAGCAGTGGGTAGTTCAAGACAGCTGCGGCTGAAAAAATGCTACACTACACATACATACTGACTACTTGAAGAGCAGGTGTCAGGAGGAGGAAGCAATAACAAGGATGTAGCTCTGTGGTAAGAAACCTCCATCACACCTGCCTGGGTGTGAGTAACCTTCAGCATTCCTGGCTTTGAGTGACAAACCTCCATCACTGTTGTCTGCACTAGTGTCAAACAGAACTTTTTTTTTTTTTTTTTTTTTTTTTTGCCTTAAGTGACTTCTAGAAGTGAACAACACTGAGACTCAAAGACACTCGGAGTCCAGGGAACTCTGGAAACAAGAAGCTGCGTTTGCACTGAGTTATATTTTGACAATAATATTGAAGTCTTAATATTCTGTTGCAATTACTGGTAATTAGTAGCGCATCACTGTCCCTGTTTCTTCTCTACCCTTTGGAATTACTTCTGTTACAGTCAGATTCGGATTCAAGCCCAACTGTAAAATTCCGATGGTCTTGAATGCAGCAGGGATGATGCTGCCTTGGATCCATATTACCTTGCTAGCAGCTTGCAAGCTAACTGAATACAGGCGGTACTGTGCAGCTACATGGGGATGTCCCACCCTTTTTAAGACAAGCTGAGGACTCTGTGCTTATTATCGGCTCTACTTAAAACGGGATTAATTCCCAAACTTTGGCGAGATGACGACACGGTCAGAGAGAGAAAAAGCCCAGAAACTGAATGAGCAGCATCAGGCCATTCTGTCTAAACTGCTGAGAGAAGAAGACAACAAGTACTGTGCTGACTGTGAGGCGAAAGGTAAACCTGCTTCCACCTGCTGTACACCTCTGTCACAAATTTGAGTGCGCAAAAATGAAAAGATGTGGGAACTTCGTAGCTAATGGCTTGCTAAAGCTAGCAACATATTGCAACGTTATTCTGATGGAGTCACTTATGTTTAGCTGTGCTTGCATCCCTCTCAGCCTTGTTGCCTAACGACAAATTCTGTAATGCCGACTCAAAGTATTATTTGAATTTCGTTTACTTGTTTTCCAAGATACACACAGTTATTGTTTGTTCAGTCAGAATTAATACAAAATGAATAATATTGAGCGGCATTTGTGCAAGTAGCAACAAGATATTAGCTATTTCCGTTAAACACTTTCAAAGTAAAATCCTCAGTGAGCTCTGAGCCAAAAGAAGAAACCTAGACATTAAATATTTCGAAATTAGCCTAACTGTAATATTAATAATGGAAAGTATTATATTTTTGATTCAGTTTATATACGTTTATTGTAAATTGTAGTGAGCTGTGTTTTTGTTCACACTTGACCAAGTTAACTAGTATGGTTTACGTGAGATGATTTATATGATAACGCAATGAACAAACAGAAAAATTAAATGATTTTATGCCTAGATTTTAACTGGAAATTGGTCGTAGTTCCTTGTGTACATCTTAATGCTTTGAAGGTTGCCCCTGAAAGTCATGCTTTGTGCTTTTATTTTGAAACCGTGTGGCTTCTTTTTCCGGTGCTGCGTTGCAGAAATTGCGCTACCTTGACGCAGGTCTGCCCGACGGTATCGGTGTCATGTCCTTGACTGGATTATTTATGAGCGGAAAACGTGCGTATCCCGTGGAAGCAAGAGTAAATTAAAGGTGGACATTGTCTCTGACTGTCTGAAAAACACACCAGCATCATGTAGCCTACCGTAGGCTTGCTGCAGCTGCAGCCAACACCTTAAGCTACACCTCACTCTCGATGCCCTCGTGCAGAGCAGCCGCCCCCAAGCTCCATTCAAAAATGTAAAAGTTTAACATGCAGTCACACCGAGCTTAAATTACATTTACATTGAATGGGTTTCCTAACACATTAGGAACCAGTCCTAAATTCCACATACATGTCATGTGCATCAGACAGTCCTGTGTTACAAAAAGGTGTAACTTGATGGCTTTTTTGTAATAAATACCAGAATACCGAATAGAGCTAAATCAACTTCACTGTGATTATATTGATGTAAATATGTTCTCAACAGTTGTTCAAGGAAATTATCAGAGCCTCCTGGTTAAGACAGAAATGCAAGTGCAAGGAGCCTGAAATTCCCAGTCTTTTGAATGGAGTTTGAACGGCTCATATCGGGGCTACCTATGACTGAGATTAAATTCCTCTTGCGTCAACACCATGCCTATGCTGCCAGCTGACAAGTGTAATCTGTAGTAGCCTACCACACCTCCCTCAGTCAGTGAATCTGTTTGATCGTGATTTACCAGCCTGCTGCTGGGGCTGCTTCTTTTTTCTACTGAAGGAAAAAAAAAAAAAAAAAAAAAAAAATCAGCTGCATCCTTGATCTAAATCCAAATAACATTTCAGGATGTTGGTGTTTGCCAGTCTTCCAGCAGCCACACAATGGAAGGTGTAAACCTAAACCTAGATTACACACAGGTTTGTTTGCAGGACAGAGGACAGCCACCCATTCAGACCTAATGTTTACTTTCTGTACTAACACACATACAACAGACAAGTCTGTGGATAATAGCACAGTACATTTTCGTGCTTATTTATGATCCACCAGTTGCCCCCCCCCCCCCCCACCCACCCGCCTGCCACAGGATGCAGCCCCCATATTGAAATACAGCTATAGAGATATTGGAGAAATTGTTGACTGACAGTTAAACACAAAATCAGTGTGGAAAATCAAAATGACACTGTGATTATAAAAACACCAAATAAATGTTCACATTTACAGTGGGTGTTTCATCGAGGCTGGATGGAGGACAGAGAGGTCAGGGAAGAGCTGGGAGCTGAGATTGCTGCTCCCTTTTGATTTGTTTCTCTGAGAACTTATGAGCCAGAAGGTTTTTCACTGGCAGCTGAATTATCCGCAGAGGTGTCCTCCTGTCCATAACAAACGAACCACAGGGGATTAAAACTGGTGAAGCAGTTTCACTTAAAAAAAATCAAAGATTTGCAAATGGTCTTCAGGGGACACAGACGGGACTGGAGCTGAGCTGTCTAATGTCTACTTGTCTTTTTTCCCTGATAACTAAAATCCTTTCTTCTGGATCAAATGTGTATTTAAAAACCACCAAGGTGTAAAAGCTGTATGTGGCTTAAAAGAAAAAAAAAAAAAAGGCCAAGTGCCAAATGGCTGAACTTCTAGCAGCAAACACCAATGCTAACACATCCACACACAACCACATGACATGTAGATGATTAAAATAGCATGTTCCTCTAGGACTGAGAAATGCTGAAAACATTTTGGATAATGTAAGTACACAGCTCGAAAGATATAACACAGGTCTACTTTTCATTCTTAGATGCTAATGTGAAAAAGCCGCTCTTTAAAGTCCAGTTCAAACTGGATATATTTTTCTACAACAGAAAGCCATGGCTGCTCTGTAAATGGCTTGTCCTTTGTCCTTTTTGGAGACAAAGTACAAAGAGGAGAAGTTCACTGCTACCACGTCAGAATATCTTAGAACCACACACCACCACACGCTGTCAGCTATTGTGACCTAGTCCAGCAGCCAGGAGCTGTGGTAGTGTTGAACAGGCCTGTACACAAACCACACAGGTTAGAGAGAAATGCTGTGTGTGTGTGTCCAAAACACACACAGATGCTGCAAGACACCAGATGTATGTAAGATGTGCTACAGTAATACAAAAACTAAGATTAGAGAAGACTACAGTGTGAGCTGACTCAGCTTCTAACAAACTGTGTGAATGCAGGTTTCAATCAGTGGTATTGATCGGCAGCACAGAATCATGACAAGAGACTCTACGCCTCGTTTTAATTTCTGGAAGATTCAATCCAAAGCCATCAGTCAATTGAAACTTTCGAGACACCTCAAACACAAAGCATTGACAACGTTCATTTAAAGTTATGATTGGTCATCATGTTCAGAAACGCTTTGTTATACTGGGTGAGGTGGTCCTTCTATCCTCAGAGTTGTCAATACATGATGTATTCAGAAAAAGGAAGGGAAATAATCAGAGCTCTGTGGCAGCTGCAGAATTGACAAAACTCTGACCAATCCATGCTTTATGCTCCATAAAGCAAGAGCCAATCAGATGCCTTCATGTCTAGTTCTGCGTACGCCTCAAGCTGCCGTCTCTGTCCCTCCTCTGGCGTGCACGATCAGCGTCTTCGCCTACGTCTGCAGAAAAAGCCACACTCCAGTCTGGTTTGGTGGCGATGTAGCTCTGGCAATGCGCGTTGAGTGTCTTCACCTACGTTCGCAGCAAGGTGGAGGCGTGGCTTCAGAGAGAGGTCTGAGGAAAGGGGCTGGGATTTTGACTTGTGTATTTTCAAAATGTGGCCGTTTTTCCAGGCACTCCAACCCCACCTTTAACAGCCATAAACACACAGTAACAGTGTGAGTCTTCTCATCCCAACACGGGTGTTTATCCCTGCTGTTTCACCCACAGCCTTCATAACACCCCTGACTCTCATCACATCACTGGAGCTCAGCTTAGATTTGTGCAGTTTTAGGTGAAAAACATGTTGAGCTCACCATAAGCTCTCAGTCATTGTGAGTGACTGACTGTGTGTGTGTGCATGTCACCTGATGATGCTGAGGAGCCCAAGAAGGGTCCAGCTGTGGCCTGCAGAGCAAACAACTAACACCGTACTAACAAGCTATGCATTGGTGCTGGATGTCAGCGAGAGTCATAGTTAGTCTTGAGGCAATGAGACAGTAAGCTAATGCTAGCCTTTATTAGCTTCCAACATGAAGCTAACCACAATGGTGGTGTCAATGTCTCTGGTGTACCCAGAGTAACGCAGACACACCAGTGCATGAATGTGCCCATAATAACAAGGAGTTTTACATTAATATTTACAGGCTTATTTGTCAGTGCTTTTTGCTTTGTCATGATAGTTATTACATGGCAGGTAACAGGCCTGTAAGTTTAACAAATCAGCAAATATACTACTGTGATTGAAGTAGTGGAATAAAAAGATGTCATTTCATCAGGCATCATCTAATATCATCATAATACATTGGAGTGGAGTATCGAGAGAGTATTGTGGCTTGGTGTCAAAGCCAGATGAGAGGCAAGAAAGGTAGGTGTTAGGTAGGTGTAGGTGTAACCAGAATGAAAAAAGAGATGTGTCTGTTTGAAAAAATCAGAGTTTACTCAAATAAAATTCAGTGACATCCATCACATCGTTCTGTAGAAAAACTCCCTTTCTCGTCGCAGCTCTCATCTGAACACTGAAGCAGTCAGTGACATCATTTAAATACTCAGATTAAAGGAGCATTTGAAACATATAACACATAGCAACAAACTATGAAATTCAAAATACTTCTGAAACTATTTAACTTAACTTTCACTCATCCATAAATTATGGCTCCTATACAGAATAAAGTAGAGAGTGTAGAGTTTAAATGATCAAATATTGTGTTGTGCTGTAATATAGAAGGATTTATTGCTTGTGTCTGTTGAATAACACAGTAAATAGGGAAGTTAAAAAATAATTGCGTATTAAATCACATTATTGGTTAAAAAGATGCAATTAGATTAATTTCCCAAGTTGTTCATCACTACACTCTGCATCGATCCTCTGCAGAAGTGTAAGGCAGGCTTAAGACTGGACCACCATGGAGCAGGGCCTGAACACAGAGTCAGGATAACAAGTGTTGTTCTGTTCTTCCCGTCCTGCTGACACTGGGAGAAGGCTTCACTTTACACTAATAACATGCTGCCTGCCTAAAACTTCACTTTATCTACTGTGCCTCCAGTTCTGCTGCTGCAGCTCCTCCATGGCTCAGAAGGTGGATGTTTGGAGCTGTGATTAATATTTGTTCAGGATATTTAATCTCCTCACTCCCCTGTTTATCTGTATATTATTTTTCATCTGCCATTATTTAATGTGTAAACTAATGAAGCGGTTGAATGGAGCGTTTGAATTTGCTGCGGTCTAACCACACAATCCCATTCTTGTGCAAACCCTGGCTTTCCTTTGTTGCTGGTGATTAGACCGACATGGCACGCAATTAAAGGTTTTTGTCAATATGAGTTTCAGAATGGAAATGATGGTTTGATAATGAAGCCTTGTAAACAAATGTTCACGGATGCCAGCCTGTAGGAGAGATTTACTGCTGAGCTTTGTTAAATGCCAGGTACTTTGCTTTGCATGCGTGTGGTGTTAATGTGCAGATTGTATTTACTTAGTTACATTATTGCTGCCAAGGGAAAATTCTGTTTCTGTTCTCGTGATGCTTGTCACATGAGCTAATTCACAGCATTTGCATGTTGCCCTGCTTTCTCCCATTGTCCAAAGACAGTCATCCGAGGCTGACCGTGACTCTAAATTGCCTATAGGTGTGAATGTGAGTGTGTGAGGGTGTTTGCCTCTGTATTTCAGCCCTGTGAGAGACTGGAAACCTTCTAAGGTCCACTTTCATCTGACAAGACAAATAATCCCAGCAAACACGTCTCGCAACCTGTCTGACAACAAGTTAATCTCGAGTTTGTCTTCCAGTGAAGACAGTTTAAAGGAAAAATCAAACACAGGCTTAAGCTTTGTTTGCAATTTATCCATCTGACGTCAAAGCTACAACAGTTAAAAAGCTCGTACTCTTCATAAGTCATTATGTAATGAGTCCAAGTCAAGCATGGAGCTGATTTATTAACAACTCGTGTGACTCAGCTCTTTTGCCCGTTGCTTCAACATTGGCTCTATTCTCACTGCACACATGATGAAGTTTTAAACCTGACTTTTTTTTTTTTTTACTGAACCGTGTTAAAATCTGATCCACTGCCTTGTCCCTTGTCTCCATCAGTCGGTGACGCTGCACCCTGCAGCCTGAGGTGTCTTCACTTATGTTAGTCATAAAGCAGCAGCATCCAGCCGTGCCCTGTGAGTCAGATCCACTGTGTCACAGCTATTTTTACACAAAGGAGACACGGATTGTGTGAAAAGCCTGAAAAATCCAGAGTGTGAAAGGTCTTAATGTGATATTTTTTGTGTTGAGTAATGTACGGCCAGGTTGGAAGGAGATGGTGTCTGGTCAGTGAGGGAATCACAAACATGGCCACAGTCAAAT
The DNA here is from genome assembly GCA_021432705.1 of Caranx ignobilis. Classification (NCBI taxonomy): domain Eukaryota; kingdom Metazoa; phylum Chordata; class Actinopteri; order Carangiformes; family Carangidae; genus Caranx; species Caranx ignobilis. The sequence continues at coordinate 13,230,004 of MU269990.1, forward strand.
TCTGAGTCAAGTCAGGTTCAAGTGTGAATGAAGATAAAGCCTCTGTCAGTGAGACTGAGGCATTTTCAGTTTATCATCATTAATGATTCATTATTAGGTAAATGCCATCAGTAATCATAAAAAGCTACACCTAAGTGCACACACAGATGTGCACTGTCAGGTTACCCAAACAAAAATCAAGGGACAGTAAAGATCAGAATTATGATTTATATCCTGTAGCAGTGATTTAAACAGGGACTCACATAACAAAGCTGATAAGAATCATAAGAACTGTTTTGTGGGCTCTGCAGAGCCACACAGATGTTTTCATTTTTTCCTGCAGTGAGGGTGAAGCAGCTCCACCCTGCTCTATGGGATGGTTTGGAATGAACTCGAATGGATTAGGTGTCAGTTTGAGTTTGTTTTGGAACTTGACTTTTTGAATCAGTGACATTTTCACATGCTCTGAACTGAGAGGACGCCTGACCACCGGGCTGCACCAGTGAAAACGCCTGTGTGGGTGGACAGGAGCTGCAGGAGGAGGGTCTGGGTAGTGACTGCTGATGGAGGTGTATATAACTAATGTTCAGTCTCTGTCTTTTAGTTGTGCTTAGTTACATATGGTTTATTAAAAGATGACAAAGAGCTCTCTTCACTCTTCAACTTTTCTAAACAGGTGATTGATTCACATCAGTTTCAGATTTCAGGCAGGTAACAGGAAGTTCAGAGGTTGTTTATTTCTAAGTAACAGACGTCTGTAAAATTTTCAGGTACATTATTAGGTCCATGGGGCAACGTACCGAGGCACCATTGTTGAATACAAACTGAAAAATTTTGCATTGAAGTGAATGGGACGGGCGAAAAAAAAAGTTATTGGAGTTTTTCAAACGTCTACTGCTCAGGCATTCACCCAGAGACTTCATTTAAACTTTGAATAGCCACAAGTCTTGTGTATTGGTGTATTAATCCACATTTTGATAGGTCCTATAGTTTTTGATCAATCACTGTTCAATGACCATGATCATTTTTGGAGAGATTTTGAGATTATAATGGGTGTGTATTTCACGGAATGTTCGTGTCAGAGTGGGTGACATCTGTGTGTCTGTCTATCTATCTGTGTATCTATCTGTCTATCTATCTGTGTATCTATCTGTGTATCTATCTGTCTATCTGTCTGTGTATCTATGGAGAAGGGAAGGGAAGGAAGGGACCCCTGTTTAAAACTCACAAGTGTCTCCAAAATATTTACTATAGAAACACCAACGTCATGTCGAAGTGTTCAGGAAGTCCTTACGATGCTCATGGTCTGCTGTTTTTTCTGATAGGAGCTACTTTTTGTCAGAAGAAGCCCAAATGTGAGACCAGTGAGCCTTTTTCTCCACATTTCTGTCTCTCTCTGCCTAGGGTGCCTCTAGCGTCATTGGCAACCACCTCAAGTTGCCCCGGCAGTAGCCCCCCATGGCCCTTTCAAAATTTCCCAGAGGAAATTTTCTAGTTTTTAACTTATTTAACTTTTTCACATTAAATGGCCCAATATGTCTCTTATTTTATTACAGTAACACACTGCGTCCTTTGGCTCATCTGTCAGTCATGTCACTTCCCCGTCCCTGTGTATCCTGTCAATCTCTGAAACTTCTTCATCTGGATGTAAGTGTTGATGATTGCTGAGCTCTCAGGTTGTGTCTGGTCGCAGCATGTCTGTACCTTTTACATTAAAGAGCTGCTAGTCCTTCACCCTGAACAACCATGAATCATTTTTCTCAGCTGTCTGATATGACCAATATCAGGATCCTCTGAAATAGAGCCTCCACAATGGCAGGCATTTTGGACCTTGGTTGTCACAGTTACAATAGTAATGGCTTTGTTTGGTTGAAATTATCCATATTTGGTGGTCCTAGTTAGGTTTAGATTAATAACAGTGTGGTTAACTATAATGGATAACAACTGTTACTTTCTCATGGTGATCAACCTCTGCTCCTCCTGTGTTTTGTTGATCCATCCATCACCACATCCTCCTCATAACTCTGAGCTTCTTGCCTGATATACATCACCAGACCTTTCCCTTTGCTCCTCTCAGAATTTCTTCGGCCACGCAGTCAACCCAAAACTCTGTACTGTCTGAGCACTTCCTGTTTAGATACACTCATCTGAGTAGATCTGCTGCTGATGCTTTAACTCACTACTAACACACTGCTCAGGTTTCACCTCCTGTGTAGACCCAGTGTAACAAAGAAGACTGGTGTGTCTCTGTTTGCTAAACAATGAAGCTGATTGCATCACATCTTTTACTCACAGTGGCCCTGTGAGTTCAGCTCAACCCACTGAAACTTAAGAAAACACACGCAATTACTCTGGCGCTGCAAATTCAGAGAACATCTAACACAACAGAATAGAGTACTTTGGGGCTGTGAGGCTGTGGCAGTACCAATAGATATTATCACACACCAACAAGTAATGAAGAAAACATGTTACTAAATGAAAGCTAAATGCTTCACAATGTCATTTCTAACCAAGCCAAGTGATTAATTTAGAGGCCAAATGATTCATAGACTGGTTGAAAGTGTTACAGTATGTAGTTGTTACTTACATTTTTTGGTCTAAATGAATTTTTTTTTTGTCATTATCCTTGAACATTTGCCCTTGTTTCACTGTGCTGAGCTCCTGTAAATGGACGTGGAGTCATGTTCCCTCTTAGAGTTTGGACAAGGGATGCTGCGCTCTGCAAACACATCGGAGGAAGTGTATTAGCTGTTATTGATTTATTTTTTTAAACAAGCATTAAGTCCGTGGCTGATTGACCGCTCGGAGCACAGGGCTCTGGTTTGATTGATCAGTTTGTTTTGGGGTTTGCCGTGATCAAACATGGTGTGCCCTCTGTCCTGCCAGCTGTAGCTGGCGTGCTGGGCGTGACTGCCCTACTATGACCACTGCAGTGGTGACTCACCTTAGTCTCTCAGCTGGAATCTCACCCTCACTCACTGCCCTACATTTGGTGTGTGTGTGTGTGTGTGTGTGTAAGAGTGTGGAAGATGGAGTCATTATTGATTGCAGTTCCATTTTCCTGTCCTCCCTGGCTTCTCAGTCCATCCGCTACTTAGAGTCGAGACTATAATTTTCGCCTTTGGTTTTAACAGTCCTTTCGCCAGTGAGGTGCAAATGCACACACACACACACACACACACACACACACACACACACACTCGGAGGCTGGCAGTGTGTCAGTGTTATGATTTGTGGCAGGGGGTGCTCTGAGCTGGCACACGCTCTCCTCTGTGCTGGCACAGCAGATCTTGGCAAACGCCTGCAGGGCACTCAGCACTTTGACAACCTGTCCTTGGTACCTCTCTGCTGTCACACACATAAAACACTGGCACAGGCCTCCACACCCACACCCTCACACACACACACACACACACACACACACACACACACACATACTGATTTGGACTGAAATGATTTTGGACACACAACCTCCAATTGTACAGGTTTTAAAGGTGTGAAGGACAGGTTAGTCTGCAGAGGAGAGTGGTATCAGAAGCTGCAGTGTGCATACAGCAAACTCTGCATCTTCTTCATAATGCATGATATTGTAATCATATATCATCATATAATAATCATACATCTTAGTATTTTATCTACAGGGACATTGATTCTGCTGTAACTGTGATTACTTTATATACAGTATAGTTAGATTTTGAATTGTGAAGACTGCTCAGGACTATTTTCAGCAGTGGATTAATACACATTCAGTGGTTTTCCAGCAGCAGGATGGCATACAGTGTGTGGGACTGTTAATGGCTTCAGCACAGTTGTGTGTCTCACTGATGTGTTTTAATAGCTCTTTGAATATGTTACACAGACAGACAGACAGGCACTGCTGTCAGTACTTTGTCACTGGTTTGAGTCTGTTGATGGAATTTGAGTACGAGATGAAAAGCATCCTGAAAACGTGTGTCTTCTCTCCCCACAGTGCCCTCCTTCACCAGCAGATGGAGGCCTCACTTCACTTTTCTGTTGGCCGTTCCGTGACATTAGAATTCAGTTCAGAAGCGTCTAAATCTGGTTGCCTGGAGGTTTTCTGAAGCTCTTGAATCATTAAGAAATAACAACAAACTACTTGTGGATAGTTCCTCCCTCTGTGTTTATATCCTTCTGTCTCTTTCAGCCTTTATTACCTCTAATAATGCATTTCATGTTGGGTTTATCCGTCATGATTTATGCACTATCTGAGCCGTAATTTTCCGGTATTTGTTGAAGAGCCGACAATAAGAGCAGATGATGAGATTTTATTAGGTTTTCTTCTTGTTATAATGAAGAGGGAGCTCTGCGTGGAGAGAAAAGCATCTCTCTGTGTTGAGGCAGTCTATCCACTCCTCCTCATTACTGCTGACACAGAGTCACACTAATGGACCAGCAGGGAGCAACACAGCGCTTCTTTATTTCCCCCTGCCCGTCTCCCTCAGCCTCCACTCCTCTCCGGCCCGTGCTGAACAGTTTGGCAGCCTTCGATGATTTTGTGAGAGGACGTTTTATTAATTAGGAAACTGAGGTTGTTGACCTGTTACCTGTTCTTTCTTTCTTTTTAAATGGCAGATCCTGCTGAGTTCCAGCACTGGGATGCTTCATTTTCTTGGCCTGCGGCACTGTTCATGCAGTAACATTACCTGTAGTTTCTTGTTCCTAGAGGTAAAACAGGACAAAAAATTAAATTGGTTTTCGTGCAGCCAAACATAATTTAAAGAACTTATAAATATTACAGAGCTGAGGTCTCGAGGTGTTTTACAAGAAGACATTAAGACAAACTAGAGCTGCCTGGAAAAAACGGTATAAAACCTTTAGAGCAATTACACTCAAAATGAAAAGATGATTCAAATAAAAAAGGTAGAACAGTGGCTGTGACAGGAGCCCAGATGCATTTCTGGGTGCTGTGGTTCAGGACAGATAAAGGCTGCAGTGTTATTAGTCCCGGAGGATTTGTATGAGTCAAGTCCACCAAGCCTCCCCTCGCTCAGCCTTAAAGCTCCACTCTGTGTCTTTGCTCTGTCCCTGAAGAAAGAGCCGGCTCTGGTTTCTCACCACTGACTTTTGTTCCCTCTAATAAATATTGATCGAGTGAGCTCATAGGGATCACTTCAGTACATTCAGATGTTCCTTATTTATTTTTCTCACTTATTTGTTGCTTCGGAGCATTTCCGCACAAAGTCCAAACAGCCGTTGGCATGTGTTGTGCTAGATCGCAAATTGCTCAGTTTGAAAGAGACACCTCAGCTGACGTCTACGGTCACACAGCCTACCTACCATGCTGCCACCATCACATACTTTTACAGACGCACACACACACGCATCCGTCGTCATCCTGACTGTCCTCAGGTTGACAGTTGGGGCTTTAATTTCATGCTCGGCTAGTTGCCCCCCCTCCCAGTTGGAAAGTTCCACTGTCACTCATCAAGGCTCCAGGGTGTGTGTCTGTCTGTGTGTGTCTCAGCTGAGATGACTGTGTTTATTTATCTCAGTTTGAATGTTTTGTCTGTATATGTTAATATGTATGCATATTTATTAATAACTGTGTGTGCATGTGTGTGATATCACCGGCATGGGTATTTATGTGTGTGTGTATCTGCATCAGTGTGCTTGGATATTGGCCCGTGTGGCATGTGGGTCTTATGTGCAAGGATGCTTGTGTTTGCCCTTCTATATGGCACTCTGCAGGCTGTGCTCACATTCACCTACATTAAAGTGCCTGAAATTGTGTGTGTGTGTGTGTGTGTGTGTGAGTGAGAGAGAGAAGAACTCATTTGTGTCTAATCAGGCCAGCAGTCTACAAATTAGCACTGGTGTGTTTGTATTCTGTGTGTGTGTGTGTGCGTGTGTGCGTGTGTGTGTGAAAAAGAGAGAGAATGTGTGTGTGTGTGTGTGTAGAGACTGCAGGGCTCATGTCTGCCAAGAGAACTCAATTCAGCTGTCTATTTTTGTCTTCAATACAGAGCAAGTATAAAGATGAATAACATAATAAAGCAGCCATTGAATCTGAATTATCTGCCTGCGACACAGATGAACAGATACTGATGTTTCAGAACCAAAGCTACTGTTTATGCACATACGATTCACTTTATAGTCATCACATGCATCCATTGGTTCATTCATTTGAAGACTCATTTGAAGACTGCTTTCAGTTTGGGGGAATGAAAGGAGTAGTTTTTGTTTTCGAACAGGTCAACTTAACGGGCCATGCAGCAGGTTGGTGATTACTGGCATCACTAATTGCAAATGTCTGTTTCTTCTTGATGAATCATTGTATAGGTAATTATATCTGAAGCCCCTGCACTGTCTTTGTCTTGATGATGTTAGCATGTCGTTTTAATGGGCCGTCCATTGTCTGGCAACAGGAACAGAAAAACAATTGAGAGCAGCTTAACTGCAAATTCACATGTGTAAAACACAGTATGTTTGAGTAGAGCTGTGTGCAGAAAGCTGACGGTAAACAGAAGGCTGAGTGAAAATATGACACTATAACATCAGCTATTGTCCAACTCATTTTTCAGTTACATCCTCAATTGTGCACACTGACCATACTGTATGTGGTCCAGACATATACCAGGGTTTGACCTGATCTTGTTAGATGTCAGCGCAGTATGTTGGGACTCATATATCATAGTGCTCTTTATTCTGCTCCTCTTTTAAAGGGGAACTGTTTCGCTTTTCTGCTGTTTTGCTAACCCTCCTCCCTCCCTCCTCTGGCCATGTGCATTTGTTTTCAAGGAAGCCAGCAAAAAGGCAATCCATGGAACAGAACTCACCCACTCGCCTCCAGCCGCTTGCTAGTTGTGAGGAAAGCCCTGATGAGTCGATTACAGAATGCATCAGTGTTCCTGTCTGTCTTCCCTATCTGTTTCTAACAACAATAAGCGAGTGTTTACAGGGAAATGAACGGAGCTGTCAGCAAAGTGTGTGTGAATTTTTGAAACTAAACAACACTGGACTTTTCTACTGCATTCGGTAATCGACTCATGAGGGCTTTCCTACAACTGGCAAGTGGCTGCAGGCGAATGGGTTTCACTAGAAACTAGCAGATGCTCGCAGATGTTTGATGCCTAGTTTTATGTGCTGGGACCCTGTTTGTACTGTTGATGAAGTTTGGTGCTGTTCTGAGCATTACTTGTGGCTATGAGTGGCTTTTTTGACCACAGTTAGCTTGTGGAGAAATAGACAGCAGTCTTTTTCTATGGTGCGGTCTTTGCTGAAGTCGCTACTACTAGAGAAGTTTGTGGTGGCAAACTTAATCTCTTGAGAGGTTGTTCTATTCGGTGTCACGGCGTGTTAGACCATTGGTTAAACTTACGCCGGACTATCCCTTTAAGTGACCCAGTGTGGGCTGCTGCTCATCCTCCAAATACACTTCTATCCACCTGTGTCAGTTCAGGCTCCTCATCATCACAGAGAGGAATGTGATTGGCTGGTTCAGGCAGCACTACATAGTTTAGCATGCAACACGAATGCAAAGTCCAAATGCTTCTATCTGCCTACCACAGACTCCTGTATATTTAGGGTATAGTTTGTTCATTCTCTAAATGCAGTCAGACCCTGCTTAACAGCTCAGTTGATTTTCTATACCTCATACTCTGTAGAGAAGGAGATTTCTTTATGAAACACACTTGGTTTCAAGACAGTTTATTATGTACATAAATGCACCACAGCTGCAACACATTCTCTGTAAGATCTTGATGAGGCCTCAGCTGAGATGACTGTGCGTTTGTTTTGGAGAATCTTTTGAAAAGAGGTTATCTGAGAGTAAACCAAAGTGAGGTCCAATCTATACTGATAGATATCCAGCAGATAGAGTCCAGCTTATAATGGCTGAGCTGCTTGATTTAGGCTTAACACTCAGTCATCCCTGCCTTAATGCTCCTTTAGGCCGTCTAGCGCATTAGTGCCACCGCATTAACACACTGATGCTCTTACCCGAGACCGACAAGCCCATTGGACTGCATGCATTCCTGCTGCCGTCCAACTGGCCCAGCCTCACCACCATTATGCAGCCTGGATCCATAAAGGTTGATCCTTTGCACGTTCTGTCTTCAAAGTCATTTTGAGTCATTGAATTGACTGATAGTAAGCTTGGTGCTCTGGGGAGAGATGGAGCCAAAGATGGCGCTGAGGGACTGCAGCCACCAGCACATTAAAATTATTTGACTGTCATTTCTGTGCTTTCTCCTATTTATCCATGGAGCTCTGGCAGAGCGAGTGACTGTTCTGTACTACATAATATGTGATGGATTGTGTATTTGGATGATAGATTTCTATGGGAATCTAAAGCTGAACTCAGAGAAATAAGATACGTTCAGGAGATTTCAGAAGTATGCACGCAGGTGTTAATGTTCTGGCTTTCAGTGAGTTTAATGGCCTTTCTGTGCCTCTGACAAAGCACCTGTCAACCTGTCTCACAGCGTCTAAAAAAACCCTTTTCAATAGCCGAACAGGGCGGAGCTGAAACTGACAGTCTTTGTCATTTTCCAACAGAAAGTCTGACAATCACGCCTACGTTGTGCAGTGATTGGCTGTGTTTTCAGAGGTGTGAAAGTAAAGCAGAGTTGGACTTTCTCTCAGAAGCTGTCAGGTTTTTTATTCTTTATAGAACTGCTGTACTTTACATTGTGTGTTCAACCACACAGTGACATGCTGATAGTTAGTTAATGCTGTTATTCCAGATGACCTCTTGTATGACACTTGTCATTTTGATGATGATGATGGTGGATTCATCTCGTGAAATTCTCACATATTTTTGAATCATTGACATCAGAGAGAAACACAAAAGCTGCCTCTTCGTTCATCTTTCTGCTCAGATCAAAACTGTCAGATTTGATCAACTGTAGCTTGACAGGAAATGAAGGATCCCATATGGTATCAGGTGAGGTTTTCATATATTATTTAATTATAGATCAGGTCTGAGTTCCATATTATTGCTGTGAGAGTCAAAGCCTCAGTCCACAGAGAAATGCACGCAGCCTGTATTCAGAAACTAAGCCTTAAATACCACCCGTCAAGTCTTCTATAACTTTATGATGTCACAAGTAAGCAGTCAGCCATGTACCAAGCCCCGCCCACCTGGACCCACCATCCAACCTTGTAAAATTTGGACTCTGTCCAACTTTAAAATCTTTAAAAGCTCAGACCCTGTCAAAATTTCCATCCCTCCTCCTCAGACATTCACAATTGTGTGCTAACAACAATCAAACTGTTTGTTTGGAGGGTTCACTCATGGCCCTGTTTATTCTCCTGGTGAAAGGATTTCATGTAACCCCATGTTGGTTACTTTTGGTGTGGCTTCTAGTAGACAAAGATACTAAGATGTGTCCGTTTTTGAGAGTTAAATGAATGAGTTAAACAATCATGTTATTGCACTCCAAGATATCAATCATTTAGCAAAGGTGGCTGAGAATGCATTTAGTAAAGGACAAGCATTTTGTAATTCCTCTGTCTTTAAAGACTAATCTTAAATTTCTTAAAACACTAAGGGTCCCCACATTAACACTCCAAAGCAAAGATGATGATACAACTCACAAAGGACATGTATCTGCTCATATGCAATGTGAAAAGCTGAAATTTCAATAAGAAATGCCAAGAGCAAGGTGACAGGTCATGTGTGGCCATCTCCATGGTTATACTGAGGTATTACTGACCAGTCTTGTGTATGTAGAGGTGTGGGTTACTGTGTGTGATGATGATCCATCCAGAGGCATGAGGGATCACCGGATGGTGTGATGAGTATGAACGTAATGTCAGCCATATGCTGTGGCCTTCAGTCACAACCAGATCTCAACTCAGCTTAACATCTGTGGGAGATTTTTGACTGATGTGTTGGACAGCGCTCTCCACCACCATCATCAAAACACCAAATGTGGATGGCGGTGTGATGGTGCGGTGGTGGGGGTGCTTGATTTAATGTCAAGGAGCACTGAAGCTGCTCTATCTGCACATTTTCTTATAAAATGACAGACACCTGTGTCGGTGCGTGCTGGTGCTTTTTATAGAAAAAATATTTTCTAAACCACAAGAGCTATAATGAAATGATGACGAAGCAAACAACACGCTGCTCCTTTGTAAAATCCCATTAAGATGTTCCGAAGGGATTTGAGATATTACCTCCTGAGCAATTTTGATAAGAATGCCTTCAGGATAACTTAAGTGTGTACGTCCTGCAATGCTAATCTCCAGGTTTTCGACTGAGACAGATTGACTGAAGTGAGGGTTTTGAATGTTTGTGGATTTTATCTGTTATCTTGAGTTTCGCTTCAGCTCTGATTGTGTACTGTACCTGCACTTTCCACAAATCTGAGTTCTGCAGACGGGACCCTTTATTCATCTGCAGCTGTGGAGGATGCCGCTGATTAGACTTAGACTGATCAACAGTCTTACGTAACATTTTTAAGCACTGCAGCTGTAAAGCAGAGGATTTGCTCTCTGTCTTTCTACAGGACCCCGATGGGCATCATGGAACCTTGGAGTGTTCATGTGTATCCGCTGTGCTGGCATCCACCGCAACCTGGGCGTCCACATCTCCAGAGTCAAATCTGTCAACCTGGACCAGTGGACATCCGAGCAGATCCAGGTACACACACACACACACACACAACTAGGGCTATACATAGCTTTCACACATAAGTATGAGAACACTGAAGCAACCACACGAGTATCCAAGACATCCTCAGCGCTGTTACTCAGTTTTCATTTGTGACAATCTGATCATGTGTGTGATTTAGATGTGTGACTTGGATCTGACCAAGTTGGACTTGTTGTGTTGTGAGCCACTGATCACTATGAGAAAATGGAATAAGACAGTTTATCACCTCTGCTCCTCTCTCATATGTTCCCACTATGATTATATCAAACAGGACTTACATTTTTCATTTGAAATGGAACAACTTCAACAAGCTCAGAATAATCTGGAAAGAAAGGGTTAATAACAAATAATTTGTAAATTATATCCCCCCAAAATCTAACATTAGTTGTTTGCTTTTGATTGAACCTAATCGACTGATCCAACCTGAACCAAACTGAGGCCATTTGTGTCAGTAATCACTTCCTTTGGTTCCTGTCAGAAAGTCACAGGATCCACACACACAGCTTGAATCAAACTCTCTCCAGTGAGAACATGTGTCCATGAGGTAGAGTGGGTTGCACATTAATCTGAGATTTGATTACCCGCTCCTTTAGTCCACATTTTGAAATGTCCTTGGCCAAGATAATAATTGCTGCTGATGTGTCATTGGTATGTGAGTTTGCATGTCTCATAGAACAGTACTGTCTGTGTGACTTGTAAGTGCATTCCAGTAATTACTCACTGTAATTCACAATAAAATAATAAAAAAAGACAGTTCCTTATAACTTGTGGTTTTGGCCTATAATTTTGAAATTCAGATGTTGTTATCAGGTTCGTACTGACTCTGCATCCAGGATTAAATGCGAGCGGGAGCAGCTGGCAGCTAATGTAGCATGACTTTACATTGTACAGATTTACATCATTATTTAATCATTTACACCATCTAAAGCATGGCAGGAACCCCTAGTGAGGAGCAATCCAAAAATATGTTCATCCTAAGAAGTCAGTGGCAGTGACAAAAAAAAGGTTATTTTGGTTTTATTCTGTTTAATGACATTCATAAAACATTATCATTTATAAACTCCGTGTCTCCAGCACCGTAGCATGAAGCTGAAAACATCACAAGCAAATAAAACTCACCTCTTGTCACATCATGAAACAATCGAGCTTCAAAAGGTTAAATAAACCAGCAGTGCGTCCATGTAAGGTGATACACACACACACACACACACACACACACACACACACACAGACACACACACACACACACACACACACACACACCTTTGCATTCACTGAGGATTTATGACAAACATGCACAGGGATTACAGACAACCGCAGTAAGTGTGTCTATAGGTGTGTTACGGGTAATAAGCTCGGCACATTGATTGAATTACATACAAAACATCTGGAAGACTTATGTGTGTATGTGTGTGTATGTCTCAAAATCACTTGAGTATGCCAGTGATTTATTTAATCACCCAGTTGTTAGAATATCCACTTGTTTACAGTGTGTGTGTGTGTGTGTGTGTGTGTGTGTATACTATGATAAAGGCATGTGTGTGTTTCTTCAAGGCAGTGCCTATCCATCAGCTGAGTGTGAGTAGAAAGGGTCTCACTCTGAATGTTAATCACTGTTTTCAATGACTAATTAATTCTGGATGGCTGATTATTCCGACTCCGTCTCCTCTACTTCTCCTATCATCACCCCATTTATCACCCTCCTCTTAATTTAGCCTTGACTCATGCGGCCAGTGTGTCTTTGGCTCTGTGTGTTTGTGCGTGAGCACACGTGCGTGGAAACAGAGTCGGCGGGGTTGTACTGAGTTGAATGCCAATGTGATGTATGAAAGAACTCGCTGTGTGTGACATGTTCTTAAAGGCCTTTTAGCAATTACCTTGCTAGTATTAACACCGCACTCCCTTTGCTTTCTTTCCTGCTCCACTTCTCTCCTCACAGAGTATGGTGGACATGGGCAACACCCGGGCCAGGCAGCTGTATGAAGCCCACCTACCAGAGAACTTCAGACGGCCGCAAACAGACCAGTATCCTCTTCTGTGGTCCTGCATTCATTCAACCCCTCCTTCACTTTCATTCAAAAACCTGTTTTGTCACGTTACATGTCAGCAAACATTGGCGTAAAATATCTCTGTCACCCAGCACTTGCATGTAAATGGCTGTTATCACAATACACGTGCATAATAACTGCCTGTCACCACACATTTGTATAAAACCCTCTGCAGCCAAACATGTTAGTGTTTTGCATAAAAGGTCCCTTCATCACTGTACATGTCATCCTATATATACATACTAAAAGCTCCCCATGGCCTCCTAATGTCACCATAAATTTGCATAACATTTTCTTATGTCACCACAGTTCCATCACACACAGATTGGTGTCATGAGAGGAAAAAAAACAGGATGTAAAGTTTTTCCTTTCATCTGTTTCCTTTCATCTGTCACCCACATTAGAGAGGTGTTTTGATTCACTCTGAGCCTCTGGAGCACTTTCATAACCTCTGCTGGAGGAATAAACAGCACTCTCCTCAAAGAGTTTCCCTCATTTGTAGAGAGATGTCCTGATCCTGTTTTAATGGATTGGTATCAACCAAAATGATCCTTATCAAATTACAGTCATTTATTTATTGTAGTCTGCTCTGCAGTGTACCTCGGCCTGCTCGTGTGCCAGCACCGTTCTCCACCATCAATCAACAGTCTGGAGGAGAGCGGGACTGAAATCTGCTCCATACACAACAGAGAGTTTTTGTCACTCTGAGAAGTGAGTGAGTGATCTCTGACATTAAAGCTGGAACATACACCTGCTATGTCTCAAATCAGATACTTCAGTCAGTACACTCACATACAGTACACTGGGGACACTGTAGTGTTGTCTTAAATCAAACATTTCTACTGTATTGTGATCATGTAAATGACAATGACAAAATGTGACCAACCTTTTCGCCTCTATAGTTTTTAGATTTGTCCCATGGTGTCAGTCCTCAACTGGTGTGTTGTAGTGTTGTCACCTGACCTGCCTTCAGTGATGACAACCAGTCAATGATACAGTATGTCCTCTTCATCATTTGTCATTTGAAATTGAACTACTATTAACACACCTCAGTACAGTCTAACTGGCAATTGCCCTCCATTTAAAGGAGCACAATGTCTGGTCACTTTTCTGCTGTTTTACAAACCCTCCTCCCGGCCATGTGCATTTGTTTTCAACAAAGCTGGTGAGAAAGCACACCATGGAGCGGTGGATAACGTTATTTATCATATAGGCGTATATGACACGTGTATATTTGTGCAGTCTTATCTGTCAAAAACAAGAGATTACAGGTTATGGAGGGCATTTGTGTCATGGTGCTGCTGAGACGAGAGCTGGCACACTGGGTCGGAGGTGCTGATCTGGCAAGGTTGGTTTTCAGCCAAGAGAATGCTAGAGAGCCTCCATTGTAACAAGTCACAAGTCATTTATTTAATCATCACAGTTACTCCAACGCTGTTTAATTAATGTGAAAGTGTAGCATAGTTCCTCTTTAACAACAAGCAAGTCTGATGTAAAACTGTGTTGGCAGTGAAAACCAGTTAATGGCCAATTTCAAAGGCAAAATTAGCAGCATAACTTTGCAGAGGAAAATAACTTGAATAGCTAAAATAGACCACTGTTGGGAAAAACAACTATAAGCATACCTGCATAGCAAGTTTTATTTTGTTGGGAAAATCACTTGAGAGGAAGTCATTCTGCAGGTAAGCTTCGACAGAGATGGATTCTGTGTTTGGACATCACAGCTTCAGGTGGAGCTGTCTGTCTGGTACTGTAAAATTAATAAAGAAAAAACAGTTCAGATTTGAAAGTTTAATGGTTCATCTAATTTTACTGAAAATGTATTATAGACCCACAAGTACAGACTGGTCTAAATCAGACATGAAGTTACATTCATTGAATTTCAGTATTTTATCTTATTTTTATAAATCATTATGAGCAGATGCCCCTTTTTTGTCTCGAGCAGCTGCCCTCCAGAATGTCAGTGCCCTGCCCTAGATCACAGATTATGTTTCCTGAGCCCCACAGACACTGAAATGAATAGTGGATCATTTATGACAAGTCTCTGATCTTCTGAACATTCTGATGTTGAAGTGGCTTCTCTGACCCACAGACCTCAGTAAAAAACTCTTGCAAGATCTCACACTACGTGAATTTAAAACCTGAGTTTCTTTGCTTAATAACACGGTTACTGTCAGTGAACTGTTTTTGGAGTGTTACAGACTGATCTTGCCCTTGGTTGATCTGAACAATGAGGCGTAAATTCATGTTGTGCCTGGTTTTTTGTATGTTGTGTATTGTTGTTACAGGAAGTGAGAAGAAGCTTACACAGTTTGCTAGCGTTGGTGCTTCTTTTAAGTCTTTAATTGAGCAGCATGTTGCCACTCTTGTCGGTTTGAACAGTTGACAGTTTGAACACACTCAAAACAGCAAATGAGAAAATGGAAGTATGTGAACACTCATATTGCAAATGAACCTGTGAACAAGTCATTCAGTCGTTCCAACCACCTTTTCTTGGTGGCTTTGGTAAACTGAACTAGATTTCTCCCCGTGGTTTCCTTGCTGTAGTTAAATCTCCTCTAGTGGGAATTAATTGGCAGCTTTGTGAAGGTTTGCTTTCAAAGTACACTCACTGGAGCTGCTGATCTCTTAACAAGAGATTTATAGTGGAATTCATTCGTTTTTAAATCATGGTGGAGACTGAGCATGTCAACACTGATGGCTGTTTGATCTTCTGCTGGCACTGAGATTCAGTAATAGTTGAGTTATTAAAATTGAAAGTTAAAATTTAGAAAACTTTAGTAACTGTTTCAACAAAAAATCGTTCAGTCTGTCTGTATTGTGTAGTCTCACCCAACCAGGACTCCTGCGATGGGCCTTTTTCTCAGAGAAGTTACAGCACCAAATCTAACTCACTCATCGTCAAACTTTAGCTTCCTCTGCACAACCAAGAACTTCCAATGCCAAATGAGAAGTGACAGGCTAGCTGTTAAGTGTCACTCTGCACTTTTAACCAGGACACCTCCAGCAGTGTCTGTGTATGCAGTGCTGTAACAGGGTATTGCAGTTTGCCCTTTTCCAAGATACAAGACAAGACAGCTGTGTGGTTAACACAGCAGCATATGTTCATATTTCCACCAGCAGACTGAAATAAATAATCTCCCAGTTTGAAATGCTGCTCTAATACCCTATCTTGTATCTGGCAGGCCCATTTGTGCGGGTGGTCATCATTCTTCACTCTTTTGAAGTCCATTAGTCGTTCTGACAGCAGCGCCGCTGGCTGAAAACAGCAGATAACAGACTCAGGATTAGAAGAGCTACCGCCTGAATGTGTGTGTGTGAGTTTTCGGTGCGTGCTTCTGTGGTTAGATCATGATTTCAACCCGGCTATTTACTGTGCTCTTGTATGTAAATGACAAAATGGGGTTTGATTCCCCAGCGGTATTTGCTGTTTTGTTTTCATCTGCTATGTCTGATGTCTGTGTGTGTGTGTGTGTGTGTGTGTGTGTGTGTGTGTATATGTGTATTTAAGTTTTTCTGTTCATAGACACACACACACTTTACACCAGTTCATGTCGGCTTGTTCATGTTGTTTTGTTCAGTGAGGTTTCACTGTCATTTTTGTAGAAGTATAAAGACTAGCTTTATTACTTACACATGCTAGTAGCACTACAGGATTTGATCAAATAAGCAATATGAAAACCTATATACAGTATAACTACACTTCTTTATACCAGTTCTTTCTTTAGTTTCTTTTTCGTGTCCACTTCCAGCTCTTGAACATCATGGAGGTTAAATAATGTTCTCAGATCATTTCTCTTTAATTATGATCAAACTTTGAGGATTGAACTGGAATTCTTTTTTGATGGGACACATCTCTTGTTGATTCACCATCTGTCTCATGACTTTAATTTCCTTCTGTTGCGAACCAGCGCTCACAATCAGAGCAATGGTAGCAAACAAGTATAAAATGTATTCTGGTTGGCAACAGAATAAAAGCTCCTATTGATACATGACAGTGATAGGACTTCATATGATGCGGAATAAAAAGAGAATATTTTGGAAACACTTTATGTTTAAAACATCATTTTGTTGGCAATCATTATTTAATTACATCTTTTAACCAAGTTGATTTGTCCTCCCACTTGCAATACCTTCACAGTTTGTGAACAGTCTGTAACTTCCAAGGCTGAAAAATGAACCCAGCTCTGAAGTGCAAAATTCTGGCCACTTGAGTCTGGCTCCAAAAGTGAGTCAACCCCAAAGACTATTAAAATGTCCAACTTTACTATAAACATGTCACCCGTTTATATTGACAGTCTATGGTTGTTATGGCGTAGCTACCTCACTGGATTAACTGGTCAGGTGTAAAAGCTGCTTATTGTTCTGTATATCCTATAAAGGAGTGCTTTATCTCAAACTGTCACCTGTAATGAAATAGTTAGTTAGAAGCAGTTTTTCCACGGCTCAGAGTTGAGAAACTCTCAAAGTCAGTCTATCCTCCCTTGTTCTGGTGTCTTGGTTGTTATCTCTGAAGCTGCCTAAACATGTAAAATATTTCACTTGTCATGAATGAAGACACAGCGACGGCCCTTCCACCCTTTCATGTAATGCACAGTAATGAGTGTGATAGTTACTGTATCATGTGTAATGAATCAATAGGCACTGTGGTAGTATTTATAAATCTTAACATATAGGAATGTGATGAAATGTAAGTCTGGAAATGTAAATGTAATTGTTGCTCTTCCACATCATCATGGTGGAAGTGTTCTTATCTCCTGTGAAATTAGCCACCCCAGCTTCCTGTGTCAATGCAACAATAAGCCAGCAGGACCATGAATAGCATCGTGTCTGCTCAGCAACACAGGTAAATACAGGACAGTAAATAGGAGTTCAATAGCAATAATAAAGCACATGCTTGCTCCGATATGTAACACAGTATATTTATGTAGTTCATATCTTCCTGTTGATAATCAGAATGATCTGGACCAGTTGTATAAGAATATCGACATGGAGTCAGAGCTGGAACTGGTGTCATAGTGCTCATGTTCATCCACTACAGCTCTGGGTATCTTAGTGCACCATCCAATGTGTTCTGGTGTTTCTAGTGAACAGTAATAAATTAGTGTAGCGTTTGAGATGCATCTCCAGCAGGGTCCCCCACCTCACCCCCCCCTCCTTCTTGGCCTATCTCGTAGCCCAACTTGTGCGGGTGGTCATCATTTTTCAATCTTCTGAAGTCTATTACTCGATCTGACACAAGTGCCGCTGCTGAAATAGGGAGATAAGAGAGTTGGGATTAGCTGATGTAGTGCTTCGGTGTGAGGGCAGTGTGTGTGTGTGTGTGTGTGTGTGTGTGTGTGTGTGTGTGTGTGTGTGTGTGTGTGTGTGTGTGTGTGTGTGTGTGTGTGTGTGTGTGTGTGTGTGTGTGTGTGTGTGTGTGTGGGAATGGGGTTGTGTGTCTTGTGTGCCCATTGTGGTATTGTGACAATGGGAGGAATCATCATTCTAAACCGTAACCCAGCTTTTGTTACTGACAAGTTATGAATTTACTGCCAACACGTCACTGATCCATCACTTTGACAGAACATCAGGAAAATCATTGGTGCAATAAAGCAGAGAGAAACAGTCCATGTCTTTTATCCAGAATTCACTCTGACAGTGACATTTTGTAATAAATGGAAAATCAGATTTTGATGAAAACTCCCCAGAAACACAGGAAATCAAATAAATATTATGAACAGCGTGGTCATTAGAGATAATCCACAACGTGCCTTCCAATTAGTTTTAACTCATGATTCCTCTCATGAGTTTCCACCTGTAGAAACCACCCAGTGTACAGACAGGTACTGACAGAGCTCGGCTTAATCTTCATGTTAATAGGACACCACAAAATATCACAGACCGAAACACTAGTGAAAGAACCTGGATTTGTGATTGTGAACCTTTGGATGAATGGTTTCTCTGTTATAAATCACAAATATATTCATTCCTATGACCTTTTTTTGTAACTATTTTTAAGGTTTCTTTGGTAATATCACAACAAAACAACAAATATTGTGGTTTGGGTTGGAAATTCAGAAAAGCAAAGGTTGAGGACTAACTTTTCTTCCACTGCTCCTCAGTATTAGTGTTGTGCATAATGGATACTTGGATATGTTTGTGCGGTATTACAGTACTTAACCCTGACCCTCAGAGCAGTGGAGGTCTTCATCCGTGACAAGTACGAGAGGAAAAAGTACTTTGACAAGGAGGCCGCGGCTGCAGCTCCAGTGAGTATCATCCTATTCTGAGTGTTTGTCTTTGTCCTGTTTTCCTCCTTTGCCTGGTTGTTGCAGATGTTAGTTCCAGAGCTGTTTGGTAGACAGCTTCATATTGATGATTAAACATGAAAGATTTTCTATCACTTTTGGTGAGGAACAGAGCATTGCTTCTTGAGTCGTGACTCCTCTGTGTCAGTGCATGGCTCATCCTCCAACATCATGTCTGTCACCCATCAAGCCTGCAAGGTTTGTATTTTTTTTTTTTTTTACAGCTGTTGACCTTTTCTGCACTTGATCACACTGGTGATGGTTGCGAAGCTCAGATGTGTGGGGAAGCAGTGAAATCTCTCTGAGCCCTGATGTCAGCCCAAACAACAGCGTCTCATTGGATCTGATACAAAGTGCTGTTGCAACCAGTTGGAGAATAACCTTTTAAAACACTGTTATCCTGTGATACAGGTCTTTATCTGTGTGTGTGTGTGTGTCTGTCAAGACTAAACCTTCATTTGTGTGGATGATGTGAGAGAAAGAATGTGATTATGTAGGTGTGTGTGTGTTTGTGAGTGGGTGGGTGTACATTTCCGTTTCTTGTCTCCAGAGAGATTATCTCTGTGAGGTGTGTGTTTTGGTGTGTTACGATGAGTGGGTTGCTTCTGTGTTGTGTGTGTTATTTTAGGGCAGTGTGAATGTTCAGCAAAATGCGTGTGATGTGCCTGTATGTGTGTGTGAGTGTGTGTGCGCGCTCAGGTATAACCTGCTGTGCTCCCCACAGATATTGACCATGACACAGCAGTTGGACTCAGTGATCACAGGTCTGATTGTAAAGTCATTGTAACAAGTTGTGTGGAGCAGACAGAGGAAAACTTTGAAAAGTCTTTGAAAAGACAAAAGTTTGACGCCGTCTCACATCTGAAGACAGCATGTCATAAATCAGAGTTTTTAGTATCACACTGTGAGACTTTGTAAAGAATGAGGATCTGTTTTCAAGACTAGATTCCTTTGAGATTATTACCCATCATGCTTCTTGTGGACATCTAGAAGAGAAGCAGCCTTTTCTCCTTTTTTGTTCTTTGTAGTTCTACATCATTATTATCATTCTTTTTCTTCTGGTTCTTTTTGTTTTTATTTGTGTGTTCTTCTTCTTCTTGGTCCTCTTCTTATCATTATTATTATTATTATTACTAGTCACTGATATGGTAGAAAAGCAGTAAGCATTACGTACAATCAGTGATTGGGATGGTCATGGAAACATGATGTAAGGTATCAAAGGTTTACAGAGAACAGCCAATCACAGCGACACATTGAGAAGAGTGTAAAACAATATGAAGAGTAGAAATGCCCAGTCAGCTGGCAGATCTACTGACAACCTCTCAAGCCTCAGTGTGTGAAGAGGAGTCACACACACAGTGAGCTCTGGTTAACCAAAAAAAAAAAAAAGTTTCAGTAAAATGAAGACGCTCTGAAACACGACACTACACTACGTTACATTAATGTGAGACGTCTTGTTCACAGCAGTCTTCCTCTGGCTCATCTTCATTTCATCTCTCTGTCTCTTGCTCTCACACTCTCTCCTTCTTCTTCTTCTTCCCCTCTCTTCTTCTTTTCAGTTTCTCATTTTGTCTTTTTCTCGTTCCCTGTTGCCTGCTGCTTCTCCCTCTGTTTTCTCTGGCTTTCTCTGAAGCGTTGCCAGCAGTCAGACTGTGATCTAGGATCTGTTTCTGCCACCCACACAGACAGCTTGGCTTTTATATGCAAATTAATTATTAAAAACAACTCATTATCAGTTTAAGCAGTTTCATGCAGATGGAGAAAGAAGAGGAGGGGTGGGCTCAAGTAACCCTGAGCTATAGTTTGTGTATGTACGTGTGTGTGTGCTGGAATGAGGGAGGGGATCTGTTGGTTTGATCTGCTCAGCACTTATAGAAACGGAGCAGTTTGTGTCTCTGGATGCGTCTCCACTGTAGTTACATCATCGTACTGTACGGCATATGTTTACCAGTGTGTGTTGATGATATTGACAGTTGGGCGATTCTGTATGATGCAGTATCCCTTGTAGAAATGATTACCCTGCTCTAGTTGTCCAAGAAAAACACCATCCTGGCTTGTAGTGGGCTGGGGAGCGAGCTGAGCCCATATAATATAATTGTGAACCACAGACTGTGTGGTTGTATTTGACATATTTTTGAGGCTAACACTGAAGTCAGTGTGGTTTCTTTCACTGTCAAAGAATAAGAAGTGATAATGTGTCGAGCTTGTGTTACCACAGATCTTATTATTCTACAAACTAATTGGCAGCTGCTTGAACGAATATGAGATGAGATGCTGTTAAAACCACAGTCTAAAGTTTCCTCACAAGTCCTCGTGCTTATGTGTGACTTAACTCGCTAAAAACATGATTTCATTGAACTTTTTTTAAATTTTGTTGATTTTTACCAAATGTATTCAATTTCTTTAATCCTGCATTAAGGCCACTTAGTTTCAGGCAGCACACAGTAAACACAACACCGATTTACTTTTTTATATATATATGTGTGTGTGTGTGTGTGTGTGTGTGTATATATATATATATATGTATATATGTTGTTATGTTATGACTAAGTGTAATGAGCTCTTAAAACAATGCGTTTTAAGAGCTAATTCTTGTAATGCAGTGATTTTATTTGAAGCTGCAGTTGAACTGGGTCTATTTACTGTTCATATAAGCCAGTGTTAATAAAAAATTACTGCTTCTCATCACTATCATTGGGTGCAGCTGAATTGAGCTAATGTTAGCTAATGTTAGCCACCACAAGCCACAGATTGAGGCTGTAGCTTGAGAGCATTGACCAAAGACAGGGCATCTTCAAGAACTTTTCATGTGCAGGCGTGTGTTGTGTTTGATCCTAGTTGGAGAGTAACATCTTGTTCTTTATTGGCATTTGAAAAAAGTACAGCTTTGTTGTCGGTCCTCAGACTCAAGTGGTTCTGATATTGAAACGTCTCATGTTATCCTGACTGAGGAGGAGTCCTCTTCTCATGATGTCTGAACATTTTAACATTTCAAATTCAACACGGTTCTGCAAGATGTTTGTTATCAGGCAATTCATTCACCCAGACATGGACGGCAAGTTCTATAGTGCATAGAAGTCAGAGCGTTTAATGAAGTGTCACCTAATTATTTGTTTCATTTGTATTAGTGTGTGAGACGAATAGAGAAAAAACTAGAAGGAGCTGTGTCTTGTAATGGACAGCTTGCAGTTCTTTCCTCACAGTGAGTACGTGAGTGCATCCACTCCATTTTCATTGCCCATGCAGCATGAGCTCATTGTTCTGCCATCAGTGAATTAGTAGAATGTGGGACTGTGTGTGTGTGTGTGTGTATGTACATGGACCAGAGATTATTTCAATGTTACAGGAATCAACAAGACATCAGAGTGTATCTTGTGAACCCTCTGTGATGAGCCCAGTGATTGGCCTAAAAATGTCAAAGAGAGCTGCACGGTCGCCCTGGAGGGAGGCTGCTGATTTCCAGCCTTATTTTGCTGCGTTAGTCATAGGGATGTCCTGTCTGCTGCCTCCACAGCATGGCCCAGTGTTCTGTGTGCTGCTGCAGCCAGATGTGGCGCCTACCTAACTTCTGCCATCCACTGACATATTGTATCCTGGCATCAGTGGAGCGCAGCAGAGATGCCCAGCTATAAGGTCACTTTTATTTCTCTGTCAATTCTAACAACATTGAAGGATTAATAATTAAGTTAGAGTAGCATAGTGACTTGTTTTATTTTGTTTTAATGATTTTCCATGGTTTTCATAAAAAAATGCAGCATTATGCTCATATTTACAGATTATTACATCTCCCCTCTCTCTTGACTGTCAGCTCTTCGCTCTTCCTCCCACTGTCATCACGGCCATGAACACTTTGGCCTGCAGATGTCATGTGCACATGATACGTCACGTTATAGAGCATAGTATATGTAACATTATATCTGCTTTACATCAACATGAACTGCAAACATTGCCATCGTGAGGACATTAGTATGCTGCAATTAGCAGTTACCACAGAGCACTGCCTGCTCATCTTGTTTGTAATTACAGGCTTGTAATTGGTTCGGCTGTAAGGGAGACCTGACTGCAGATTTTCTTCTTGTCCTCTAGCAAATAGAGGAGATTCTGATGAGATTCATTGATCTGGGTTTAATGTTTGCTGTCACAAATGATGCTGTGACTGGGTCATTAGTGCCAAGTTCAGCAGGATAAGCCTGGCTCTGTAATACTGGATGATATGATGTAACTTCCATAATATCATCCAGTATTACAGAGGCAAAAAAGGTATTTACAGTAAATACCTTTTATATTTTATAGTCATAGCTAAATATATATATATATAATATATATTTTTTTTATAGTATGTGGTTAAATTGGTGGTTGTAATGTTATTACATCCCCATTGGCAGTGTTGTGTGTTAACAGTGACTTTTCCCCTACTACGTCCCATGAGCAGAGTTCTGGCCAGGTTTTGGTGTTGAAGAAAGTAGTTCCGGCTAGTTGGAGTGTGAAAATAAAGAGTTTTGCTTCTCAAAACAATATGTGTTCTGTAGAGTAATACATTTGCACCGCAAAAACCGTTGTCCACGAAAAAGTCAGACCTCACAGTCGCTCGGCGCTGTTTTCTCTCCCTTCATATCACTGCGCGCTGCCACCTGTCAACTGCTGCGCACCTTTCCATCAACTGTTTCACAGTGTTAAACAGACAAGGTTGTGGTCATTAATAACAGCAACAGCTTCTTTGTCTTGAATGGAGACCCCCCCCCCCATGCTGGTCTCGTGGTGTGTGTTGGTCTGGCAGATAAAGAATAATTTCAGTAATTAACGATGTTCAGACAGACAGCGATGACAACTGCTGCCTCCATCAATGTCAACCATATATTTGGGTAATTTTAGTAATGTCTTTAATTATGATTTTATTGTTATATTGTTGTCTGTTACAAAGAGTGGTGTTAAATTAATATTGAATTGAATGTGCTCTGCGATAAAATCACATCGTCCCCCACATCACAGACACAGTCAAAAGCAGAGCCCTGCTAAATAAATAGTGTTTGTGTCTGTGTCTCAGAACCACGGGCGGCCTGTTTGTTGTGTGGAGGTGCTGGTGTGATTGTAGTGGAACAGAGTAGAGGAAACGATGAACAGGCACACACAACACGTCACTTAGTACAGTTTCACTACACAGAAGCCTGCTTCCTTCTCATGGTTTTTAAATGGAACTTTTAGCCCCTTTTTTCCTCTCACATTATAGGAAACAATGGGAACAATCAATGACAGAGAGAGAGAGAGTGGGCTGCAGACCATAAACAGCTGTTCCCACATGCCGCCCTCATGCTGATTGTTTTTCTGCTGAGTGTTTAGTGAATGCTCTGATTATTTGTTGTTGGAGTCGAGACACCGTCTGCACAGCTGATTGCACTATACGCTGTTACACCCAATGCATTTTCTGGTGCAACCCTGGGTTCAAGGAGCTGGGGATCAATCTGCCACACAGGGCTCACAGACCAACCTGCTCTCCTGCCTGAATGCTCCGATTATTAAATGTAAATAAAATGCGATCAGACTGCGTACCGGCAATTTCACAGAGCTACGCTACGCCTATCTGTGGAGATGATCGCTCCCAGCCCTGTGGTACGATGGGCACACAGCTAAAACCTAGTTATAGCATCAGGCTTATAGAGAATGGAGTGCATTTGTCAGAATTGGCAGATGGCGTCTCAGAGAGGTTGCTTTAAATCACTGAGCAGTCAATTGTTCTTGTTAACAGAAATTGTTTGTTTACATTGGCAGTTAAAAAGTGTTTAGTTTGTCGATCGTCAGTCTGATCACTAATTGTCACAGGGGGGAGAAGGTGTAGTGAGTCGAGAGGATGCGTGGACCCGACGGTGCCACAAAACACAGCTCAAGGTCACTGAGTTGATTGCGAGTCAATCGTCTTTGAGAACACAGCGGGGTTGTAGAACGGTCCAACCATCTACCACCGTCATCCCCTCAGCCGCCATAACTCTTGTTTTATTAGTCTCTGTATGACTGTTCCACTTTACTTCAGTGAGTGTCCTCTGTAAGAGTACAAATGAAGCTCTTAGGGGTCCACCCAGCGATTTCAGTGAAGATGTTAACCATCCTTCTCTCTCACTATCTGTGCAGACGTTTAGACACTGCTATCTCCAAGTCCTAATATCTATTCAACCTCTGTTCATCCTCTTTTAACCGGCTCGTGCTACTCCTCTTGTTATCTATCCTCTCTTTATCATCCCCCCCCCCCCAAACCCACCACCCCTCCGTCTCTGTGTTCCTCTCACTCCTCCTCCTTACCCTCCAGCCTCTTTTCTCTTTATCTTCATGATCAGCCCATCTGTCCCTGTTTAGTGCTGTGTCGACATCTCCGGCAGCATCAAAGTCGGAAGAGGAGGAAGTTTTCAGAGTGGAAGAAAACCTTCAAGACATCAACGGAATAAGTGGGGGGGGATCTGAATTCACATCTCAGCTGCACTCCTTCACCACCACCACCACCACAGGCAACAAGAGCAAGCAGTCGTTTGATGCCTTAACAGTTGAGGAGGGAGGGAGAAGGATGGAAATGAAGAAAGATGAAAAATGGAGAAAACATTCCTCTGTTCTGCCTTCAGAAAGACACAGTCAGTGTTAGTTTCCAGCCTGAGGTGGATTTAGAGAGCAAAGGAGGCGGAGGAGAGGGAGGAAGTGAGGACGAGAAGGAGGTGGGGTGATGTTAGTGATGTCATCTCTCTCAGTGAATGTATTTCTGTCTGTCTGGCTTCAACGGTTTGATGCTGTGTTTCCTTGAAGTCCTGCTAATGTTTTGGATTCCCTCATTGAACAAACACAAAGCACCATCCTGAAGTCTTTTAAATCTCTTGTCTTTACCTTTTATCAGTCTTCTTCTTTTCGCTGACACATGTCTCGGTATGTGTGTTGCTGCTGTAACCTGATGGCCAACAGACTCTGTGACCATCGACCGAGTTTTGTTGGCCAACCCGGGTGTTGGCATCTCCCTGGTCCCCTGGCTAAAGTTGTGTTCAGCAGGATAATCTTGACAAATTACTCATCTTCATTCAGTCACTCAGCTTTTTCTCCAACACATGCAAAGCAGCAGTTTGACTGTGTTTAATGGTGGAGAAATGCAGGAAGAGAAACTGGTGATATATTCTTCACAGGCGGTAAAGGCTAAACTGTTTCCTTTGACTCTGTCACTTTCTCATTGTGGAGCTTCCAGCCAAATCATTTGCACAAAATTAAAATATATTTTCAGTGCAGGGTGCCGGTCCTGTGTCACCTCCAGAGAGTCTTGTAAAATGAATCATTCACATCTTGTTGAAAAGAAATGGAACAAAACAGGATTTCACTATTAGCTTGTTACTGAATTGAGGCAGCAGCGGCAGCACCACAGAAGAACAGGCGTTCAATTTATTTATTTGCAAAAATCATTTATTGGTTCTGACTCATTAATTTTTGTGGGAAAAATAAATAAATAAATAATTAAACTGGAATCACTGAGCCTCTTTGAGCCGTGCTGTGACGCAGACAGTTTATGGCTCTGTTGAATGAACCAGTAGATCAGTTTGCTTAGAGAGAATAAAAAAATCAATACAATTAATACAATCCAGCATAAATATTGTGATATCTGATCGAAACGTATCATTCATATATATATTGTTGTTATTGTTACTATATACTGGTGTGCGCACATAACAATGTATATATATATATATATATTTTTTTTTTTTTTTCACAGTTTTTTTATGTATTAGGTATAAGAGATATTTTCTCTAATGCACCCTCAAGTGCAGCCTTTATAATTTCGTTGTATAGGTGACTGCACAATGACAATAAAGTCTATCTCATCTAATGAAAGTGTACGCACAAGTATAATGCACAGTAGAAAAGAGCAGGCTGTATCAACTATTGGATGTAGTGGGAGATATTGTTATATCTGAAATAACTGATTATTGGTCTAAATCTAATGTTTAGTTGTGAATACAGTGATCAGAGATATTGTGCAGCAGGTGGTGTGTGGTCTGTGAGCTGACGTCTGTCGACTTCAGTGTGCAGACTGATCACAGAGACTGTACGTTTGAAACATGCCTGCAGTGAATGTAATGAACAAAACCAGCTGTCCACTATAGTGTCTCTGTCTGCTGCATATAAAAGCAATTTAATCTCTGTCTGACTTTGTGTAAATCGTTAGTTATCCAGTGTTGGGATTTTCATTAGCAGTCTAACTTAAGCCATTTAACACCCTGAACATGTTCTTTTATAATTTGTCGACACATTGTTCTGCAGAGAAGCATACATTTTCTCTGTGACTTAATGGCTTTTACTATTTTCGGTGCTCATCAGTCTGTTAGACCAGAGAGGCAGGAAGTGAAGACAAGGCACAGCTCTTGTGGGAGGCAGCTTAAGAAAGGCAGCGAAACAGCCAGATGGCGAAGAATAAACAAGAAAGAGATAAAGACAAGGCCAAGGTGGTGTCAGAACTGTTTAGTTAAATCTGTTAAGTGACATGTCTAATTAGAGGCGGGAAAGATTTTAGAAGTTCTGTGGCGAAGCAGCTGATGGCAGCTGGTGTCAGAGTGGATTGGTGCGGATGCTGAAGACAGATTGGAAATGGCAGTAATTAATGTAAAAAGTGTGTGTGCTTATTTTTGTGCTGTCTCCATTCATGATGGGATTTATGTGCACAGAGCTGAAGAAAGCATGAACCACCATGAAAAAGATGACTTGGTTTTAACTCTCCTGAGTCTCCTCAACATGAATGCATTATATGCCATGCATATGAATGTGTTATTAAGAATACTGGACTATTTTCTCCTCTCTGTAGCTCCCTCCTGTCTCCGTCCATTCCTCTCCACCTCTTTGTTTCTCAGTCCATCTGGCAGTGTGATAATCTCTGTCTGTGGAGGAATGCATATAGAGCTCGGTTGCTTTACATCTAAAATGAGGGAAAGAATGGCTGCCTCTGCACTTCAGCACTCATTCTTTTAAAGCTGCAGTGATCAATATTTTTTTTTATAGTAATTGGTCAAACAGTGCTTATCAGTCATCACAGCTTCATCATGATTAAGCCTGCAAGTGCAAAACAAAAACAATGGTTGATCAGCTGGCAATCAGAGTGGAATCAAGTAAAGACAAGAAGAAACACCAAGTGAAGTCAGATTGGCGAGGGTTGATTATTGTGAAAGATCAATAAGCTCAGTTCTGTCTGCCAAGTGGTAAAATTTTATGGGTCACTAATGTGGTTTGTTTTTTTTCCCTGGCACTTCTGAAGAACAGACAATCACTTGCGTGCGCCTGTGGAGAGAGAGCAACAGGCAGACAAGGAGGGGCTGAGTAATCAATGCACTGTGCACAGAGTGATCTGTTATGTCATTATGAGGAGGTTTAAGTTTTCCAGTTCATTATGAAACGACGACTGGAAGAACAGGTAATTAGAGGGATCGCTGCACATCATTGAAGCTCACTGCTTAAGATGTATCTCATCAAACAAGAAAAGGAAAACATTTCATGGTTATAAAGGAAGTTCTGGGGGGTAATTATTTCTTGACAAAGTCTGCCTGTGTACCCCAGACAATACAAGACTGCAGGAGGTCGCCGTGTGTCGCTGTTGTAAGCAAGTAATGCCCGGTTAACTAACATTTCTACATGTACGATGCACACAAGCTCAGTCTTTAGATTTGGGTGCATTAAGTGTAACACATTACTGAGCTTCAGAGGTTCATGAACTCAGTGAAGTGCATCACCTCAGTGCTGAGTTCAGAGCTTCTCATCCCACTTTCAGATGTCACACTGCTCCTTTAAATCTTTCAGTTTGCCAGACAAAAACAAAATGCTAATGCTCCTCTTTATCTGGATGTGTAAATGGATCATTTTTTTGTGTTTGCTTACACGTGCATCATTATAACTTTGCGAAGTGAATGGAGGTCAGTGCCTCCAAGTTAAAAAGCGAAACAAAAGAAACAATGGAGCTTTGAAGTGCTCTAAAACTTGGTCAATCTTCACTCTCACTGCTGTAAAAACTCACAACCTGCACAGCACCAGCAGGCGAGCTTATAAATATGTAGGAGGTGGTGGAGACCAAACATGGAGCTCAAAGCAACAGAGAATACTGGACTTAACTTTAGCAGGTGGGCAGGAACACCACTCCAAATGAATAATAAGGTTGCTGGTGTGTAATTAAGTAACTGTAGCCCAGCATCACAAAGCTTCATGTCAGTGTTGTCTTCCACCCTGACTTCTGCTAGACTTTGGTGGTCAACAGATCTAATACTGTGGGTTGATGATTAGTCTGTGGTTTTGAGTATTTATTCATATTTGCTCAAAGGGAAACACTAGCTAACACTTAGTTAATCTTCTCCAATGACACTACAGATGTGTTCAGCACATATGACCGTCAGTGGCCAAAAATTCTACAAGTACCATGACTTTTTGATTGAAGTTGTTAAATCCTGAGTGACTTTTTTCTGTACAGGGAAAAGCCAATGAGAAAATTGAGCCCTTTGCAAGTTTAGCATTCAGCATTAACAACTGTTTACCAGTGGAGAGAGAACGTTGATGTTGCTTTCCATGAGACATGGAAAGCAACATCAATGATAGCTCATGTTTTTATCAAGTCTCTTCTCTTACTGAAGTTGGCTTTTCTCTTACTGAAGTTGGCTTTTCTCTTACTGAAGTTGGCATACTAACCAGCTGGCCCTGTCAATTTCCAACAGTGACTCACTGTAGCCTCCAATCTGCCCTGAAGGTGTAGAACTGCCCTGAG
Source organism: Caranx ignobilis (assembly GCA_021432705.1). NCBI lineage: Eukaryota > Metazoa > Chordata > Actinopteri > Carangiformes > Carangidae > Caranx > Caranx ignobilis. The sequence goes on from MU269990.1 coordinate 13,259,692, forward strand.
GAGAAAATTTAAATGGGCAAAATAGATTTTAAGGCCTTGAAAGGATGATTACAAAAACAAATTCCACATATCCACACAATGAGACATGCTGACAAGAACAGAGTGTGTGTATGTGTAAAAAGACTACAGCTACAGATGAGTCCACTTTAGTTTTTTGGTATATGACAGTCAGGTCCAGACATGTACCTCAAGTGGACTCTTGCTGAAGTTATGAATAGGCTTTTTTTCTTCCTGCTGTGCTGCTCTTCCTGGGACCGCTGGGAGGATAACAGAAATACCCTGCATTTATCTTTTTTTTCCCCGTTACCTTTTCCACATTTGTCAACTAGTTCCATGGCTGCTGTTGCCCTGCTCGATCCCTGTTTCCTTCTCTACAGAACACTTTGATGAGCTCAGAAAGAAAAAAAAAAAAAAAAACGGGTTGTGAAAACAGCCAGTGCTGCTGTTAGTCTGCAGAGTTCAATTCAGACCTGCGCTCAGTCAGCCTCTCAGGTCAATAGCGGGTTAATGGAGGTCAACCCTGCACTCCATAACTGCGCGTGTTTGTTGGTCTGTGAGTCCCTGTTTTGACACCATTCATTCTGTGCAGCTGTGAGGCTGAATATAACCTTGGCTCACCGCATCTATTGAAGCACAGTGTACTCTGCTGTAGTGGGGAAAATTCTCCTTCATTGCCTCTGATTAACTCAGCTCTCTCTCTGCTCTACTTCACTCTTCTTCCCCCTGCATCGCTCCTTCTCTCTCTCTGCAGTCTGTTCTCCTCGTTCTTCCTGTCTGCCTTCATATTTCCCCCCTTCCTCTTCCTCTGTTGTCTGTGTCTAACCCTCTGTCTGACATTCTCTGTCTTCCAGCAGAAGTCATCTGAAGCTGCCCCTCCCTCCACCTCACCGTCCTCCCAGGCTGACAGGAGCAGACAGGAGGTACAGGCCTCCCTCCTCTATAGTCTGGTGTCGTGTTGTGGTTGTGTTCTGCTGCAGTGTAGAGTGGTTGTGGTGTTGTCATCATGTCCTGTGTCGCTGTTTTGTTGGCCCAAGTAGACACCACAACAATGGACTATACTCAGTGGCAGACTGTTTGATTGGCTCATAGCTCCTCAGATCAACCATCAGACAGGTCCAGGGCTGCCACAAATGACTGTATTACCATTAACAATCCATCAACTTTTATAGATTGATTGAAACTGAATAACTAATTTTACTCAAGAAGATCATTTGCACACACTCACATGGTCAGTCAGTGTAAAACAACCCACATTCAGGCCCAAACATTTTCTATTTACATTTGTACAGTGAAAATTCATCCTTCATATTTATGACCATAAAAGATAATAAAAGCACTGATTAAATAAGACATAAAGGGATTTGAACTGTGATGTGCTCATCCTCCCAAAGTTTATCTTTATTTATCATTATCTGTATCTTATATTTCATTATTGGTGCACCTCAGACTATTACTGGCTCTTTATCATACAATATAAATGTTTTATTTTGAATAATATTTTATTCAGAACAGGCTTTGAATAGATTGGGCTGGTCTCAGCCAGTCGCTCACTTCAGTCTGACACGTTTTAAGATTCATATTGAATGAAGATACTCAGTTAAAAAACAAACTTTGGTTTTAGCTTTAACAAATCATTTCCTTTTAGCTTCACCAGCACAGTGTTGTTGTATAAAAATAGCCCTATTGGCCTTTTACTTTTTATCGCACTCACAGTAACATTCAGTGATATTTGCCATCAACTCTTCAGTTATCTTCAATTCACATCGGCACAATTTCAGCATTGATGTCGTCAATTATGGTGACTAATCATGAGAGTTCTAGTGCTGTCTAAATAATTTCAGCAAATTTGCTTTCAGCGTCATACACTGTTTCACCATATAAGTTTCACCTCAAACAACATCCAAGGAGGCGAGAGATCAGAGAATTATTGTTTTTCCTAATTAATTCTTACATGTTATCTTGCAGTAGTTCAACAATGTTTTATCAAATCTGATTCGAGCTTTGGATCGCGCTATTAAATTCTTGTTAAAAGCCACTGATTCCTCTGTTGAGTTTGGCTCTTAAAAAGTTAGAAATGACTCAAACTTAAAGATTTATCATCAGCATGTGTTGGATGAGAGGGCAGAGACTCCGCAGTTTCAAGCAGCTGCCTGATTAATGTTCAGCTACAGCGTGAAGCAATGAGCAGAATAACTGATCAAATGCATTGTCACACATTAAGTTGATTAGCCTTAAAATATTGATTCATTCAGTGACTGGAAGGATCAACAGGATTGTTACCTTGAGCTGCAGTGAATGATCATTTTAAACATTTTCACATGTCCTTAAATGTACACGCCTTTCTACTGACAAAGTCAAAATACAACATATTGCATTTTAAAGTTAGTAAGAATGACTTGTGTGCCAGACACTGGTGATGATTCAATCTTCCCTACGCACTTCTCCTTAACCTTGATAGAAAACGTCGTAACAAAGACCATATAAGATGTAAACACAGCTGTGGAGCTGAAGATAACATGAATAGAGTATACAGAGGAATTTGAGGCACTTCAATCATAATTAAATAAGAATAATAAGGCTTTTAGTGATGTACACAAAGGTGGGGGCTCTACATTTGTGTGGATCTGTTACTACAGTGATGCACTGCTCTTAATGTTGCTGCAGCAAAGGAATTGTGGGATGGCATTATCTGCTGTCCTTTTTTAAGGATGGTCCACTGTATCCTATGCCGAGATTGGAGGAGATAAGATAGGAAGCAGTGAAGCTCCTTTATCATTTAGTGGATTCGACCAGCTCTTCTGAGCGATACTTCCGGGTCATGTCACTTAGTTACGAACGTTCCGGAGCAAAGAGGACGTCTGGACTACAGTCTATGTCCAAAATGTTGTTATTTTGGTCTATAGTGAGGAGTAAACCTGAGTTTCTATTTATGATATAAGGTTGGAAGGAGGGGGACATGCGATCACTACCCCTTATGTTAACTGTTTAAATAAATGAGAAACAAAAGGCCAGTGATATGTGGAGGGAGATCCTAGCTGTAATTTGCTGTGTTTTATTAGTGGTGATCAGATGGGAGTATAATAGCCTGGGATCAGATGGGAGCATAATGCAGCTGGAGAAAATTGTCCAGTGGTGGCCTCATTAGCTCACGGAGTCACAGAGTTGGTGCCAGAGCCAGAGCCTCACAGATGAAACACTCTCAGTGCTTTAGTTCAAGACCAGAAGAGAACAGGAACCTGAATGTGGTCTCTACTCTGTTGAACCTGCTCCAACTGAGGGTGGGTTCACACCTAAAGGTCCGTCATCTGTTTTGAATCAACACAAGGATGATACATTGTTGCAGTTTTTCAATTGGTCTGGTTTGTGTTCACAAAGGCCAAACTCAAGCAGTCCAAAAATTCTAAACTAAAGTCACATGGCCACAAATGCCTTTCTGTTATTGGTCATACAGTTCAAGCAACTAGACAATAACGTGACCTCGCAATTACATAATGGAGCGCTGTCGGCTTCTTTTCATGTTGGTGCCGATCTAGACTGTCTCTAGACTGTATAGGCTAAATGCAGACTTTAATGTGCTGTGCATATACTGGCTGGTGAGACTGCGGCCATAAACCACTCTGCAATCAGATCATCATATCACAAGACGACAGGCAGTAATGAGAGCCTAGGAGCAGCAGAGCGCTCCTCTGAAAAGCTCCGCAGCAGGTCAGTCAGCTGCATTAGCCTATAGCAGTGGTTCTCAAATGGGGGTACGTGAGATTTAAAAAAATATATATATACTTGAAAAATAGCATGAATTCAAAAATCCTTTAAAAATATTATTTATTCAGTATTTCAGTGAAATATAAGTGTGAGTTCATAAACTGAATTTTATATTCATTAAGCTATGCAATTTCGTTATCCTAAAAAACCCAGAGTCTTCTCTGTACCGTGATGGTTTGACCCAACCTGGCACATGCCACATGGCATCACCTGTCAATCACTGCCACCTTGACAACACAAACAATGAAGTCGTGGTTGAAGCATACCTGAAATGCTGCTCAACACACAGAAGAACAAGTGCCAAAGAAGGCAAAATCATAGCCGGCAAAATTCTGACAGTATTTGGAAGAATTAGTTTTAATGGGGTTTCCATCCACAAGCTGCTGTAACTGAGTTCAATGCTGCGATGAGTTCATGACACAAGGAGCTAATTAAAAAATAAATACATTTAAAAAATAACTGTTAGTATTCAGCCAAAGTTCTTGTCATCTCATCCTTAACGGTTAAACATTAATGTGCATCCCTGTACCACAACTTTTTTCTTTTGCCATACAAGCCGGACCAGTGAGGTTAATGGATATGTACAAATAAAACAGCTGGCTCATGATAACAGCAGCTCTTGGTTACAGAATGCATGCATGTCCTTGAGTCAATGAGTGAAATGATGTGTAAAAAACTGTGCTTCCTGTGACTGGTGCAGATGGGGTTTACACCAGAAATAAACCGCTCTAGAGTTCACTTGATAGCGGACCAAGACCTCCCCTACGAGGCGGACCAGAGTTTAAAGCCGGCATTCACACCGACCCAAACGAACTGTACCAAGGGGATAAATGCTCCAGGGTTCAGTTCAACCGGACTAAACAAGGCTGGTGTGAACGCGACCTGAATGTTCGGTTTTCTGTGTTCAGCAAAAATGAACATCTTTTTACCCCATGACATTTGACCCCCGCTTTCTGTGTGACAGGTTTTACTCTATGCTTTGTTTTTTCCTCTTCTCTCTTTCTATATATATATATATACAAAAGACAGTCGCAGTGGAATAATTTTAGATGCTGTCAGAGTTAAATCTGATTTGCATGGCTCTAAATATTGATGTTATTCACTATTCATTTCTGTTTATGTTCTGAAGACTAAAAAAAACATCTCAGCATAAATAAGTATAAAAACATGAACATCCAACGAAGTAAACAGACTGCAGTTGTTACAATAATGGCTCAGCTGGAGGCTTCACTCAGTAAGCTTAAGCCTCTCTCTTTGGTTTCCTGACAGTCATTAACTGAAGCATGTTGGTGGCTGGCATCAGCACTGACTCATTTACATATAACAAAGCAAGACAGAACCATTAACCTGAAAACACTACATCAACTCTCCGCACGCTAATAATGTCTGCACATTAAATCTGCATTGTGAGTCCATTAAAATCACATTAAGGAGCGAGATATCTAATTGTTTTCAACCTGCTATGAGGAATAGCAAATCTTTACCATCAGGCCTCATGTCTCCTATAGAATATTACAATGGTTGTCAAATGGTGATTTAATGAAGAAAAGTTCCTTCTATCAGCATCCTTAATTAGTGTTATATTGCTAATTATAGCATCACAGGGCAGGGACAGGTCCGTTATGAATATGATATGCTCTTTGTTGCAGAGATGATTTATGCAGCTATACGTGCTGTTATACGGCACTTCATTAAATAATGCAGATTCTATTCAGATTCAGTCAAAGTATGCATGAATATTGATTTAACTCAACATCTTGTAAGCTCTGTACAGTACTTCCAAGACATAGACAATTGCGCTTGATCAGTAATTACATGTGCTGGAACATGCACAGGACATGTAGAGGCACACTGGCCTGACGGCACATGATCTGACATGAATGAATAATACCTGCCGTATTAACTGTGGCAGACCTGCTACATCATCTCTTCCTCTCTTCTCTACAGAAGGAGCGGGAGAAGAAGAAGGAGGAGAAGAAGAAAGAGAAGGATGCTGATAAAGGAGAGAGACTCAACAACACAAAGGTACAAACACTGCAGTGATAAATTTCAACAAGTATAGTAAACCAATAAGTCAAACTGTGATTAGCGGCACCCACTGATGACATGAATCACACTGATTTTATCATAATAGTGGTTCATATCAAGGTCTGGCATTTCTAAAAGCAGAGGTATTTAAATAAAATTCATGAGGTGAAATTAAACAGAATTTCCTCAAGCTAAATAATTTTTCATTTTTCTCCTTCAAGATTTACTCTGAACACATCCTCACAACTGAACAGTGTAACACCTCTTTTTCTCTTTCTTTCCCTCCTCTCCTCCCCTTACTCCTGCTTTATCTCCATATCTCTGTAATATCTGTATAATTTAATAATTGTCAGTAATAAGTTCAACATCTGGGTCTGGATCTGGACCACAGTCCGTCTGTCAGTGAGTGATAAGTTGCTTCACTTAAGAAATGACATGTAAAAGGTGTTTGTTGTGAATTCAGTTGCCTTTTGTTGTATTAAATGTGCCTTTGGTGCTAAAGTGGGTTTAGATTTCAGATTTTTTAAAATTCAGAATGAGATACAGTAGATCTTTGTGGTGATTTAACACAAGGGAAAGGATGCCAGTCTCAACCGTCTCTGTGTGTCAAATGCAAACTGAAATTCATATTCAGTAGTGGCTTGTGTGTTTGTCTTTGAAAAGCTCTGCATTCACTGTGAAAACCGTCCTACAAGTGCCCCTGCAGTGACAAGCAGGGAAATAACGGAGGCTGAGGCCGAGGCCGAGGCCGAGAGTGCAGTCTGGTGACACTGATTGTGCTTTATGTGCACGGTGTGTAGGTAGTGAAGGCCCCGAGAAGTGCTGCCTTCTTTATGTGTGTGTCAGCGCGCCGTCACGAATGCATGATGTGCGACAACAGAGGGGGCGAGTCGCTCCACCTCTGTGATGCAGGAGCCGAATCCTCGGGGGGAGCTCCTCATAAACATTCATGCTGTTCATAGATGCTTTAGTTTTGCTCTGTGCCTCAGGGTGGAGAATTTCTCCTCATACACAGATGTGTAAACAAAGCAACCGAATCATAAAAACTACCACACCATCCACGACGGTGAGAGTGGGTCTTAAACCTGAGCTGCATTAAACAAGTTTCCAGCACGTCTGAAATGATTTCTGTCGAGCAGTTTTCTTCTTGTCTTCCAGAAAGAAAAGAGCATTACATCACCGGCTGTAGTAAGTGAAGCTCTTGCTGTTGGCAGAATTAGCCAAATTTAGCTTTTGTAAATGTTCATTGCTCCAGAAAAAGATGTCCTAACATCATGAAAGACGACTTGCGTAACATTCAAATTCAGAATTGAGCAGATAAATGAAATGACTGCTTTTAGCTGACACACACCTTTACAAGTGAATGACATAATTGAGGCTTCATCTGCCCTTACTGAGGTCTGGAGCAGAGGTCATTTGATGTGGGTGTGTAATGGAGTGAAAATGCATATGTGCCAGGACTGTGATGTATTCATGTGGTATATAAGGCATATCTTCACTCTGTGTGTGTATGTGAGTGAGAAGGGGGGAGTACGGGACTGAATGTGTGTGTTTCTGGGTCATGGTTGGTAAATTCAGAGTATTTCCATGGCCTCTGAAGCAGTGAGGGAATACTGTGGCTTCCAGTGATGTGGATACGGCTGTATGTGTGTGTGTGTGTCTCTGTGTGTGTGTTCAGATGCTCTACAGGGAGCAGAAATGTAGGCTATGGGCAGCTGTATCCACTGAGAGCTGAGAGTAAAATGTAACCACACACAGGTCTGTGCTTCAGTATTAACATTTGGAGATATTTTATTTTAACAGTTAAAACCTAAAAACAGTTTATTTTATATTTATTTGTATTCTTAAATTTAGATTATTTTTTTGTTTGATCAGCAATTGATCTTTTCAGCTCTGATATATTGCTATAACATCAGAAAATGACATCTACTAGAATATAGGATTGGAGGGATTTTTTCCTAATTCGGCACAAACATTCATTTGGACTCAAAGATGAGCTGATTAAAATTTGGTGGTTAAAGGTCAAAGTTCAAGGTCACTGTGACCTCACCAACCACTTTTTTTCCCCAAAAACTGGCTTCTTTCATCAGCATTATGAACTCAATGGTCTAATAAGATTAAATAAATAGGTGACAGTTCATATCCAAATGGTCAAAGGTCAAATTCACTGTGACATCATCATAATGTTCTGCAGAAACTGGCTGTTATTCAACACTGTAACTCAGGACAGGGGGACTGTGGCCATATTTTCAACAACTCAGCTGGATAATGTAGGTGTACAACCTCCAGGCCACAACTCCAGTTTCTGACCTGATGAGTGAATCCATCTTTGTCTTTTTCCACCCATGAGCTACAGCACATACAGTTTTCAAACCAAAGCAGGACCAGCTGTGTTTCCAAAGTCTCCTTTTAGGTGCTTGAAAACCAAGTGCATGTATCAGTTTGGATGTCGTTTGAATCTAGAGTCTGAGTCAGTAATGTGTTGTCTTTACTATATTTCACTTTCTTCCTTTTGTTTGAGTTCACCTTTAAACCTTGACATCATTACTGAAAATTGAACCATTAATCATAATCAAAATCCTAATACTGTCTCTGTACCTCACGTGTCTGCTGTTCATCTCTCCTCTTGTTTTCAGTAGAAGCCATTTGTCTCAGGTTTCTGCAACGTTATGCAGGCGTCTCCAGTCGGAGCTGAGGAACAGTTCTGTGCTGTAATAATAAGTCTGCTCCGGTGTCAGAGGAAAATCAATGTTGAAAAGAAATATTACATTTTATTGTGAAGGCATCAAACACAGTGAGTGTATGATTATTCACAATTCGATGAAGTGTGTTTACCTCCAGACTCTGGGCATTGTTAGACTGTAGACAGTAGGCTGTTAGAGCCACTTACCACACGGCTGCACTTAGTGGTTAGAGAACTGACATCATAGGAAATTAATAAATGGAAGTGTTGAGTATCCAGTAAGCAGGCAGCTAATTAGATTTATTAGAACAAATACAAACACAAATAATAGAAATACAAAAAGATGTATCTTTTAATACTTTAAAAAACACTTTGTATATCACCTGCTTCACACTTATTATTTTTTAATGATTCTTTTTCATGAATATGTCAATAAAACAATATGTTGCAGCTTTAAAGTTATTTCAACAAAGTGGAATCCAGTGGATCCAAAATATACTTTAAAGTGTCTCCTGCAAATCTTGTGACAGGAGACACTGATTAATTAAAAATAATAAATACATTATATTCTGCCTAGTTCTCTATTAATGTACCTGCAGCCTCACCTCAGTTGGCAGCACCTGACGCACACACACACATGCATAAACACACACGTGCAAGCATGTGAGAGAAAAAAGTGGAGGTGCCTCATGGACCTGTTTTGTGCTGGTTCTGCTCCTGGTCATGTGACAGGCATGTGTGAACAGAGGTGGTACAGAGGTGTACCATCACTGCTCCCTCAAAGCTCCTGCTCATCTAAACTGCCATTTATTACAATTTGGTAAAATATAATTTCTGAATCAAACTGTAGGAGGCAGAGTTGAACTTATAACTAAAGTAGGTGTGGGCTGGATATTAAAACAGTCCAGTGGTCAGAGTCAGGAGGACACAGTGAATGTACTTTGGCTCTGATGCCGTGGCTCTGGATTAAGATAAACAACCAGTTTATGCAAACTTTTTCTTGGTTAAAATGATCTGTCCTGCTGATGAGGTGGTTGATTGTAACCAGTTATGGCCAAGTCATCACAGCCAAGCTCATGCTTATTTATAACAGTTGGTAATTAGAGGAAAACTGCTGTATTTTCCAGCCTGGCTGTGATTCTCATTTTCTCATTGTTTTTACTGTGCACACATTTTATCGAGCACTTTGAGTCTAACTGAAGGAGAAGACAGACATTAACTCCCTGGATTAGCTGTTGTGTCTAACGTCATTAGGAACTCCTTGTGTGGGAAACTTCCTGGCTAACCTTATTAGCCGCCTGCTCATTTGCAGTGATAACAAAGACTTGTAGTATATTATTTCACACAAAACATGATTCCACTTCAACAAAGGGTAAAAAAAAACAATGTCCACAGAGACTTTGATTGGTGGGACTGGGTTGTAATTGCTGCTTGTTGAACAGCGAGCTAACAGTTACTGGTCTCCAGCACAGCAGTGTCGATCATAGTCGCAGATTCACTTATTGTGTGGACACAGCTGGGATCTCTCATCTGTGAACAGATCTGTCTGTCTGTCGCTCTAAGTCTGTTCACTCTCTGCAGTTTCTCTCTGTCAGTGACTGCAGGAGCAAAACGTGGTATTATGACATTTTGTAATTCACTCAATAGCAACATCATGTAAGTTAAGATACGTTAAGTCTGAGATTGAAGGCAGCAAAATGAACAGTAGAAAAATATACAGTTCAGGATTTGTTGGACATTTTTTCTTTAATTAAATAAACTGTTTTCAGACATTTTAGTAGCATAGGACAGAATAGGATAGAAAGAACTTTATTTGTCGTCAAAGGGAAATTCAATTGTCCAGCAGCTCATCATAAAAACAGAAAACAACAACCACACTTCCACTCATCCACAATGGTATGAACAAACATAAAACACAGACAACACAAAGACATTACATAAAATAAGTGCAAAAACAGAGCTTACATTCAAATTAATATTAAAATTGCCCACGCCACAGTCTATTCCTGTTGTGGCAGAGGTGACGTGTGTGTGTGTGTGTGTGTGTGTGTGTATACAGGTGCGTGTGGGTGTATGTGTGACTGAATTCAGGAGGTGTTAAACAGTCTTATTACCGTGGGGACGAGGGATCTCATGAATGGCATGACCTTACAGATGGTTTTTCGGACCACCGCAGATATTTATAGACCCAGTGATGAATTGTGCAGATGTTTCCTCTGGTGCCCACTGATGTTCACATTCACAGAGACAGACGCACAGAGAGCCCGTCGACAGACTGCGTGGCTGTGACTTCATGACACTGCAGCGGTGGCAATAATTCTGCCGCGGTGGGCTGCTTGGTTGATGGTCACCCAGCGGCAACCTCTGAGGCTGAAAAATGAAGCCAGCACACAAGAAAGAAACACCAAACACTGCACTTCTCCCTCCAGTCTGGTTCCAACCGTTTGTGCTTTTTAGTGACTTTAGTGATGGACTGTCATTAAATTAAATACACATGCTGATGCCCCCCCCCCCCTCCAGGTTGAATTATGGAGCTTTTTATGACCCCGTGACCTTTGTGGAATTGTAGCTGACCTGCAGATAAGTTACACATTGATGTATTTGAGCTTGCAGGGCGTGCTGCTGCTTGCAGGAATGGATGTGTCTTTGTGTATGTGTGTGCGCGCTGGCAGAGATATGTGGCATTGTTCATCTCCGTTTCTACCTCCTTATCAGCCGCTCCTGCTGTCGATGAGCCCCAGTGTCAAGGAGATATTTGAGGACATTTCGTGTATGTGTGTGTGTGTGTGTGTGTGAGAGAGAGTGAGAGACTTGTTAGTCTAAGTATAAGTGTGCTGACGCTCTGAAAGCTGTTTAATCTCCAGTATAGCAGGAAACATGCTGACAGCCATGTTTTCCTGTCTCTTTCTCCTCACTCTCTCACTCTCCTTGTCCCTCACTCACCTGCATCTTATCTCACTCTCTCTCACCCTCGTCTACCCCTGTGCCTTTCCCTCTCAAACAAAGACACACTGTGCCATCATGACACAACACTTCCATGTAACAGCACCATTCATCTTTCCATGCAGATAATATACTGTACATTACTGTAGAGGATCTCTCTCTCTCTCTCTCTCACACACACACACACACACACACACACGAGCAGTGGATGGAGCAGACCAAGGTTTAATCAGCAGATATATTTCATTTCCTCTCACTTCACTTCACCTCATTTCACTTCACTTTGGCTTTTCTTTTCTCATATTAAAATCCAAACACAGAACAGAGTGTAATATACTGTGGATCCAGCAGCAACTGAGCTAATTTTACAGATGAAAGTCTGAGAGGGAGGCTACAATCAATATGGATTTCTTTTTCAAGGCTGATTCTGAAATTGTTGGATTGTAGCTTCAGGGAGACAAAAATCAATCAACATTTTAACTATTTCTGTAACGGAGCAAAAGAAATGATTTCGTTCTCTGAAGTTTAATCCATAGCAGGGTGGATAAGCTTTCATATTATACAGGTGACAATCCACTGAAATCTAGGATCTTGCGAACAGACATAATAATAGCTGATGAAATTGGAATCTGTTCCATGCGTGGTGCTTCCTGAGCACTGACACCCCTGTGCTGATCAGTCATATTAACTAAGAATATCATTGATAGAGTAATAGATATTGTTGTTTATTAAGTTTAAAGTTATTCCAACTATTTTAGTTGCGCCTCATTCTTCTCTTCCCTTGTAATTTTTTAAAGTGTGCTCATGTTCTTTGAGCCTAGTTCATGTTTTCTCTGTCACTTCTACCGCTCATTTATTGAACCTGTGTGACAGTGCAGATGTGTTAGTTGTAGCAGCCGTTTGCCAGAATGAAACAATAGAATAGATGTTTAATTCCTGAGATGCTGCAGTTCCTGCAGCAGTTCTGGTTGGAGGTTATTTGGATTTTGTTTATTAATTCATTTCAGTTTTGATTACTGCTTAATTTTGGTTATGAGGAAACATATGTTTGAATAATTAGTGAAGTTTTGAAAAGTTATGCAACCACTGTTTCTACAGTGACCAGTTTACAGACATTAGTTCAGCACAGCAGACAATGCAATCAAATGTCAGACTGACTCACTTCATGAATAGTTAAACACAATATTACAAGCAAACTTTCATCTCCAGCAACATTGTGGCTGCAGTACAAGTTGTTCCAAGGTTAAAAGGCTGATTTTTCTAATGTTTCTTTGCATCACAAATGAAAAGCTGGTGAATAATAACTGTTTGGTTTTTCATTTTCGCTTGTTGACATCAGCAAAAGAAATGATTTCGCTGTGCTGCTCACAGGCCCCAGTAGCTACGGGGCACTTTTAAGGTGGAATGTTTTCTTGGATGTTATTATGCATGGGTTGACATTGAGAATCAATTCATACACCTTAATGTCAATATGACAACACAACTTTGACCATTTGTTGTTAATGACCCTCTTGCTTTATCTGGAGTGATGACTGGATAAATTCATTTCAACAGCATTACCAGATTTTTTCCCACTATTGCTGCCGTCCATGTGAATGTGTGGCCGGCCCGCGTTCATGTCGGTCAAAACAGTTTCAAATGAAATGACCAGGCTCTCCTTGCTGATGACACATGCAGCCCCGTATCCTCTCCCCTCTCCTCCTCGCTGCTTTCTTACTTCTCTGTCCTCCTTCACCTGCACCATGGGCTTTAGCACTTAGACAGAAAACATGTAAACAGCATTTTTATTTACTCCAGTCTCCACAGGAGTATTAAAAACATTAAAATCAAAAAAAAAAAAAAAAAAAAAAAAAAAAGTCTCATTATCGTAAAAAGTGACTAGTTAGCATCTCTAATTGGCTTTCTAATCTCAGCTCCTCCATTATCACACAGCTCCTTTCTCCTCCCAGCCAACTAGTTTAACAGACTCATTTGAAAATGCTAATATAATTGAACCATTGAGATCTATGTGTACCTGTGTCACAGGATGTAGAAAATGATCATGTAATAGTTATATAGCATATACTGTCACATAATTGATCCAAGATGCTGGTATGAATAGTGAGATTATTTTACAGTAATGGATGGAGATAGAGGCAGACAAATTAGATCTGAATAAAAACAACAGTGGACACACTGTCTGCCTTGAGTGTGTGTGGCAGGCAGCTGCCACAACGTAATTTTTATTACTAGTAGCATCATTAGTACATTTTAGTGGTAGTGCTCCTAATCTTGCAGTGGGGATATGCCAGTACTGAGAGAATGTGAACTGATCATGAAAGGAGGGGGGGGGGCTGGTGCACTCAGAACCAAACCTGCTGAATATGAGTAACAGTGAGTCCAGCCCCAGACCATGCACACTGCAAGATCTCATGTGCACCCTGAGAGACAGGCGCACAGAGAGGGCCAGTAGACAGCCAGTGTAATTTGTGACTTCATGACAAAGCAGCAGTGGTAATGATTCTGCAGAGGTGGTCTGAATGGTGGATGATCACCCAGCCAGGTGTTGGGTGAAGTGGGCACTCAAAAGATGGTGAGGGTGGAATTCACTCTGAGCTTCAAAATTGCTCTTCAGAAACCTGTTGGTGATATCACAGAAGCTACGTCTATAATGGTCACATAGCTTTAAAAATCCAGTCACCTTTCTGTTGAATGAGGGGGGGTCTGTGTTCAACTGATTGTCTGCAACCCTCTTACGTTTCGAGGATCATCTATGTTTACTCGTTCGGCTGACGTTTTTATCCTAAGTGACTTAGAAGTGTAAGACATCACTTCGCTCCAGTGAAGTAGGAGACCTTGGTTTAAGTACTAAACACTACTGAACAACATTCACACCCATTTCACACCTTTGTGGTGACGAGAAAGGAGGCTGGGGACTCAAGGACCAGACACCCTTAAGTCCTATCTTTGTATTTGTTACACAGCTATTTTACTACAGCACTTTTATGAACACCCAATATTACAGTATGACATTGTGCTCCCTGTCTATGATGATTGTCTTTTCACTCCACCAGGCAAAAAGAAACACTTTGGATTTCCAGACATCTTTGGAACAGCATGTTGTGCAACATTACTCTATAACTCTTTATATTACCTGTACTGTCAAGCACTTTAGACAGACCTGAAGTGTGTGTTATTATAGCTGTTACAGTTTTGTGCCTAATGTCTGGATGTATAGAGCTACAGATTCAGGAGCCAACCTCGTCATGGCTGGTCAGCTGATCCATATAACATTTGCAGAAAAGTCAAGCAGAAAGGCCGGTAAACAGAAGATTCAAGATTACTAGAACTACACAGTGTCTGCCGATTCACACATCACACTAAGTCTACACAAAGTGTTGCTGCTGACCGAGTTAAATACACAGCACAGGAGACTAGCACAGTTTAACATATCAGCATGTTGCAGAAGTAGATGGCGTGTTTTTATCTTAATCAGGCCATATTTGCTGAAGCATGTTGATTTTATAATTGATGCCGTCTTCTCTTCTTCCTTAATCAAAAGCAGTAAAGTGTAGATTTTTTCCCCTAAGCCTCCATAGCACAGGTGTTCAAGCAGATGTTAGGCAGTGATGTCCCTTCACGGCACGTTGGTCCAGCGTGATAGTGATTGAAACATGCACACTGCGCCGTACCTCAGCATCATCAGTCCCCGAACAGTAGTATCACCGGTACATTATTCTTAACTATGCTCCTCTTCTGGTGGTGGTCTGATCCATGTCAGGGCTGCTTTTATTGACTAAGTAGGACATTAGCCTCCTCCAGATAAGATACAGCAGCAATGAATGGGAGTCAAAGGTCATGATACAGAGGTGAGATATGAGCTAATCAATAATTCAGATGGCGAGATATTGGGAAGGATCCTGTGCTGGGCTAGGCTGTACATTATGCAGATACAGCCTAGATATTATTAGATATATATTTTGTGACTTTTCAGATGCATCTATTAATGTTTCTTTCAAAATCAATTGCTGTCAAAGGCACACACATATAAAGCACATTTCTAGGAGACAGAGTTAGTCATACTAGTCATCATCTTGGTGTGAACTTTCCAAGCTCACAAGAAATGATGTGCATGTCTGGTCCTTTTTGAATCAAAAAGTTGCTCTCTTGATCTTTTAATGCAGCTATTTAGGATTACATTTTCATCTTTCATCTGAATGACTGATGTCAGTGGTTAGATGAAGGTTTTATTGAGATTCTTACACCCCGGCTCTTATAGCATTCCATTAATAGTCTAAATAGACTAAAAACACCTGTGCCTGACCTGAGATCCATAGGGACTCGATGTGCTTTATAATCTTTAAGTGGTGATAGATAAACGGGTTTTCTAATGCTGACATTGATGGCTTTGTACCATGCAGTATAGTTGTATAACTTATATTTCATGCTAGTTCTCCTTATTCTCGCATGGAGCTTCTTTCAGGGCCACCATGTTTTTGCCTGTCAGAATCTCTTGAACAGTATTTAGTAACACAAATAACCTCACCTTAGACTAAATACATTCCTTTTTATATTTCCATGTGAAGGGCAGGCAGGATGATGCATCTGTTCATCTAGAGAAGGAACTCTGGGATATATTGTGCATTTAAATGAAAAATGAACCACAAGCTCTGACTTTTCTTTCTCAGCTATATTAAATTAAATGGTAATAACACATTAGCCAGCTGTGTTCATAGAGAAAACACCATATCAGAGGTGATCATCTGACTTGAAATCACATATACAGAGTAATAGACTTAAAACACAAACAAAAGAATCCTTCGTTACTCAGTGTGGAGGTGATACAAAGATGACTGGAGGGCAGTTTAGAGAATGACATGAGATCAAAATAACCAGACTACAATAATCTCTATACATGTTTTTATCCACGTTTACCAGGCTTTTCATTGCTAAACTTTCACTGCTTATTCAGCCACAAGATTAAAACTAGTCAATGGTGTCTGTCTGATTGGTGAACAGGGTTACATGTTGCTAGTGGCTACTTTTAATTGGTGAAACACAGTCATGTGATAGAGCATCTCTTGGAAGTATCTTCATCAAAACAAAACAAACAGATCGCGCATTTGATAGATAAAAATAAGCAGCGAGTAGCAAGTGGACTGTAGCTCAATGGAACGGAGTAAAAGTACCGCTTCTTCTTCTCAAATATACTCAAGTAAAAGTAAAAAGTATGCTGCATTAAAACTACTCTGACAAGTACACTTTATCCAAAAAGTTACTCAAGTAAATGTAATGGAGTAAATGTAGTGCGTTACTACCCACCTCTGAGGAAATGTCCCCTTAAAGAAACACAAACTCATGCTCAGTCACGTCTGTCCCATTGAACCAACGGTATCCCTGTCTCTTTGTCCGCACCACAATGGAAACAATGTCTTAGACATCTGCCTCGCCTCCTGATTAAGTCCTGTCAGTCACGACTACCAGACGGTGATGAATGCAACATGAATAGTAACCATGGGAAACAGCATCAAATCATTTAATCACCTGGAGTAAAATAACATTGAGAATGTGAGGAGTGCACGCCACAGTCATTTCTTGTAATCAAGGAAAGCATTTGGAATAATGGAGATACTGATTTGAAGTCATATCAATCAGCTCAGATAAACACACATACATACAGACTGTTCTGTCTTGATTTTGTGTAACTCTCCACGTGCTGTCTTAATAAAGACTGAACTCTCTTTGTATTTCAAATAAACCAAAGTCAGGAATCACTTTGCAGCCACATGGATTTAAGACCAGAATTTAAAAGACATTTATTACCTCCACACTGTGCTGAAAGAGACAAGAGGAGGTAAAGGACATAGTGTACACCGTGCTCACGCACTACACAAACACACAGTGCTTTTTAGCCAGAAAGTGACTCCATTGTCTCTCCAGCCATTTCCATTCCTTCCTCACCTCCATTCATCATCATCTCTCCTTCATTTGTCCCTCCCTCTGTCTCTCTGCTCCTCTCGTCTTTCGAGCTCTCTGTGTCTGTTGCTCCATAAACTAAATCACTGTCGTCCCATTAGACTGCCGGCGTATGTTCTTTTTCTTTCAGCCCATGAATAAATTATCAAAGAGAACAAGAGGCTGCTTTTCCTTCATGGAAAACACTGGTGCTCGCGTTTGTCTGAGATAGAAATGAAGGAGCATGCGTGTGTGTGTGTGCGTGCGTGTGTGTGTGTGTGCATGTGCGTGTTTTTGTTCATTCAGTGCAGGGATTTGGGGAGTGTGTTATCGCTAGGTGCTCTGTACATCTGGACTGAGTTGGGCTCTCAGAGGTTCCCTGAGATTGGATGACACACACACACACACACACACACACACACACACACACACACACACACACACTCGGCAGCAACAGCTAAAGCATATCTGTGGTCGATTGGAGTTAGTTTGACTGGATGGTGTGAAGGGCAGCCAAAGGAGCAGCACTCTGTGACTAATAACATCACACATACACACACTTGCACACACACACACACACACACACACACACACACATACCACACACATTGAAAATGCTGCTCTCTGAGGTCTGGCAGTCAAAGGATCGATAGTGTAGCCACAAGGAGGCTAATCAATAAGCTGGATTTGCCCTGCTGGAGGAAGAGAATCAGGTCTGTTTCCCAAGAAAACACACATGCACAAGGCACAAAAAATCATCAACGCACACATCTGCCCTCCCCCACTTTAAATTCATAGAAGAGATAATACACAAACCATTACACTCCCCAGTACACACAATACACACACACAACCACACCAACACAAGCACGTCTCCCCCGCTGTGATGCTGCAGAGCCTATATGCCACTGAGACATCCCAGCTTACCTCTCCACACAGAGTGAGCCATGTCTGCTGAGCTGCTTGGCATTTGCAGAGCTCAGGGATTTGCAAAATATATCATGCAACAGATTTATTGTCAATCACAGATTTACATCAAGGCCCTGCTGAAGGAGATGGTCCATAACCTATTTATTTTGACAGTGATCAGTAAATACTGGAGGAGGCCGAGGAGTTTATCATACTGCAGGTGCTCTGTGTAGCTGTTTTATTACGTGTCAGTAATTGATTTAATCTATATCTCAGTAGCTTCGATATTTTCAGGCCTAATTGATGTGTATGTGTCACATCAGTGTTGTTTTCAGTTGACACAGCTGGGAGCAGAGACGACAGGACCAGACTTGGAAAGTTTCTGTGTCTCTGTAAAGATGCAGAGTATTAGTTAGTGGTAAACAGAGTGCAGCAGGGATGATGTAGTGTGGTCACTTTCATCTTGACCTTTGACCTTTGACTACCAAAATCTAATCAGTCCAGATGGACAGACAGCCTGAGAACACGGCTCCAGCTCTGACTGTCACCGGTGCTGAAGCAACAGGAAGGACTAAGACACTCACTAATTTATGGCTTTTAGGACTCATTGCTGCAGCACTCTATATTCAGCACTGTTTCACCCTCCACCTACTCTCGTACACACACACACAATCGCAGTCATATTCACAGTTGCTAAAACACCAGATATCTCACCAACAAATATAACTCCGAAGAACACACACTCCCTCACAGGCTGCAGTTCTGCTCCCTCCTCTCTTGGTCTGTCTCTCTCTTCACTGTAGGTGAGTTTTCAAGTCTTTGCTAACATCCTCTGTTGGACGTGGACACGCCCACATAACATCACACAGATCGGTGTCTGTTGTCAGAGCCACCAGTGCAGTGAAGTCTGGACACTGTTATGTAAAACACCATAAATCCAATTACTTTATGCAAATGGGTGGAGATGAGTTTCATAGCAGAAACATGAGGTCCAGCCCTGTTTCTTGTGCTGTTGGAGCAGGACATAAGAGGATGTGTGGGAGGAGACAAGTAAAAATGCTGCCTGACTAAACTACAGAACTCCTCACAGACACACACACACACACACAAAGATGTGAAAAAACCTGAAGGAAACTTCTCTGTGTCCCCGGTAGATCGTTAGCCCACGGTGAGAGTCTGTCTGAGTGTGTGTGCACATCAAATCCAGTTTGTCATGTGTGCTCCTCAAGACCAGCTGGCCACATTGGATGTGCATTTCCTGACTTGAAGCATCTGCTGTGTGTGTGCATGTGTGTGTGTTCCCCAAAATCTAACAAACAAATTCTAACCTGAAGCAGGCTGCCACTTTCTAAAAAAAAACACAGCCCTGAAAGCTTTGCTGTTTAGTGACAAATAAGATTCACTTCACAAAATACCTGAAAATGCATGCTTTGAATTGGTGTGTGTGTGTGTGTGTGTGTGTTTTGATTTGATTAGGTATTCTTTCCCTGAACAGTGCCGTCACGCTTCAGCCATCAGACCAAACCGTGACCTTCCTCAAACACTCAGGAGTGTGTGCATATATTGAAGTGTGTGTGTGTGTGTGTGTTTGTTACCAGTGTGTGAGAGTTTTTGCTGTCTGTGTACTTTTGCATGCATTACTTGAATTTGTTTGCTGATACCTTTATACAGTATGAGAGTGTCTTTTTACCTGTATGTGTTTGTCTTGATGTTTCTCTCTCTCTCTCTCTCTCTCTCTGTGTGTGTGTGTTTGTAATTGTGTATATGTGTGTGTTTGTGTGTTAAAATGCAATGGGTTCTCCATGACTGTCAGATGAATGTAACTGGGTGGAAGAGATGCTGGCGTATGGCAGCTTAAGATCTCCTCTCTGTGACAAAACCTTTTAGATTGTGTGTGTGTGTGTGTGTGTGTGTGTGTGTGTGTGTGCGTGCGTGCGTGCATGTGGGTGTCACTGCCACCAGCTGAGTGACAGATTGTGTTGAATAGTGCAGAACTGCAGCAGCCTAGCACACTTAACAGCCTCTGACTTACTGCAGCGCCCCCCCCACACACACAGTGACTTTGTGGTGTGAGACGGGGGGGGGTCGCTGCCGACTTTATGATATGGATGTCTCAGTCTGTATTGATAATGCATTTTCAACACACTTCTTCTCTCCACACACACACACACAGTTTTGGCAGTTGGACACACAACCCACACACCCACACACACTTGGCCTCCTGCCCACTGTCTCCTTCTTTCCTCACTGTGTCTCGTTATCTTCCTCCTCTTGTCATCTCCTCAGTTCATCCTTTGTTTCTCATCTTCCATTTCGTTCTTCATCATCAGTCATCATGTCATCTTTGTCCTCTCTCCCCGTCCTTCCCCTCGTCATCTTCCTCTCCTCTCATTTATGTTGTCTTCTTGTTGTTATTCTCCTTCCCTGCTTTTTCTCTTCGTCATCTCTCCTATTAACATCTCTCCATCTCTCTCGATCCACATTAAACAATCCCCAATCCTCCTAATTGCACCTTTCTGTCTTCTACCTCCTCTGCTCCCACCTCCCATTGACCCCCCCCCATAATCCTCCCCTCCTCCCCTCCTCCCCTCCTCTCCTCCATCCATGTTGAACTCCCTACTTCTCCCTCTCTGTCTCTCTCCTCCCTCCACTGTGGCTTCCTGTCTTTGGCATCATTGGCTCGTCATCCAGTGGCAGTTTTATTATTCTCTTTTATAGTGTTAATAAGGCAGCTGTCATCCACAGGAAGACAATCTACTCCCTGCTGCGCCACTCCAACTACCAGTATAGCACTGCTGCTACTAGTACCACTGCACTACTGCTGTCAGCGCTGCAGCCACCACACCTGTCAGACAAAGAAAAGATCAAGTCTTAAATGACAGTCAGTGTTAGATTCCCCTTGTTTGAGTTCCTTTTTTATAAACATCCTCATTTGAACAAGGTTATTCTTTTAATTTGAAACTTGTGCAGGAAATGGTGCCACAGTGACAGCAGCTTAAGTGGAACAGAAGCAATGAGCAGCTTTCAAGTGATATTAATGTTGGTGCTGCTGTCAGAATGAAGAATGTAGTTTGTTTCACCACTGCTCATTTCAGAAAGGTCACCTCCAGGAAACGCTGGTAGTGTCAATGACATGGCAACAACAGCCTGAAACAATTATGAGAATCCCAAATTAAACTAGAAACCCTACGTCAGAGCTGTAAAAAGGCAAACTACAACACTTGCTTGTATAATAAGTTGGCAGGTTTCGGTTCATACGTATCTGGCTTAAATTGTGCCAACTCAAAGTTGGTCTTGAACCCTCTATGAAACTCTCACGGTGACTACCAGGACAGAGCCTGGTGAGCCTGTGTCTCTTTGCTGGCAAACAGTAAAAAAGTAAAGGTCCACAAAATCAGTCCCAGTAGAAAAGTCCAGGGCTCAATTTCCCAGTCCCAGGCTGATCATGGCTCTCTCCATCCACTGAATCCCTGACTGACATTCACTGTTGTTTTGCCTTGGTTTCTGTCTTCTCCCTCTTTTCTCTTCACTGTCTTTCCCTCCTCGGGACAGTTCCTCTTGTTTTTCCACTGACAACCAGTCAGTACCTGGGGAAAGATACCAGGGAAAACAAAAGCACCGTTCTCTTTCTGTTTCGGTTGCACAGTGGCAGACACACTTCAGTCTCGTGTCCTGTGGCAGAAAGAACTGCACAGTGAAAGAGAAGCTTTTAGGGAGCCAGTCTGAACGCACATTATTCTGTAGCCATCAGACTGGGCACTCAACATTTATTTATTTCATAATGATGAGCCAAAAAATACATTTCCTATTGTCACTCTGAAGTGACTGGAAACGGTAATCATCTGTCAGGCAATCACAGGTGTTTGTGTACTGGTGTCATCTCTGCTGTGTTGATGGGCTTTGAGATAGATAGGAGTGACCTTGATCTTCCTGTCTGTCCACTGACTGCTGGTCAGTGATCTCTGATCTCCTCCCATTCGATACTGTGACCAGTTTTGGTGGAAGCTTGGTGGACTTTAAACTATGCTTTCTATGTCAGTAAATCTATTGTTGCATTTTTACATCTATGTCTTTATAAGGTGTGAAATCCCATTAATAGCCTTTACTTCTCTATGTGCCTTTCAAATCTCACCCTAGGGACAAAATATTTCTACTACTATCTTGAATTTTTATTTCACATTAAAAGAAGCTCACAGACGTAATGACTCCCTGCCCTCGTTGGCTTTTAATGTGAAGAGGACAAACAAACAAATGGGTAAAAAAAAATAAAAATGAAAAAAACACACTTTCTGAATCAGGCTTTTAATGTGAAACATCTGCAGGTGTGTTTGCGAGTGTTTCATTAACACTTCCTGTCATGGTGTTTGTTTCATCCCCTGCTTAGTTCCTGTTTTATTTTGAAGTTCCTGTCTTTTATTCCTGTGCTTTCCCTCCTGTGGTTACCTCATGTGTTTCACCTGTGTTTGATCGCCCCACCTGTGTCTCGTTCCCTCATGTATTTAGCCTCAGTGTTTTCCCAGTGTCCTTTGTGGGTCCATCTGCATTGATGTCCTGAGTCTGTGTCCTGCCTTCCTCAGTGTTTACCTGTGTGTTCCTGCTACTTCCAGGAGTTCTGATAAATCTTGTGTTTCACTTTTAGCTTTGCTTTCTGCATTTTTGGCTCCAGTCTCTTACAAACATGACACTTCCTGCAAAAGTGTATTGCTGCCCAACACATCAACAGGAAGTGTTGTTTCAGTGGAAGCAGATGGGGGCTGGGTGTATTTAGCAGCTGTATGATGTTGTAGTGATGTCTGTCTATATTACAGGCCTGAGCAGTAGATAAAACTATAGAGAATATAATGTATAACTACTGCTCCTGCTGCAGTAGTTTGTGCTACCACTGCCTCAGTATAGACTTCCTTGTCAGCTGCACTGTCTGCATCTGTCTGTCTCACGCCTCTTTCAATCACCCTCATGTTTATTCTCGTTCTCCTATTCGTCCTCTGCTTCCTGTCCCTCCTGTGTTTGTCCTCTGTATTTCTCCCCCACTCGCTCTTTCACTCTTAAACTCGCTCTCCCCACTAACCAATTTGCAGCCCTCATCTCCTGCTTGTCTCCTTCCACACTATTTGTTTTCCCTCTCCCTATTTTATAGTGTTGTTGGCTCTTTGTTTGTTCCACCACCTCGCTCTGCCTCTTCTCTGAGGATAAGACACTTGTTTCATCTGCCTCTTGTGTGTGTGAAGGAGGACTGTTCAATGCTGTCTTGTATAAGCCTGTTGAGTACGATCTCAGTGGGTGGCCACCCTCTTTGTAGAGGCTTGGAGCTGCAGGTGTTTGTTTATATAGATTTCTAGATAAGTTTGGTGGGTTACAGGTGGAGCTGGTGACGCATTGCTCCTGATGCAGAATTCGAATGATGCTGGTTTTTGAAGGCTCAAACCTGCATATCCACAGTGAAGCTGTTGAGCTGACAGTAGAGAGTGATATGGGATGGGGCTGTTCTGAAGGTAGAGTGGGTCATCCATTAATTAGAAGGTTGGTGGTTTGATTCCTAGCTCCCTCTGTCTATGTTTTGAAGTAACCTTGGGCAAGATGCTGAACCCCAAATTGCCCCAGGTGTATCACTGATGTATTGAATCGCACTAATATGTGAAGGAATGAGTGTCGTATTAATGCGTGTGTGAATGTGGCTTCCACGGTAAAGCACTTTGAGTGGTCATTATACTGGAAAAGTGCCTTTTTAAGTGCAGTCCATTTACCATGTACCATGAAATGTGGTGATTGAGAGATGGATTGCATGCAGCAAAGGTGAAGACAGTGCAGCAGACTGTGAGCAGAGTGTGGTCAGTAATTTTGTTAAAGCCCCTACGAGGAACTTTCATTCTGTGTTGATTTTGGTGACCCCTCTGGACAAAAGCAGTAGGTATCTCTCTGCAGATCCCGTCCCAATATCAGACATGACAAAAATATAGCGCTGAAACTGAGCTCGGTTTTTACTTGCTAGCGTAGCAACAACTTACTAATTTGTAGCTTTGTCAAATGTGCCGTCTCCTCGGGTCTGAGTGCCGTACATAGTTTCATTCTCCGGTGGACCGACCTGTCCACTGCCTCCCGAAGGTAAAGAGTTACACTATTTAGAAATAGCTTATCTTCCCACCGATGGCTTCATTTGCTGTTGTAGGTCACACAGAGACATCAGCAGAAACAAGACTTTTGCATATCCAGTTAGGTTAGTTCCAGTTAGTTCCTTGTAGGGGCTTTAAGTCCCAATTAACATTTGCTGTCATCAATCTAAATGTGTTCCTGTTTTGGAGAATTTTTGAATTGAAGGAAACCTGTAAAAAAAACAAAACAAAAAAAACATGATGAAAAGTAACGTGTTCAATAAGCTACATAATAAAGAACATGTAGTCTGACAAATCAAATACATCCATGAGGTCATTCGTGATCTTATTTATTCTATTGAAGATATTTTCTTGCCATCACTGTGATGCCTGGATGTGCCCCCCCACCCCACGCCAGCTGTAAAGGGTAATATAGTCATAGAAGGGTGAAAATCATATGACATGTCTGTTCTGACTATACAAGTTAGCAGTATAAAGCTCAACCATGTGGAAGCCATTGCCACCTTGGTCTCAAAAAAAAAAAAACCCAAAAAACAGGATATTATAGATAGAAGCTGTGAAGCAGACTGTGACTGTCTACAGTGTAGGTGCCAGTCAGTGAGTGCACAGTCACCCTCAGTAACAAATCTAATCCTGGGAAACTTTTTCTGCTGACCCAGTGGACTCAGGTCAGAAATATCTCTTTGAGCAAAGCCATTTAATGCCTCATTCGTGAAAATTATGTGCTGAACAATAAAGGCGAGAAGTTAAGTGAGCAAAAGTGTTTAGTGCTGAATGCAGTCATCAAGGTGAGATGAAATGAAAGCTTAAAACCTTTTCAGCTGCAGAAAAAATGGTTTGATTTTAGACATATTCCACAAGAGGTAAAACAAAACTCACTAACTTACATGGTTTAACATTCAGCCTTACACATTACAGACATGTGCAGCATAGCAGCAATCTATATGTCCAACAGCCGCCTTGTGTTTGTTATGAGGTACTTGACTGATTCTTTGCCTGGTTCAAAATTCAAGCACTGTGCTTTTATGATAATAATTGATGTATTTTCTGAGAGCTGCTGATATTATTTTTGGGTGGAGCCAACCTATTGAAAACCAATCCTTAATTACCTCAAGGAAATTCCTGTCTGTGTAACCTGCCCTTTGAGTTTCACAATCAAAACCATATTATGTGCTCATTATTCTGTCATTTTTCAGCTGCCTTGGATGCAGCTTTCTATTTTCTATCCTCTACACTGTTTGACCTGTTGCTCAGGTGATAAAAAAAGTAATAAGTAACAGTAAAAGTCTACAGAAGTAAATGTCAATCCACAGTGTGCATGTTCAGTGCTGCTGCATCCCTTTACATACGTCAGCTCCAACTCAACGCCTCATATAAATCTAATGTAGGAGTATCAATGCCAGATACACAAGCTGCTGCTTTCAAACTACTGCCGATCATCTCATCAAGCACTTTTTATAACGGCATCATCTCATGCTCTGGTGTAATTAGGATGCCACAGGTACCCGAGGGATCTCAGGTCCAGTAACATGTAGTCAATGAATATTTATATACAGTATTACCATTTCTGGCAGCTCGCTCCCTGTCATGATTAATTCTTTTCCTCATGAGTCCCCTGCTGCTTCTATCTCAGCATAAATTAACAAATATTTCAAAAATATTTTTTAAATCATTCCTGTGACTTCATTTGTTGAATACTTGTCACTTTGGACTCTGTTTGGACACACTGGAGAACTTAAGTCATCACAACCTTGTAGGTCTTGTGTAATGACTGTATTGCTCCAACATGTGGTGTGATTTTCATTGTTGACCTTGGGATTATGCCCTTTGAGCTGAGGACTCTTAATGTGAAACGTCTGTGCAGGAAGTGTTCTCTCACTGGGACAAAACTATCTAGCCCACCTCCGAACCTTCTCGTCAACATCGGCCTGTGTTTACTCGCTGAATGTTTTTCATGTTGCCTCAGACTGTGGCCTGTCCTCATCTGCAGATTTTACACAAAAGAGAAGCTTTTATTTTCTCAAGGAAAAGTCAATAAAGTGCAATTGGTCTGTGTTTCCATTGAGTGGTGTTATGTGAGTAAAGCTGGGTTTTCTCAGCACTCTTTGCTCTTAGCGCATGACTCAGCAGGTGCTGACTTGGAAGCATTTTTATTTCATTTTTGCAAAATATTGCTTTGGCAAATAGCCAAATCACCTCATGCAAGCTGATTTTTTTCTTTTGAGACATTTTTTTTAAAATTCCTCATAGTTTCAAAATACATGTTTACTTTAATGGAAACACGCCTAATGTTGTGACCTGTTTTGGGCACAGTAAGTAGACCCTGAGCTCATTCAGTAGCACTGCTTTTCATCACTAATTAAATCCAATCACTCTAACATTTGCTGTTTTTTTTAAGCTTAATTTTAACATCCTGCAGAAATGTTTCACATTAAAAGCCTTTCAGTAGCACAAAGAGCATAATTGCTTCCTGCCCTGATAGGCTTTTAATATGAAACACTTGCTAAATGTGTTGAGTTTTATTGACAGAAGCTTAACGTGGAATGAAAAAACAGCAAAGTAGCTGCTGATGGAATTAATGTTGACGCCATTACACTCACTGAATAACTGCAGTGAGGGAGTAAATGGACCTCCATCTATCAAGGCAACGGTTAACATAGAGGAAGCCTAATAAAGCTTGTATGGTGGAAGGAGATAGAAGAGGCTCAACAGTACATCACTGTCACTCATCAGGAGAAAGTGTTGAGTACATCAGGGAGGGACTTTACCCCCACGCAGACAGGCAGTGGAGCAGCCATCAGCTGATGGCTTTGTCCGCCGTGCATTTGACAGGAAGCTGATGTGACAGCTGTCCTCAGAGGGTTTGGTCTGCTCTGTGGTTTTTCACTCGAGCCAGCGTCGCCATCATCACCAAAGACTTTATTCACCTGGCGGGTTGGTTATTGATTGCTGGCTTCCTTTTCAATTCTTCTTCCTTTCTCTTCAAACACAACGGACCCTGACACCCAATCACAGTCTGTCTCTGGCCATCTGTCAGCGGCATCACTAAGTGTCCTCCTCGATAACTAATTGCAAGGGATGTCCATAACCAGTTTGTGGGCTGGAAAACCCAACTTGTCTGTCAGAGTTTTGGGGACACATTTTGCCAGCATGTCTGTCCAAATCCTGGTGAACACAGAGCTGGGGATTTAAGCTTTTTATGCACAGTGACATTTAGGTTTTTCTTATTTCTTTCTTCTGTGTCTGGCAGCAGCTGTGTGGGTTGCAGCATGGAAAGGCTATGTAATCTTAATTTTGTAACACTGTAAATGGTGTGAAATGTCTGAAATCAAGTGGACAGGCATATCAGACTTTTTCCTCTTGTAGCTGCTTCCCTGGAAATGGTCTTAATGGAGCTAATGGGCTTTTCTGAGGAGAACCCCGGGTTAAGCTTTGACCAATTTGAGTCAGACTGATAATGTTACACATACTTTGTTATTTTGTGCTAAACTGCTATGGAATATTTCTACTATGTTAAAGTAGATATAAATTTAGATACATTTTGATTCTTTTATTTAAACTCATAACATCTAATATTCAGTGCTGGCATATGACTGACCCATAGTAGATACAGGTTCTCTGTCAGTAAGGTTCTCACTGTTGTGTACACAGCGCCAGAACATGTGACAACAGAAAACTCTGAAAACTGAACATCTTCAGCATTCAGGTCTTTATCCAACATGAACAGGGAAGTATGATTTAATAAATATAAGCACGATTCTCAGGACTGCCAGTGTTGGGCTTCAAGGACATGTTAGATACTGTTTGATGTTCTTCATATAAGATGTGATGATGCCTCTCTGACCCTGAAGGCCCCCACATAGTCGAGTGAAATGTACGCGGACCGTACGCACCCCGACTATGTGGGGGGCCTTAACCCTGACCTGCACACGAACCAACAGCAACAACTGCAAGAGTCGTCCCAGTCCTCGCCTTTTTATTGATTATTATTGAAAGAATTCCACAAAGCGAACTAAGAGATTTTACTTTTGAGGAAAAAATATAAACATCAGGACTGGGCACTCAGGATGCTTCGTATGAACAGATACTCTGGGTTGAAGCACTGTGTTGCTGAAAAAATTGGATACAATTTTCTTTCTTGTCACAGTGAGAAAAAGAAAAAAAATCTCAGTGAAACCATATCAGACAGTAGTGCTACACAGAACCATCCCTCTAGCTGATATTTAAGGAGGGTAATCTGACAAAATGGGAAACAAGGATCTGTTACAAATGCAATAAAAGATATTCTGGCTGATCAGATTGCAAGTGAATATGGTTTGACCTAACAAAAAATGCTGGGGTAAATATATGCAGCGACCCAGTGATCCAGTCAGTCAAACCACCACCCAGATGGTCAGACACACTGTGAGCCACTGGTTAGCACTGTTGCCTCACAGCAAGAAGGTTCTGGGTGCAGTCCCTGGGTCTGGAGCCTCTCTGTGTGGATTGTGTATGTTCTCCTTGTGCCTGTGTGGATTCTCTACAGGTTCCTACAGGTCCAAAGACATGTGCATTAGGTTAGGTGTGTGTGAGGTTGTTGAGCACCGACTGCCGGCCACTGATGAGCACAACATCTGACACAAGAATCAAACCGGCCATTTTTAAAAACACACTGGCAACAGTGATCATTGATCTGAACTGCGATTGTTGTTGTTCTTTCATGTGAGTTAAATGGCTGCTGTGCAGAAGTACTCAATTGTAATGGAAAACGACCAAACTGAATAGAGTCAGGTGGAGCAGAGCTGATTAGTGCTGTAACTGTGTAATGGAAAATGGCCATATATGTCAACCCTGCGACCGACTGGTGAACTGGCCACGTCCTCACCCTGTGTCAGCTGGGATTGGCCACAACCCCACAACCCCTCAACCCTATGACAAAAAGCAGTATAGCTGATAGATGGCTGGATGGATGGATGTTACTCTGATTGATATTGCAGCCTCTTACTCTTTGTTTGTCTGTCCCTAAGCCCAGTTTTATCTTTGCTTTCCCTGTGATTCTTTAATTGTTGTGCTCCACAGCTGCACTTCCCTGTTGGTCAGTTTAAATGCACGGCACAAAACAACCCTCTGCTGCTGTACACAAACCATCACTGCTGCTGCTGCTGCTGCTGTTCAAGCTTTGCTGCAGTGCCAACACACATCAATTTAGAGCCAATGTATTCTTGATTAGGCGTGGACACGGTAATTGTTTTCATTGCTTTGGATTGGAACGACATTGAATCTAATGTGGTCCATCGATCTTTTGTTGGGGGAAATTGGGTTTGTTACCAGCGTTGTAGATCTCTCATGGCCCACGTGTTAACCTTTTATACGCTCTCTCCCTTGCCACATTTTTCTCTCAAATCTCTATCTGCCCCCACCCTCCCTTCTTCATTCTCCCATCTCATTCTCACACCCTTTGGCTTTAATCTCTCCCTGTTTCTCTTCCTGTCTGTCTTTCATTCTGTTTTTTTTTTCTCCTTCCTTTTCTTCCCGCATCACCTATTTTTCCATCCTATTCTCCTCCTGTGCATTCAATTCAAAAACTCAATTAGCGTGATTGCTTATCATAAACTTTATTAACAGGGTGCTGCAAACACACTGACAAACAACTGAAAGCAAATATTTGGTCTTTTTATTCTCTATAGAAATTAAACGTTTAAGTGATTATCCATGTTGTCATTCACTGGCTTCCTGCCTGTCTGGCTAATTGATTTAACTTTAGGAAAAGGATTTATAATGACACTGTATATTCATTTACATCGCTGTTCCTCTGCTTTACTATAGAGTTACAATGTTTCTGCTGTCTGTCATTTCCAGGAGTCCAGAACCGTTATCTCTGTTTCAGAGCTGTCTTTCTGTTTTGTGTTGTTAATGAATGGAGCTGATGTCCTGCCAGTTACTAATTGTGGCACAGCACCACAGGAGGAGCCTTGTGAAATCTTCCTCTTGTAACTCCTGTGCCCATTCATCCATTTATTAGCTATATTGCTTATCCATGCAGGGTCACAGAGGGCTGGAGCCAATCTCAGCTCTAACTCCTGTATAATTTACAAAAAGTCATCAAGATAAATCACATCTAGATTGGATGATTAGAGGGAGAGAAGGGAAAAAGAAGGAATGAGCCCCACCCAGGTGACACTGGGTGGTCAGACAGGGGGCCCCTTGCTTGCCCCTCTGGTGTTCTGGTATGGCCTGTGACTGCAGCAGTATTACATGAATATTGTAATTGTAATCATGATTATTGTTGTTCTATGTTATTAAACTGTATGTTATTATTATTGATGATTATTGTATTATTGATTATTATGTTGATGCTGTCAGTGGACGTATGTGCATATACATGTGAAGATATAATGTTTTCTTTAAGTGGAGTCTCACTGGAACATGCTACTACACGCTCACACACACACACACACACACACACACTCACTCACTCATTGCAAACAACATAATGAACATAATTCAATCTTTCCTGTGTCTGTTCTGTCTTTTGGAAAAGAGATGGTTGTAGTTGTATGAGGCCAGTGACTCTGACTCCCTTATAGACTTTTCTTTTAATAAAGGTCAGTATTGGATTGAAACATCAACGTAATATTAGACTGGTCTAATCCTTATTCATGACTCAAAGTATCTATAATAATGTGAACCTTATTACACACAAAAGCCACTCAGGGCAAAGTGGACATTACACTAAATCATTTCTTCTCTTTGTCTTTGTGCTTCTTCAGCAGCCAGAGTGCAGAGCCAGTCCTAAGAAAAGCACAGAGCCAGCTGTGGACCTGCTGGGCC
Source organism: Caranx ignobilis (assembly GCA_021432705.1). NCBI lineage: Eukaryota > Metazoa > Chordata > Actinopteri > Carangiformes > Carangidae > Caranx > Caranx ignobilis. The sequence continues at coordinate 13,290,871 of MU269990.1, forward strand.
TGGGTAAGAAATGACCGACCCTGTACCAACCAACAATAAAATAACCCTCGGGCAATACAAGAACTTCTCAACCTGTGCTCAGGTGTCTGCTTTGTGTCCGATAAAGTGGCAAGATATACTGTGTCACAAGAGTAAACAAACTCAATGCACTTAAATGGATCGTTGGGTCTTTAGACATGGGATTGTGTGGAGTAAGCTGGTACAGCCCCTGCAGTAGATGAGAGAGCTGACTGGCAGGACTTGTGGAGCCTCATCTGAGCTGTGGCTTTGGAATACACTGCACTCTGTGGGTCAGTTTGTACGTATGAATACAGCAGCTGAAAAAAATTGCAATTGTAACACAGACTGTTAAAGGGGAACTATGCAAGTCTTTCCCCTCCTCTCGACCGTGTGCTTTGTTTTCAGTCAAGCCGGCGAGAAAGCAATCAATAGAGCGATGGATAATGTTATTTATCATATACGTCACATGTATGTATGTGACGACGCCTGTATTTGTGTAGTCTTATCTGTCTTAAACACGAGATTAAGGGTTATGGGGTGCGTTTGTGTTGCGGTGCCCTCGAAGACGAGAGCTGGGACACAGGGGCAGAGGCACTGATCCTGCAAGGTTGGTTTTTGGCCAAGAGATGCCAGGTGGAAGGCAGAGAGCCTCCATTCTCCCTGTAACAAGTTACAAGTCATTTATTTAACCTTCACAATTACTCTGAAGCTGTTTAATTAAGGTAAAAATCCTGCAGAGTTCCTCTTTAAAACATTCCATATCTTCATTGAATCACTCCCATTAAATATTTGAGGTACTGGTGGAAAATAGGGAAGTGAACCTTAACTTTAATGAGTGGTGGATGTTCCTCTGGCAGGAATAAGAATGGGGTCTGTTGGTAACTGCTGATTAGACAACAACACAGTGATCCTCCTAGATCTGCTTCATTTCACATAAGCTCTGAAGATGCCTGGTGGGAGTCTTCAGATCAGTCCACAACAGATCTGTTGGGTTAAGCTCTGGGTTTTGCCTGGACCACTCCAACATCTGGATTTCATTGTCTGCAGTCCATGTATATAATAGGTTTATTTACATTGTTCTGCTGCATCACCAGGTTCTGCTGAGCTTCTGCAGGTGGATATTCACCCTGACGTTATCCTGTGAGATGCCTTGATAAACTCAGGAATTCATTTAATTGATTTGCACAGCACTCCCTCCACCCTGCTTCACCTTTGTGTGGTTGACTCATGAACAGAGATGTTCAGCAGCTCCAAGGATTCCTTTAGGCCTTAAGCTGTCACTCTGAGCTTCTCACCTCATTTAACACTATGCTTTGTGCCTTTTGGAGATAGTTTGTCTGGACTGTGTTGTGGTGAAAATGTAATCTCTTTGAGATTACTTTGTAACTGCAGCTCTATTCAAATCATCAATTCTTGAGCCTTTTAAGCCACAAACATCAGACACACTTAATTCCAGGCTAACCCAGACCTAGGACCAATGTTGCTATGGTAACAATCAGTTATACCTACACTAACCAGTAGCAGCCAAAAAGTTTAGCAACACAAAACAGATAAACAAGATGTTCGTGTCATGTGGATGTGGTGTGCCAGTTGGCCTTCTTTCACTTAGAAAAAGTCAGAATTTACCCAGAATGCACTGTACCAGAGTCCAACTTAAGTTGGTCAAGAAATAAACTGCTTTGTGCAAGTCAAACTGTGGCTTCCTGGCAAAATCTGACCTCAGGTCTGAGGAGGCCTGACCCTCTTGACAGTTGCTTCACTTCACTTCACTTCAGTTTACTTTGGTCCTTGTTGATATTCATAGTTAATACACCCAGAAATAAAGCAGCTCTCTTTACCTAACCTGACATGAATCCACAACTCGCTCACTACTCACCAGTGTGTAGTCAGAGAAAACAGGAACAAAGAGAAACAAAAAAACTTAGAGGAGACTGGCATCAACAATCATCTGAAGGCTTCAGAGACTTTCTCCAGTCTACACTTGTGTTATTAGTTGAAATAATAAATACATTTTGTTTATGTGTAATTGTAACTTGGATGATGGTCTGTCCATATTCTTTGACAAATTTCTACATAACGCAGGTATTTTAAAGGGTACACTTGACAACATTCCCAGAGTGACATTATAATAATTGCAGGTTAAGTAATGTCTGACATTATCAGAGGAAACGTTTAATTCTGTCAGGCTTTATTTGAGTCCAGACATTTTCTAATATTCTCATGACTTATTATATCATTTGGCAGTTAATGTATGATTAGTGTCTTCAAGCTGCCATGTCGAACGTATCTGTGAGCAGACTGCAGTTAAATCCACCCAACAGTCTAGTCGTGTGCTGGAATATGTAATTATGATTTAATATGTTCTCCAAACAGGGAAAATAAAGTTATTCCTTCCTCTGGGGGTTGGTGCTTGAGTATCAGTTAATTTTATAATAAAACACATCAGTGGACCCACATTTTACACCCTGTATTAAATTTGCTTGAAACAGTAGTCGACCTGTCGACCTGAACAAGCAAATCCTGTGACTTAGACATGATTTAGACACTTATCAACTAACTCACTTTAATCCTGTGAGCAACTTAATGACAGAACAAAATCAAATGTACAGTCACTCGCTGATAGTTTCTGTAACTGAAATGAATCCACACATCCTCTGTCTCAGGACTTGTCCTCTTCCAGTTAAATATTCATTCATATCAATAACTAAAGCTTGTAAAGAGAACTGTTTGAATGAGGACCAGCCAGGAAAAATAAGATAAGGTCTGTCAGATTAAGTACTTTGTTTCAAATTGTCAGATGCATCATAATCATTTAGTGAGAATAGACTTGGTATCAGTATAGCAAACAGTAGTATAGTCAGGATTAAGGAGCGACCTGGGATTGGGGCCAAAAACAACAGAGTGGGACATATCTGCTTGTGGCCGCTGCTATATAGAACCCTGCAAAGCTGCAGATCTGCAATAGGAGAGCGATGGTCATTTGTGAAACATGATACTGTCACCATTTACTTTCTGCATGTAGCCTGCATTTGCTAGTTTGTTTTGAGAGACAGCAGCAATTTCAGGTCTGACCAACAAAATCGTGAGGCTCTCCGATGATTTCCCGCTCGTTCAGGCCAGGGTGAGTTTATTGACATGCTCCTAATGTAACAGCAGTCTACAGCAACATGAGACAAAGGGATGCTACATGGAGTGAAAGGAGGTTCATGACAGAGAGTTTGATTTGACTCTGCACAGTTTAAGAGATAAGATAAGAGATTAGAGACTTTTATTTACCCCACTTGTGGGAAATTAAGTAAAGAATAAAAAGAGACACACTATACATTTATGTTCAAAACATATATGGAAAAGTGTATAGTGTTTGTACTATAAAAGTTATCTGAGAAGAAAAAGGATATGTCCTATATTTGGGCTGGAGATCTCAGTATTGCTCCAATCTACTTATACTAGGAAACGTTGTAAATGATCAGAATGAGTCAAATCACTTTCATTGTGACACAGCAACTGCCAGAGTTTTAATCATCAGATGAACAAAGTGATCCATCTTGTAGGGAGGTCAAATCACATGTTCTTTATCTGCTACATGTGTGCATCTTTAGTAAAGAACACAATAGTTGGAAAAAATTGAACGCACCGAGGATATGACATTCAACAAAGGTCACAAGCTGGATTCAAACCTGTGACATTTTCAGCTGGTGGTATGTGTCTTGGCCCGCTAACTGCCACGACGCCGTGCTGCTCCCTGCTCGTTGACCTTAATCCAGAACAGCAAAAACACTGCAGAGAAAGGCGGCGGTGGCTCAGGGTTTCACAGTGAAATGGTAGTATGCAGTGTTTCCCCAGCATAAGGCTGTGTTGTGTTGTATTAGCTGTGGTGACCAAAGGAAGCACTGGTGGACATGAGCACTGATCAAAAATTTCCAGCTGCAGCATGGAAGAGTGAGTGTGGACACCCTGCTATAAATAACCAATGCTACGCACCTCGCAGCCATGTCGAGTGGATGAGATTTCACACATAATCAATAAGTCAAATACGTGGCGGTACGCCTTCAGCACTCACCTCCCCACCCCCTCCACCAGCCGGCCCCTCCAGGTTTCTTGTTACCTTCCTCTCTCAAAGGGCCTCTGTTGCTGTCACTCCCTCTCTTTCTGTTTCACACTCTGCTGGAATTAATGTTAAAAACCATAGTGTGGAGTCACGTGAATTCTGTCTTTGTTTCTCTTGCACACAGAAAAAATCCAGATAATTGAAGCACATTTGTTGTTTATTCATTTCAGGTGTAGTTGGATGATTTTCATGATAAATGATGATGGTCCCTGCTGCCAAAAATAGATCTGCTCAGGAGCTACTGAATCAATTTCAAAAACTTTTGTCGATGGATGCCGTCTCTCTCTACTCTGTCTCACTTCCAGCTCAATCCTCTCCTGTAATCGCTCTGTTACGCTGAATTGACTTCTTCCATGTCGTCTCCATAAGTGTTATTCTAGCAACAGTGTTTGCAGTCGGTCTTGGCAGCAGATGAGAACACAACAATAACATTTCTCAACAATAACACAGGGAGAGGAGTGACAAAGGCTGTGTGTGTGTGTACCCGTACCCACTTAACTTTTTTTTAGAAAGTGCTTCACCCACAGCTCTGGATAGTGTGCCTCTCCCCTCTGTGATAGTGATCCAAACTGTGCTGGAAAATGAGCTGGGGATGCGAAAGGCCCAGTGGGACCCGGAGGAGATTAATGTTTCTTCTACCAACTCTTTGAATTGTCTCATGCACTGTCAGGTTATCCACAGACTCCACTGCTCAAAATCACACATCCACACATCCCAGACTCTGACAGATGCAACACAGCAGGGGCCATTCATTTTAAAACCTCTGATGTGCTTAATATCTGCACTGAACCTGATTGTGTCTTAATGCTACTGGAGACGTCCAGGACAAATTTCACGTCTGTGTCAGTCTGTGCTCAGCGAATTGACCAGCATCCTTCACCTTGACAGAACAAGGTTGTCTCTGAAGAATAGTCACAATTCAATAAGATCCAGCTGTAGCTCGTCTGTTACCTAAGAAACAACCCAGAGTGGCCTCTCCTCATGTAATCAACATTATTACTTTTCTCCTTTTGTTCTTATCATTTGCCATCGCAACCTTTATTGTCATATGTTTCTCACTGAGCAAGGAGAGAGGAGGCAGAGCGCGTTGAGAGGTTATTTTTTTGTGTGCGTGCATTTATGCTGGATACTCTCTGTTCCATTCCGCTGTTTGCATTTCTTTAATGAAAATGTCGACTGCATTTTCACATCTAACATCTTGAAACCCTTTTTTGATAAAACATACTCTACAGAAGCAGGAAGGAAAGGAAAAGAAACAAAATGACTAAGTGGGCTAAATTTGGGTGGAAAAAAAAGATTTCCTGTGTTTTGGCTCTGTCTGCACCAAGTCTGGGATTTCTAATCTTAAAACTGAGCTTTCTGAAATGTCCAGAGGAGATAAATCCTGAAACAGACGCTGCACCGCACAGTATGGGCAAAACACAGTGACACTGGCCTGGTCTGTGTGGCAGAGAAGTTATGAAGTTATGATGTTTTTCTTTTTAGCCCCAATCCAAGTCCAGTCTGATAATGATATTTACCAAAATGGCATCCATCCATCCATCCATCGGCCATTCTCCTTATCTGTGTAGGGTTGTGGGTCGATAGAAGATGGTACAAGCTAAATTCTAAAAAATAATTACAATACACAAGATAGAGATGACTGATTAAGCATATATCTGTTATCATTTCAATGTCTTGGTCCTACCATAACACAATATATGTGTTGGTGCAAAGCTCATTTTTGTCATTGGGCTTTGTGCATTGTTGCATTTCTCAACACATTAATGTCACTAACACTTTAACAATGATAAATAGACTAGAGTTATATATCACCACTGGGAGCACAGTCACCCATTCACACACAGATCACACCCATACCCTGATGGAGCAGCCATCAGGAGCAGTTTGGGCTTCAGAATCTTGCCTGAGGACACTTCGACACGCATACTGGCCGATCAGCTCCACTTCCATCTCCTGAGCCACAGCTGCCACTATAATGTCAAACTAGTGGCAGTAATTTATGTCACAATGCCTATTTTTCTCTGACCTGTCTCTTCACAGTTCAAAATATATACTGACTGACTTAAAGAAAAAAAAAAAACACACACACAGTGGTACAAATAGCTCAGTAAAACCATCCGCTGGATATCTTCAGGCTTTATCTCTGTTCATTTCATCAGATGCCATAACGATCCTAAAATATTGATGAGTTACTGTTGCTGTCTACATAACAGGTTGACCTAATGTCCCACAGACAGTTTAAATCCATTCTGCTGTCTGACAACAGAAACCAAACATATGTAAGAAAGAGGCTTTAAAGTCAGAGTTCAGTTGCGCTAGAACGTGGAGCAGGTGATGAGACCAGGAGGAGACAGGGTGGGGGTGGAAGCAGCTCACATTCAGTCTGCACTCTGTAGGGACTCAGAAGCAGCACAGTAGAGCAGTCAGACTGTTCCTGTCCCAGTTCTTACCAGATGTTGGCAGAGAAGCACTGGTGGGTTGTTTTGTGACTGAATTAGGCAGCTGGCCAAAACAGACAGCGGCTGAGACTCAGGAGTTACAACAGGTGATCCACTGCTAGTCAGTGTGTTGGCACTGCAGTCTGCAGCTAAGTGTCCTCAGGAAAGATGCTGAGCCCCAATCGACCCCCGATGGTTAGTCTAACTCCTTGTCTGGTAGCTCGCTGCCTTTGGAGAGTGAAAGCACCATGAATGCAGCCATTCATGAAAAGAAGAACAAACTGAGCCTTATGTTTTGTTGAGGTTTTCAGATACTACACAAATTACCAGGAAATATTTTTGACCTAAAAATGACATTTAGAATACTTGGGAGGAGACATGCTGGTTTCATCTGTGTGTGTGTGTGGGGGGGGGGGGGGTCACCCACCCACCACCTATGGATCCTAGTCCCCTGCACACAGAAGACTGGATGACAGGCCCAGAAACTAGCTACTTCCCCTGTGTTTGATTCAAACTAGCTAGCCTGGGGTGCTGTGTGGCTCAGTGGGTTGAGCAGGAGCCCCAGATGCAGAGGCTACAGTCCTCGCTGCATCTCGCCCTGGTTCGAATCCATGCATCAGATGGCCCTGCTGCATGTCATTCCCCCGCTCTCTGCCTCCCCATTTTCTGTCTGTCTCAACTTCAAATCAAGGCAAATATACCCCCAAATATATACTTTAAAACTAGTTAGACCAAGTTTTGCTCGTGTCTTTTACTTTTGTGGTAATGTGATGAAATACAGCATGTAGGAATATGCACTGCTTGAGATAAAATAAATGCAGTGGACCTCCTCGGGGGTCCAGGGCTGCAGGGCTGCTACCAGTCTTTGCCATTATCCAGTTTTGTGTTAATACACTTAAAAGCGATCCTCTGTATCTATCTGTTGATTGATGTTTGTTTGCACAGAAGTTCCACTCTGGTTACATAATCATTTGACGCTCCAAAATAGTGGGAATTTCAGGCTGAAGCAGAGGCACCATTTGCAAATCCATGAATAATGTTTTGACTCGCATCAAAACACCCGCGTCAGACTATAACCTAATATATCTCCTGTTTGGCGTTTCATATCGCTGCACATTGGAGGACTCAGCGAGAGGTGGTGTCTTATGTCCTTTATCTCCTGAAAACAAACACATTCTACCTGTAGCAGGTAATTTTGTGTTCAATTTCCTCACTTCCCTCTGTATAATCACTCTTTCCACCAGGAAACTAATGACTGTGGTCACCAACTGGGCTCATGTCCCCTTTTTCTGCACTCCCAGAATCACAAGCAGGGGAGCAGGCTAGCTTCATTTCATGCCCTAGTTGTGATTTGTATTTTGGGGAGTAAAAAAAAGTGGGTTGGATTAACATATCTTTTGGTTTATGGCTGGAGGAAAACATCAAAGCCCAAAACCAGTGAACTCCATATTTCACTGGATGGAAAACACGTGAAACAGCTTTTCGACTATAGAACAACATAATCACTGAGCATTTGCACATGTGTTTGTGTTAAATCTTTTGGTTATTGCATTAGAATGACTCTTCTTGGACTTTGATGAGACATTTTGGCTCTTGTTGTGGTAGCCAAGTCTAAAATGTGACAGGCTCTCCTGTTGAATGATGTCTCTGTATTCACTCAAGCTATTAAGACATATATATAGTGTGTGTGTATGTGTGTGTGTGTGTGTACAGAGGGGGTTCGCGGTGATTATAAAACACACCCCCAGGCTGAACCATTGCTCTGTTTCCTTGGTGAAGTTGAAAGTGCTCTCAAGAAGTGGCTCCATCCCATAATAAAAGCTGGTGGGCACATTGCCTGCCATGGCAGTGATGATGATGAGAATGATGGGCCCTTTTCTCCCAGTGGCTCATTACCATGGCAATGGGTGAATGAGTTTTTTTGTAAGAGGGATGAGGAGTGGAATTGGTGGTGGGGGGGTGGGGGGTTAATGCACATGAGATCTTATCTGTCTCTGTTGTAGTTTAGCACTAACACCTGTCACTCTCGCCTTTTAGTAATAATCTGAATCATAGCAGCTTTTATTCTTGAAGCACTTTTAGCAGCAGCTCACAAGTGATTTTAACCTTCAAAATAAAAGCCAACTTTGACATGAAGGCATCACAAGACGGGCAGAGGTAAAAAATCAGTGGTATAAATTAGAATGGACGACACCACAGTCCAAGTAATTCTTTGAAAATGAGTTTTAATAAGTGCTTTAGGAGAATGTGGAGTCTTTCTGGCCTTCTCACAATAAATGGTTTTCCTCATTCCCTGCTGTCCAGCTAAAGGAGGTCCGTCTTGTTCACACTTTAAAAGGGCTAAATTATAGATGTTTCATCACCGTGGTTATATAAATGACCTCTGCTGCTCACTTGCTCTCTCTCTCGCTCTCTCTCTCTCACAGACACACAGTTCACTCTTTTTCCTTTCACACACTTCCTCTCCTCCCCCTGTCTGCCTTTCTCTCTCACTTACTCTCCATGGTGTACTGAGGCGGTCCTCCTTCAGTGTCGTGGGGAGGGGTCTCTGATCAGACACCACAGTGTTTCTGTACAGCACTCAAATCAACATGAACGTTCTGTAAATACCTATTTTCTGTGTAAAGATATTTTGGGGTAATGGTGAGAATGAAGTAACACCCCCTCTGTGGGTGTTGTGATCAGATCCATTCTTGAGGTTCCAGTCAGGATGCACATGCATGCTGGTGCCACCGTTTTAAACTGTTGTCCCTCCCGTCTTAATAATCACACAGCCTCAGAGTTTGGATGGCACAGTGCAGCACACGGTGTTCAGGTGAAAGTCACCTTCCACCAAGAGCCGTATTTTCTGCTGCTCTGACAGAGTCATTTGTGCAGCCTGAACCTGTGGATGAGTGCAATGAGTCCAAACATGGAGCTGACCCTGGTCTGTCTTTGGAGAACACATCTCTTCAATGCCTAATTGATAACTACATAATGATACTTGTCTGTTTTCATGAGTGACTGGATACAGAGGGCATGATAAAGTTAACCTGTGTTTGGGAAATGATGCTATCACTAAGTGCTTTATCAGTGATGAGCATATCACAGCAATGTTAGCATTTGCGAACAGATGTGGCTCGATTATATCTTATTGGCTCTCATGTGGTGGCACGGTGGTGCAGTGGTTAGCACTGTCTGTCACAGCAAGAGGGTTCTAGGTTCGAACCCACTGGCCAGCTGGGGTTCGTCTGTGTGGAGTTTGCATGTTCTCCCTGTGCATGTGTGGGTTCTCTCTGGGTACTCCAGTTTCCTCCCACAGACTAAAGACATGCAGGTCAGGTTAATTGGTGACTCTAAATTGCCCATAGGTGTGAATGGGAGTGTGAATGGCTGTCTGTCTGTATATGTCAGCCCTGTGATTCACTGACAACCTGTCCAGGGTGTACCCCGCCTCTCGCCTGAAGCCAGCTGAGATAGGCTCCAGCTCCCCCGTGACCCTAGTGAGGATAAGCGATACAGAAGCTGAATGAATGAATGGCTCTCAGTAAGCAACTTCAGTGACCACTTTCACCAGGCTTCTTCACAGCTGGCAGAGAGCTGAGAACTGAAGAGGTGTGGCAGACAAAGCACTTGTTTTCACCAGAGGAGCTGCTGGTGTGATGCGACATCTATTGGCAGTGACGATCTTTTGACGAACCTTTGAATATCAATTTAACTAATGTGCTTTTAAATGCAACAAAGATCAGTGTAGGCAGAATCCTTCCGTCTATCCATTAGCTTTACCACTTAGCAGTGCAGGGTCACAAGGGGCTGGAGCCAATCCCAGCTGACAGAGAGTGTGGGAGGGGTTCATCCTGGACAGGTGCGGAAACAGTAAGTTGAATGAATCCTAAACCTTATGACATGAACACAATATAACTTTTATCATGTTTTCTTCATAACTGTATTCTGCTTGAGATGAAACTGCTGCTCACTTAATCTCCCCCCTCCCTTCTGCAGTGGTTCAGTGACACCACCTGTTAATCTTGATGAACCACCCCCTAAAATTCCCCTATTTACCACTTGTCTTTGTCAGGGTTAGAGCCGGTGTACAAAGTTCATTACTGAATAATAGTCACATCAAAAGGTCCATCAGAAGCTGCTCTTGAACCTTCAGATGTTGGCTTGACTTGAAAATTCAGTTTTCACAAATGGAACTTTTTGTGAGAGAGACGTCTGTGTCTGGAGCATGAAGACTTAAAGTTTCATCACTGGCATCCCTTTGATTGTCTTGATGTCTGTCATTGTTTTTTGTAGATGCAAATACTCTCTCTTTAAATCAGATCAAACTTTATTTGAGGTTATATGCTGAAAAGGAAATTCATCTGTGCCTGTTCCACAGATGCTCCAGAAGGAGCAGGGAAGAGCTCGGGCAGCGCTGCACCAATCAACGATGAACTGGACATCTTTGGACCAATGGTTTCCAATCCTCTCCCGTCAGCCAACAACACACAGCAGGCTCAGGTAACACACACAAACATGCACACACACACACACACACACACACAGCCTTTCATCATCTGCTTATCACCGCAGGCAGGTGGCAACACAGGGAGTCTGCAAAAAGTCCCATGATGCAAGTGCACATACACGTGCACAGGCACACACACAGACTCAAGCATATTTACACACACACCATCTCTCAATATGCACAGGGGGATCATATCAAAGTAGACTGTCATAGACTCTGCTTTATTGAATTAATTTACCCAATGTCCTTCAAAAGGGGAGACTGGGTCTGCCTGACAGAGGTGTAATGGTGAACTGCTATAATGAAGAGAGCAGGTGGGGGTGGTGGGAGGTGAACCAGAGGAATATATACAGCATACAACAATGTCACAAAAATGTTAAGTATTTACTTGTTTTATCCAGAACCTTTAGACCAGTTAAACAATGGTGATATTGATGAACCAGCTTCATTAATAAGATTCAGTTCTTTTATTCTTTTAATATGTTGGATGCCCAGCTTTATTTTGATGACAGATTACTGTAGAAACTCCTGGATTTTACTGAGGTCTGTGAAGAGATGTTCTGTCATCCCACGCAGATCTTTCTTTTCAGTTCTTCAGTGTTCTTTGCTGGAGGGCGTTTGTTTCTTTGCCTTCCACTTTAAACTCTTACAAATGTCTTATGTTGGATTCAAGTCATGGAGGGCTTGTCCAGGTCATGGTTTTCGCTTTTTTGCTGCGGCATAATGTAAATCCTTCTGTGATTTTTTTTTTTTTTTTTTTCTTTGTGGTGTGTTCAGGGTCTTTCTGCCAAGCTTTGACTGGGGAGTCTTTTTTCATTCAGTGTTTGGGTAAACAAACTCACATTTATGGTGCCATCTACATATCATCTCCTTTACACATATCAGGACACTCCCACCCACAGCTGTCACTGTAACCTACAATATGGAAATACTGCGCTATAGACGAGCCAACCTTGGTGGATTGGAAGCTCCATGGTCACATTGCCATGTGACTCCTTCACACTGATTGGTCACTGCAACATAAGCTTTCACAGATAAGTCAGACATCTGAGTGAGAAGCATTTACCTGTTTGTTTTTCAATGCAAGGTTGTGAGTTATATCTGGTGTTTCTGAAGGAGTAGCCTCTGCACCTTCACTTATTAGTTGTATTGCTCTATATCCCTTTATCTACCAGCAGTTAATTCTCAGTTACCTAGTCTCTTCTCCATGTGGAGTCATGCTGCATTAGACACAACTAAGCTGTAGTGTTCAGAGATTCTTTTACTTCCTCGTTCATATAATTAAGTTTAACTGGAAATAACTGGGGTAATGTGTTTTGTTGCAGTGATGCATTTAGGGGACTCTTATTTTCAATCTAATCCATTTAACCTGTTTATGTTGAATCATAAATAAGTTCATCATTGCAGTTTATTACAGTTATTTCAATGGTGGTACAAGTTTTACTATATTTAAATGCCAAGTCTCCGTTTGTGAAACAGCTGAGTGTGAGACAGGAGTGAAAAACAGTGGGGGTGGGCAGCCAGGTTCAACTCAGGGGTTAATGAACAGCCATCAGCACTTTCAAATAAAGCACTAATGAGGCTGTGTCCACAAGCTTACACAGTCTGTATATGAGCAGGGTTTGCAAAGAAAACAATTAGTTTCATGACCTTTGGTTCTGTATGTTCTGTCATCCAAATAATTACTATTGAATTGACCTAATGCTGTCTCCTTGGACACTAGTTTTATCTAGGGTGTGTATTGGCAAGATATAATACATATCACGATACAGGGGCAACGGTACGATATATTGCGATATATTGCCATTTTTTTCCTTTTTTGACTGTGCTAATGCTTAAGCATGCAATGAGCCACAGACCTGTGAGATCTCATTGTTATGTTGGAGCGGAGGAGTCAGTGGCTGAATGACTGCTGCTAACTAGCAGTGAGAGATTTAAATGCAACCCAAAAATGAATCACTGCTGTGAATGTTTCGATACAGTGGTTTTGAATATTGATACTGTATTGCAAAATGAAATATAGCAATATTTCAGTGTATCAGTATTTTCTTAAACCCCTTATTGCCCCATATTTTCTCAAGTCCCTCACCAGATTTTTTTAATGGAAATACATAGGTGACTATTTAGACATGTTTGAATGTCATGATTATATCTGACAACTGTTAAATAATGTCAGGGAAACCTCTCTTTTTCAGCGTCAGATAAATTGAGTGTTACTTCTGTATGTATAGCCAGCAAGTTATGCAGAGTCTGTGTTACCTTACTTTTCTCTGACTGTTCCCACAAAAGGACACTGTTATCAATGAAAAAACAAGATAATACATGTCATTTTATGATTATATGTAATTCAGAGTTGAAGATGGACGGATGGAGTGGAGTTCATCCAATGTCTGCAATCACAGTGGGTGTTCGTCATTTTCTGGGTAGACAAAACAAGGCAGGGTGATTGTCAGAGTAAGAGGGAGGATAAAAATGGAGAAAATCAAAAGAAAAAAAAACAAGATCCTTTGACAGTTTTCACTGTATTTTCCAGATAGTTGTTTTTCCTTCCTTCTTCTGTCTCCCATTCTCTGACTAGTCTCAGGGGAATGGGTAAGGCGGCTGAATAAAACATTTTTGAGAAACAGTGTTGAGTTTGAAATGCTGCTGCAGTCCTTCAAGCACGGCCTTTAACCTCTGGCTTGCCTGAAAATGAGGACACACACATTTATGCACACAAATTCAAATATTCCTGTTTCGCACACACTCAGGATGGAGGCATGTAGATGCTCACTTGTAGTCATGAAATCAATAAACATACAAACAGGTGACCTGACATGTACATCATGCGCTATAAGAGCAGCACACACACACACACACACACACACATACACACAAACACACACAAAAAGAGATTTTAGAGTGACCCATACCTGGGCTTGAAATTCATTCTTTCACTCTCTGACCTATTCCTGGGTTTTCAAATTGTACATCTCACTCCTCACTCACACACACACACTTCTGTGCCTCCTGGGACCAGACCAGGCAGTGGCTCGTGGGTGACCCAGGCATGAAGAACAATTATGGGCTCCTGTAACTGCTAGCGCCCTTTCTGCCACTACCAGCCTCCCCCATCTCCCACTTGCCCTCTAATCTCCCCTCCACGATCACCTCCGCTGCAACTCCACCTACTGCAGCTCTGTCTGTCTCACACCTCGGCTCATCTCCATTAATTCTCCACCTCAAACCTCCTGTTTTTCTCTCAGTGAGGACACGGTGTTGTCACTGGTTATGTGAGGTAATGTTTGTTGGAGATCTTTCAACATTTCAACATTAACCCTTTAAAACCTATGGTAGCTTCTAAAAACTCAGCATTGTGTGTGTCTTTCACACTGCCCCCCCCCCCCCCATAGTTTTTCGTTGAAGCTTCTACCTGCTGCAGTGGCTGAGAAATAAAGGTTTTAGTGACAGCATTGCTTCAGGTGGATCTTTATCTCCAGTGGTTCGATCCTCCTCTCGACAGGTCTCACCATGAGCCTTGACCAGCTGGTTAGCAGCCTAGCAAGTTGAAATCAGTATTTGTTGTTGTGGTTGTTTTTATCCAGGTACCTGCTGTAATCTCCAGTAAGGCTCTGCTTGCTCCAGTCCTCATCCATTGTCCTAGTGGTGACTTTAAAAACCTTTTCTGGACTTTAACCACCAAACAAAAAAAAACTATTACATTTCTTATTGGATTTTGCACTCCCAGGCTGAATTCCAGTGAATCAAAATGAATTTTATTTGTCATATAACAAAATAGTACATTATGCATGTGCTGTTGGTTTATGTCACATCCAATCTTAGGGCCTGATTTACTAAAGGTTTGTGTGTGTTAAACGTGTGCAAACTTGATTGCACGTGTAAACACATCCTGAGGCTGATCTAACCGGGCAAACTGAGGATTGCGTCTCTCAAATGGGCAAAATAGCATACGCAATCCATTTAGCGCGTTTGCCTTGATGAACATGCAAATATGGGCGTTTCTGCCAGAACGCACAAAATAGTGGGAGGAGTAGATGTAAATAGATTCATTTAGCACACGCAATGTGATCTACCAAACCTGAAACAGACTGTGGTGGCAGCTTTTGCGTCTTTATTTAGACCTCACCTCACCTCTGCCTTCACCCTGTCTTTGATCCCTCTGGTCAGAGCATTTAGATCCATGGCCTGAGTGTCCCACCTGAGCTCTCTATTAATCCATTGGATCAAATTTCATTCTGTTTTTGCAGCCATGCAGCTCTCTGTCCACACTCTCCATGGTGGAAACGATTACCACGCGCAAAACCCTCATTTAAATACTGCAGTTTGCGTGTGCTGTCATTTAGCGTGTTACTCTTAGTAGATCGCCCGTTTTGCGTGTGCTAACAAAACGTGCAAAATTTTAGTGGGAGCATGCAATTTATCTGGGATCTTAGTAAATCAGGCCCTTGGTGCGCAAACAGAACTTTTTGGAGGACGCAGGATGCAGCATTCACACCATATGTTCATTAATGATGCAGTTAACTATTTCTAACTTGTTTTTGTTTTCGTGTCCAGTGTCGGGTCATAATTAGAACTGCAAACCTCTTATATCTCCAGTCTGCTGTGCCATAATACAGAATCGTCTGAAAAGTTTCTGAAAGTCTGCCAAGCCAGATTTAATGCACATGCTGCTATATTGTTGATACACATTATTTTCGACCCAACACACACTGCAATCATAGAACCATTGTGAGTCGTCAAATGACACAAACACTTTCAAGTCGTAAACATGGGAGTCTGTCCCATCTCTGCCATCTGTCCCAGATGATATGATCACAGCATGAGTGTTCTTTCAAAACCAGAGTGTGGCACAAAGAAAGCATTAGAGTGCCATCACAAAGGCCTGGTGGTGGAGTGATCACTTGTACAGGAGGAACCGTTGGTTGTGGCTATTTTGTTAATGGCAAAGACACAAAGAGGAAAGCTCTTTTGGTATGGCTTCTCAGTTGGAAGAGCAGTGATGCATAAAGTCGGATGATATAAAAGATCTCTTCTGGACCTTCTAGCTCTGTTTGTTCCCTCAAAAGTCAACGAGGTCCAGATGGTTTGGAGCTGAGCTATCAGTTATCACCCTTTGATGATACTCCATCAGTGTCAAATTAAACATTAAGATCTGTGTTGTGCTATGTGTTATAGGGACGTTTACCTGAGATGATTTGGGTTAGTCGTCATTCTAACATTCTATGTATTAACCCAGACTTTGTGTATCTTGTCCACCAGCTGAAGTAAACAGTGGCTTAAAGACTTTTTTTCTTCATGTTATTGTGATTTATAACACGGTTCTGTTAAATCCTGTATTCTGATTGGTCAATCACTGAATTCCAGAGATGGGGACTTGAGTCACTGTGACTTGGACTCGAGTCGCTATTTTGATGACTTTCGACTCGACAAAAAATAAAAGACTTGAGACTTGACTCAGACTTGGACGTTAAAGACTGGGGACTTGACTTGATGACTTGAATGACTTAAGTGTGGTTCATTTCATGTTTTCAGACAGGGTTTCTCCAGCATAGAGAATTTGGTGGCGGGCTGCCGCCTAAGTTCTCACCGCCACCAGCTCATGAGTCGGTCTTTTTCTTTTCCCATGGGCTTTTTTATGCATTTATTTTAAAGGACAGCTGGGGAGAGAGAGTGAGAGTGAGAGGAGAGATTGACATGCAGCAAAGGGGCTGCCAGGTGGAATCGAACCCAGGGTCACTGCAGCGGGCGTGCTCTACCAAGTGAGATATACAACGCTCACAGCTCAGCCGCACAGTGAGAGTCACCTGTTGTCAATGAACACACCTGGAGACGGTGCTGCAACCGAACTACACAGCTGTTAGATGATTGGCTGTTTGCCTGTCATTCATAGTGCAGGGATGTTTCAAAGTCCCACATCCTTTGACTTTTGAATATAAAATGTAAAATTAATAGACTACCCTGACTACCCTTTGAAAGACTACCCTGTATGAGCACAGGCTGGTCATGACTGGATCACCCATGTTTGATTCCATGTAGGCTATTTTACTGAATATCAGTAATTACAATGTAAATCCAATTCTTTGTCATACTTTTTAAACAACAACAATGATGTTAACTGACAGTTACTAATATATTGTCTTTTCACTTTAAGTTCAGATTCTGTGGGTAAAATTGCAATAATAAGGTGATTTAACTTGACTTGACTTGACTTGACTAGACTTGACTTGCCCAAAAGGAAGTGACTTGAGACTTACTTGAGATTTGCACATTGATTGACTTGATCCCATCTCTGCTGCATTCTACAGTAGGATGCCGCTCTGGTCGGCGTCGTATGTAGAAAGACATCGCCTCCGAGATGTAAAATGTGTATTATAGAAGAGAAACACACATTTGAGCACTGCTGACTTGTATCATCACAGCAGACATGTCCTGTGATTTTCAGCCTCCTTTCGTATTTAATAGAGCCATTGAATAACTGTATGCTTAAAAATCTGATGAGTTGATTAATCGTTTCAATAATCGATAGATTCCAAATAGTTGTTAGTTGCAGCCGTAAAGGTAAGATACTTGGATTTGTGCAGGCTCAAGCTCTGTCACACAGGATGGGGGGGGGGTGGGGGGTGGGGGGGGGGGTGGACTGTCACCTACAGGTCTCTCCACAGATGTCCTATGGCTTTGGCTGGTGCTCTCAAGGACACTCAGAGACTTGTCCCCAAGCCACTGCAGCATTTTCTTGGCTCTGTGCTTCAGGTCATTGTCACACTGTAAGGTGAATTGAATGTCCCACTGCAGAGACAGTTAGCAAAGGTTTTGTGTCTGCATTCATCCTTCCCTCAAGCGCACCCCTCTTCCTCCCTCCCTCCCTCTCTCCCTCTCTCTCAGCACACTGTAGGGATGGTATTAGCCAGATGATGAGCAGTTTCAGGTGTTTGCCAGGCATGGTGTTTGTTGCCAAACTCCAAAGACTGTCACGTGCTTTTCACCAGAAGTGGCTTCTATGTATCTAGCTCTTTTTTTTATCAAACTTCTCCCACTTAAATTATTGAGGCTTCTGTGCTCCTGGGAACCCTCAAAGTTTTATACACATGTCCTGATGTATGCCTCAACAGAGCTTTACCATATCACTGCAGTTTTCTTGTTGTGCAGCATGGATTGTAGGACTCTATACTTAGACTAAGGACTAAACTATGTCCAGTCAACGAGTGTAGATTAATGAGTTGAAATGGCATTTTTTCATTTAGACTGATATCAACACAATAAAGTCTTCCCTGTATGTCCTGTCTATAGTATTTTCATCATGCATCATAAAACTAAAGGTTTGTAACTTAGCCTTCCAATGCAAGAACAACATTTTTGTGTTTTTGAAGTGTAGGAAAGTAAAAGTGAAAGTACAAGCTGCTCAATCACAAACACACTGTGATTATAGCGCTCCAGACACATTAACAAGCCAGCTGGAGACAGAATTTGTAAGCATCTCAGGAAGTTCTTGTTGATTGGCTAGCTAAGCTATAGCTGATGAAATCTAGCTGTGACAGTTTCCATTATGTCCAGGAAAATTGATGATCATGGAGCGACAGTGATAAGATTGTTGCGTGTGCTCCTGTTTGAAACCCAGGATGCCATTGTTTTCAAGAAATGACCATGAATGAGTGGTAGATAGAGCCCTTATCATTAGAAACTGCTTACATGATTGATTGGGGAGCATAGCAGGCACGGCGACAGTAACAGTGGTTTCTCTGCTTGCTAATTTTCCAATTTACAGTTGGAAATAGAATAGTTTTACCCATTAAAGTGGACATTTGATTGTGGCCCTGTTTGACCAGTTTTAGCTGAAAGACGCAGGTCCAGTAACACAATACATCATCAATACTGTAAGTGGGTTTTCTTTCTGTTGACTTGGCTACAGAGGCTTTATTAACTCAAGAAGTCAAGGCAGCATGATTCACACTGTAGCTTTAGATCAGTGTTTAGCTCTGACCAGAGTGTTGTGCCATTGAGTGATGAGATCTATCACCATCAGTATGTTTTACACAATAGATACCAGTTATTAATATTGCTGGAGTTTGGCTCTGTCATAGTCTGCCCTTTCTCTGTCTCCACTTCTTCTTTCTCTCACTGATTTCTGCTGTTATTTCTGTCTGTATGTCTTCTCTCTCCCATCTCCTTTCATTTTCTTCCCACTCTCTCTGCTGTACCTCACCATTCATTCTCTCACAAGAATATATTTTCCTTGAATCCGAACATACAGCAGCGCTCCTGCTCTTCTTCTCCTCGTCCTTCATATGTCCTCCTCCTCCTCCTCCTCCTTTTTTACATTCCTGGCTTCTTCACTTCTACATTCTGTCTTCTATCTGCTCTCACCTGGGGTCTCATTAATCAGCGTTAGGTATGTATGGATATAGGGGTAAATTAGACATACTGCACACAAGCACTCCTGAGTAATTTATGATTTTGAATTTATGCTTAAATATGCATATATTTAATTGCTGCCAAGACCTTGCTGCTGCATGGTTGAATAAATACAGACATACTGCTTTCTTTGAAAATCAGTTTGAACAAGCAAATGATGAACTGAAATATATTTTGACCATAAACTAGCTGTTTTCTCATGTGAGTCTCAAGATATGTTAACCAATAAAATTGTCTGGACTCAAGTGAAATGTTTACCCATCGTTAACATTGCACTGAATTTAATGTAAGCATCAAAAGCAAGATAGATAGAGTGCTGCAGATCTGTGATTTCTCATGTCTGGATTTCTGACACCACCATTTCCTAACGCTGCGCCAAGAGACAGGACTTCTACCTATACCTGCATGATGCATTCTGTTCTTTCAAGTGTAATTTCAGAGGCTCAACAATGTAAATGGTTTTCCTACAGCGCTGCACAGCAGGTTGTAATTAAGACAAAATCTCTTCACTGTTGCCAACTTCTTTTACTGCAAGTGCACCATTGTAATAATGGTAGTAAAACAAAAACTAGTTTCCTTCATGTAGCTGCTACCCCAGTAAATAATGTATTAGCATCTTTACAATTATGCCTCGCTATAGACTGATATTCAGCTTCAGCATCATTACAACATTATATCTATTGTGAAATATAGACAGTATATAGTGTACAGTATACAGTAAACAAAATGCTGGCACCTTTCTTCAGCTCTGACCGCCGTCTGTTTTTCTTTCAGGATGCATAAAGCTTCACTAATGGCAGTCACTGATAGAAGAGGCCAGATTATATTTAGCCAGAGAGGTTGAACCAAGGGCAAAAAATTCCAGAAAATATAGAATAAAAAGTCCCCGCACTCGTTACTGCTGCACATTATCATGCTATAGAAGGAAGCTGGGACTGATCACAGACAGTTTTTCTGAATATTAAGTAAAACCTGCAGATGATTCATCTTTAATTCTATGGAACAAAGGTTTACAGTTTTGAATGCAGGATTTTTACTTGTAATGGAGTATTTGGGTCATACTTTAAGAGTACTCAGATCCCTTCACTGCTGCAAGCCAAAAGAACAAGCCAAACAGTACATATTGTGTATGTCTACTTACTTATAGTAACTCTTTACTGCAGCTCCCAAAGCCTTTTTTATTCTTCAGGGATGTTACAGGTGCAGCCAGCACAGCTCTGTGTTAACCCTTATGTTAGCACAGTATGTAAAGTAGCCTGTGTGTGGATTGGTTGGAGCTGTTTGGAGGAGTCCAGTTCTGCAGCTGGTGCAGCACCACTTCCTGTCAGTTCAAGGGTGTGGCTGACAGAACAGGGAGTTTAAAAGTCCGTCGGTGTGTCTTTACCATTTTTGGTGGTTGGTTTTTAGACATTTTTAGAGCAGGCAGGTTATTTTGTTTCATTGCATTTTTTGTTTTGCCCTTTTCTTTTTTTTTTAATTTGCGATGCTGAATGAATGACAGCTCTCACTGAGGAAGATTCCTCATTTTGTTATATTCTCATGTTGAGTTAAGCAGCCCTGATCCCCGCCTGTAGTTACCCCCCTGACCTCTGTTACCTTTGTTTACTTATCTAGCCTCCTGACCACCTATCAAACTTGTATTACTATCACCAGCTGGTTTAATGTTGCCTCTCTCTTCTCCAAACAGTGAGCTGGCTTGTAAGGAGGTATCAATACACCACCAAGGTTCAGAGAGGGTCTTTATTATACTCCAACCAATCTAACACACTAATGGTCTGTCCATGTTCCTGCTTCCTGCTTTTTCACCTACAGACTGGATTCAAGTGACCTTGTAACAATTCGTGTGCTGCTGCCATCAGGTCAGACTTGCAGTTATATCAGGCGTTTAGTTTCCGATCACTTCTCTGTGCAGATGTATATTCATGCTCCCAGGATGAAACTCCATGAACCCGGCTGTCGTGCCGCTGTTCCAGCATCAGCATTTTCCATTCTCAGTAAACAAAAGGACATAGTTTTACAAGTCAATACACATCTAGCCACTCTTAGACACACAT
The DNA here is from genome assembly GCA_021432705.1 of Caranx ignobilis. Classification (NCBI taxonomy): domain Eukaryota; kingdom Metazoa; phylum Chordata; class Actinopteri; order Carangiformes; family Carangidae; genus Caranx; species Caranx ignobilis. The sequence continues at coordinate 13,312,375 of MU269990.1, forward strand.
ACACACAAACACGGAGCTCTGAATTTGGAATTCAGCAGGCGGATATTGCTTTACAGCTGTGATATGCTGGGTGCATGAAGAAAGAGGAAGCCGGCAGCCTGCTGATTTGTGCAGCTATTACTCGGCATCAGGGAGCACTTGCCTATCTGCAAATACGTCAATTATAAAAATGCGATTACAGCCTTGTAGGAGGGGGAGGATTTGTGTTATCCCCAGCTTTCCCCTTCTCTCCCTCTCCCTTTCTCTCTCGCTCTCTCTATGACTCTCTCTCCCTCTCTCTCTCTCTTTCTCTTTAACACACACACACACACACACACACTTTCCGTCCTCTGTCTCTCATTCACCCCACCCTGAGCGAGGAAAATGTAATTTCCAAATGGGTTTTAGCGAGAAAACCCAAAAGAATGTAAAAGTAAATCATAATCAATATATAACCTATAACTGTAGGCAGGTGAAGAAGGAGACAGCGAAGGAGGAGGAAGGAGGGAGGAGACAAAGTGGAGAGCAGTAGTTGTATGGAAAAAGGGATGGGCAGATGGAGAACAGGTATGGAGTGGAATAAACAAGGTGGAAGGTAAAGCCAGGGACACACAGGACATGAAGCGTGAACCCCCCCGCGCACACACATAACCCCCACCTTTATAGAATGTGATGGAGCAGACTCACCAGGAGCCACTGACGTGAATCATCAGCCACAATCCATTTCTGTCTCCCTCCTCAAGCTGCCGGGTTCACACAGGTTCCTGAGGTTTGTGTAAGAGCCCTCCCACCTGTCAGGATGTGACTCGTCACTCCCATGTGCTGTATCAAACACATTCACCAAGGTGGAGATGCACTTCCTGTGCCATTTAACATTTGAGTGTGTCTCTGCAAAATATGATTTGCAATGAACAAACCAGTATTGAAGTGTGCATATACACTTATCTTAGCAATTAACTCAACACTGGTGTGCTGTGCTCATGTAAAACAACCTGGTGGATGGAGAAGTAGAAAATGTACATTTTCGATCTGCATAAAACTTGCTGAGCAGGTGTGTGGTAAAGAATGCTAATTATTTTTACGTTGTAATTACACTCACAGAGCTACGACTGCAATGATGTGAGTCTGCTGTGTGCACATGTTCATATTACGATGATGAAACACGATAATGAAAACACGGTTCATCAGTCAGCACCTGTTTGTGAGGTGTATATTCTACAATGAGGGAAGATGCTCATGTATTTTTTGGATTTACTGTACTGAGGTCTCAACTGTTTTTATTTGTGAGGATGACTTCCACGCCTCTGGAAATGAGGTGTAAACACAGTACAGAAGGGATTTACAGGACTACTGCTCATTGTGACCGGTGGGTACACCCTCAGCTGCACATCTGTACTGCAGCTGGATAGGAAACTAACAGAGTCAGCTAACCAGCAGGCTGCGATTATGATACACATGGGAGGATCTGGCTCTGGCTGTTGCTGTCCCTTAATTACTGCTTTGATACACTAACGGACACATGTAGGGGTGATGTGTATGTGCAGTGAACTGGTTATGGTGAGTGGGGTTTTTTTTTTGTGACAGCTGGTTTTAAGGGTCAGTTTCTGAATACAGGCTGTGTGCACTTCTCTGCAGAGTGAAGGTTTGATACTTTTACTCTATTAATGTAGAACCTGTTTCATAATCCAAAGACACATGAACATCCATATTGATACTATATGGGACCTTGAATATACACATCTGCCGCATGCTATCAAAGCACCACAGGTGTGCAGTGCAGTTAACCACATACACAGCTTCATCTGCTACAGCCAAACAGAGCGAGCACAGCTGTGTTCACAGGGGGAATGAGCAATAAATGCATCTCTGCTTTCTGTAGCATCAGCAGAGCATTTCCCTAAACTGACACTGTGTTAGATCTGGACTGGGTCAACACAGTAGCTGCTCCTCTGGATCACTGGGATGCAGAATATGAAATTAGGGAACACAAAAGAAGTCCAAACAAAAATGTACAACTGTCTCCGTAAAAGACACATTACTGTATAAGCATCACAAATAAAAGCAATTAAGCTGTTATTAATGAGAATAGTATGTGATTAATGAAAATGAGTTAATGAGCTGTGACTCAGGCTCAGGAGCTGACTATATAATAAATTGCTGTCCTACTGCAGCAGGTGCTGAACACAGATAGATGGCATCAATGAAACCAACAGTTTTGTAGTGAATCTGTCCTCGGCCATGTCCTGTAAACTTTAGACTTCTTGATGATAGGCCTCAGTGTGTGAGGGGAAATGGCTCCTTTTTCACTGCTTCACCCCTTGGCTTCTGTGTCTCTCCACCTCTCTGCATCTTGTGAGTGTAAGTGACTGTTGCAGTGTCCACACTAACAGACACATTATCAAATTTGCAGTTCCACATCTTTTTGAGGGAAAGGAGAAACATAGTCCTTTGGTCGAAGTAAGTATTATGGTGTTTCTTCAATCAGTTGTTTCAGAAGCTGAAGACAGGATGAACAGCCATACAGAGAGTCCTCCCAGTCTTGCACTAAACACACCTATAGTGAGGACCATGAGGTACATTTTTTCATTTGTTCTCTTTGCTATTTAGTTGTTTGATTTCAGACAGTGTAATATTGTATAGTTACTCATGGCCATGGTGCCATAATGTGTGTTGATGTCATGATTATCACTAGGCAACCAATGTCAGCCTTGTCATATTCAATACAGTATTTTATTCAGGTCTTACAGGTACATACTCACTGTGACTAGTTTCAGTAGTTTTAAAACAACCAACTCTAGTTGCTGAATTAATCTATCGTCCTGTAGCTGTAACTGTCCATATTATAGGCAAGTGTCTTATAAAAGGATAAGACACTTGCATAACATCTTTTTTTCCCATTCCTCGTTCATAATGACATAAGAGGAGCCTTAATAAAGCATTTAGGCACCAAAATTGCTCTCCTGGGTGCTCAAAAACTATTTCTGCACCCAAAATTGCAGCAATTTTAAAGTTCTTAAGCGGGCAGTGCAGTCAAAGCAGGAGAGAGTTTTTTTTTTCCTTACATCTAAAGCATAACCAGTAAATATGGAGTCAGCACAGTCCAAATACATGCTCCTTATAAACCATGCCAAATGGTGTGGATAGCTGCACAGTGTATACAGAAGGCAGAAGAGTGACGAGCAGACAAGTGTCCAAAAGAGGCATCAAAGTGATGGAACAGCACAAATCACAACTTCCAGAAAGGACTTCACAGTAAAGTCAGATGCAGATTGTGGTACAGATCACAGATAATGATTCTACCCCCCCCCCACCACCCAAAAATTGTCAGATCATCCACCCTTAGACGTCTAACTAGATTTGATCTAAATTAGTTTTTTTTTTTTTTTTTTTTAATTTGGGCAAAGCACAAAAGCAGTAAACACAACATTAATGATTTTTCTATGCTCAGTCTCTCTTTTCTGCTCTGATTTGATCTCCACCAGCTGTTTGGCTATTTGGCCATTCAGTAAGTCACCATCTTCATCTGTCTGACATTTGGCCTAGCTCAGATAGCATGGTGTGGAGCACAGCTGCTGTGGCTGGAAACAAGACTGAATCAAAAGAGTTAAGTTGCGTGACTTAAAATTAAAGCAGTGTGATCGAAGTTGCTAAAACACTCAGTAGAGGTGACGGGAACTGCACAGTTGGGTGATAATTCTTCATTGACTCATTATGCATGCATCCAAGCTGAACAAAATCTTTTCAGGTTTAGTGAAGGACAAGTGGAGTTGTGGCTTTCAGCTCAGCCAACAGAAGTCAGAGTAAAGTCCACCTTCACAGACCAACGTCTGCTGTGTGTGTGACGTGGACATAAAGTTTAACTACAAGCTGTTGTGCACGTGTGTTGTGTTTGTATTTGAAGACAAAGAGGGATGAGAGGAGAAAAGAAGCAAAGGCACTGCAGCTGATTGCTGGAGAATGGGTGTTGTGGGAGGGGGGAAAGATCGAGAGGGGAATGCAGTTTGTTGAGGGAGGTAGAGAGGGATGAGGTAATAAGTTTAACCAGCGACTGATTTCTTCCTTCTTGTTCTTCTCTTCTTTTCTTTTTTCTTTCTGTCGTGTTCATCTTTGGCACACTCTCTCTCTCAAATTTAGACTTCCAAGCTTTGTTTTTGTTTTCAGCAAATTAGCATAAATCCTTCAGCACACACACATGAACGCACATACACAGCCCAGTGAGGTTTTAAAGCCACAGATGGTCTATCAGAGGGGAGGGTATGAGTATTTCAAGCAGTGATGGAAAAGTGTAGGGAGACTCGTGTGTATGCGCATGTGTGTGCGGGCATGCGTGTGAGTGTGTGTGTGTGTGTCTGTAGAGGTCTATGTATAGTGACAGTGAGGAAAAGGCTGTCAGAGTGGTAATTCAAAGCTCTGGCTGCACCCATCAACACCAACATTGGGTGAGAAGAATGGAGCCTTGTTGAAGAGGCTCTCTGTTACACAATGTGCTGCTAGGAGCCCAGCAACACATCACACACTATGTGGGGTGTGTGTGTGTGTGTGTGGTTGGGGGATTAATGTTAGGTTTACTGTGAAAGTGTAAGAAACACGTAGCTGCACATGTAACTTACAGTGCTTATGCATCTCCTCCTTAATAAGTGTAGTTATGTCCGTGCAGTTTACATTGTGTGCCACCTGCTTAGCTTTGGCAAGACAACTCTTGGCTTGTGTCGCTGTTCTTTCAGTGCAACTGGAGCTAATGCTGCTGTAGTGTCTGGCAATCACAGATGGAGGAAGGAGTGAGAGGCTGAAGAAGAATGGTTTGTCTTCAGCAAACTGCATGTGAGCCAAAAGAAGCCTTGGATTAAAGAGACAGGATAATGTAAAGGCTGCTGACTGAGCCACACTGTCCATTTGTCTCACTCTTACTAGAACAGTTCATCTGGATTAGCCGGCCTGTTACATTCAGTTCTCATGTTGCACTTTAACTGCCCATTTACAGCATTATGTAATATTAGCTCAGGTGGTAGGTGGGCCGATAAGCCATTAGTTGAAGTGTTGGTGGCCTTGTCCTTGAGCAACATACTGAAGCCCAATATCCTCTTATTAGTGGAGGATGTGGGAGATGGAATATCGTGATGCAATATTATATAACCGATCAATACTAGACTGGTTGTCTATGGGGATTCATCAAATCAATGGTTTTCAAACATTTACGTTCACACACACCCGCTTGGAACATTATGTTATATACGATTTACTCATTTAATTACATAATTTATTTGTTTACTTGTACTTTTAAAAGTGTGGAACATCAGTAAAGTTTCAGCGCAGCAGGAGTGAAAGGACTAAGTCCTGCCACCGGTTCAATAAGGAGATCAAGTAAAGGAGTTCACTGGAAATGAACAGTAACAGTGCTAGCAGCTGTATGAGGCTGCGCCCAGATGTAGCAGAGATTCGAGCTAGCCTACTTGAGCTACCCATCTTGACTAGCATGCCAGCATGCTAACATTTGCCGATCAGCACCAAACATGAAGGGCACTAATGGGAATGTCTTTTCGTAGTTTTCGTAGTTATTTACTCATAAACCAAAGTACTGGATGAATCAGATAAGATTAGATTCTGACCTGATGATGATACTTGACGAAAGGTCAGAAGGTCACCAAACTGCAGATCCTTTTTCCCCCTTTATGCATTAATTTATTTAATTAGTTGGCTATTATTATCATTATTATTACTACTGTTACTGTCATCAATGTTGTTGCTGGTACTGTTTTGTATACAGGTATGTAGGTCCTGCTCTATTCTGTCATATGTACACGACTTGGCTTAAAGGCTTAGGGATGGGGCAGATACAGTTCTGTTATGATATATACCCTGCTTTGCTGGACGCTGAATAATTGAATTACTGCCTCTATTAATTTGGAAACGACCAATAAATATTTGATCACAAAAAAAAAGATAAAAGGATGACCATCAAACTTATCAGAATTCATTCATGATTCATTCATAAGGTCTGGACCAAATTTACTGGCAATCCATAGACATTAGTGGCATTAAAGAAAAAGGACATATACCAAATGTCCTGGAAGTCTCCAACAGTAGCTGACATATTTCAATGTTGTGGGCCAATCAGCACATAATTAAGGATCGTTCTGTTTTTGTTGTGTTGGTTTGCACAGTCGTATATTAACTGATAAATGATGCCACAATGTAACAGAAATGCTGTTATAATCCAGATCTATGCCCATCTTAACATACAAGGTAACAAATTAGCAAAAAGTGAATCACTTCATAACTCAGTTTCAATCTTGTGCAAACATAATGATGCTCATCAGTATCCTCTGGGAGTGTTGCATGATCTAGAGATTCGGCCTCTTGCCTATTTATCACCTGTGCTGTGTCACAGACAGACAGAGGCAGACAGTGGCATTGTAGAGACATCTTCTGTCAAAATAAATCAGAATGTAATAAATAATCACAAGAAATCCGACATTCCAGCTCCATCGTCAGCCGCCATGCTTATGCAGCGCAGGCAGGTTGTTCGCGACGTATATCTTCCAGCGTGATGGTCTTATCACACAGTTCAGAGCCGGTGAACTGTGTGTGAGTCACACCCTGCATTCTCCCAACACGTCTCGAAGAAGGAAGCTGAATGACTGGGGCGATTACGGCAGTTTGGGGGATTTGAAGTCTGTTAAATGTATTTTTCAACTTTTCGCGAACAAGCTTAGCAGCAAATAGGCTTAGCTGCTTGATTGAGTCATGTTATAGAGCTGGCTGACATCAGACGGATCAGGTGAGGACAGTTGGCTGTCTCTTCTCACCTTCCATTCACTCTATTCAGGAGCAGTATCATGCTAATGTGCTGCAGCTATTAATACGGAGCTCCATCCTACCTCTGTCAACACTCGACTCACCTTAACTGGCTTCACTTGAGAGAAAATGGTCCGTGTGTGTGTGTGTGTGTGTGTGTGTGTGTGCATGTGTGTCTTGGCATGAATACCCATCCAGCTTTGCCTTTCTCCTCAGCTGTGTTTATTCCTTCATCCACCTCTTGCCTCCTTTCCTCTCTACTTGTCCTTGTCCTATCTTTTCTTCTCCGCTTTTCCTCTCCTCCCTGCTCACTCTGTCTCTGTCTCATCGCTTTATCATTTCCTTCTCCTTTTTTACTTCCTCTTCCTTCCCCATCTTCCATTTTCCCCTTCTTCTTCCAACCTCCATCCTTTCCTCCATTTTTCTACTTAACTTTTCCCTGTCTTGCAATCTGTGCCCCCTCCATCCCTCTCTATCATTCCTCTTGTCCTTTCCTCCACCATTCCTCTGTTCCTTCCTTCCCCCTCCCCCTCTCCTCCTTCTTCCCCTCCTCCAGTCAAAGGAAGTCAGCAGAGAGACAGAGGGGAGCAGCACTGCCTGCTAAGCAGTTGTGCACAACACACTAACAAAGCTTTGTGTGTATGTGTGTGTGATTGTGCTCTGTGCTTTGTGTGCTTGTGTATGAGCCTGTACACTTGAGTATTAAGTTTGTGTTGTGTGTGTCTGAGAGAATATATAATTTGTGTGTATACACTTGTGGATGTAGTGTACTTGTGACGTTGAAGTCAGAGTGTTTATTCACTCGTGTGTGTGTGTTGCAGGAGCTACTGTTTTATCACAGTGTCTCTCCCTATCTTATTCATGAAGTCCAGCTGACTGTCGCCTCCCCCTTCTCCCACTCTTCTCTCTGTCCCTTCATTCAACACACACACACGTGCATAGAGCTCTGAACCAGGTGTTATTATTTTATTTTTTGTCAGGTCGATCCATTAGACATAATGAATGCCTGCATGAAAGGTTTAAAAAAAAAAAAAAAAAATGAAACCGTGTATGTGGACTGTGTGTGTGTGTGTGTGTGTGTGTTCTTCCTGCAACAGTTCATGTCTACCTCTCGTCACAGCGGCCTAATTAATTTCATCTGTCTCACTAAATGTGTCTCCTCCATTCTTTTCTGCCCTTTTCCTGTCTTGTTATTGAACTCCTGCTCTTCTTCTCTTTATTTTCATCTTGTCTCATCCCTCCTTCTATCCTCTTCCCTTGTCGTGTCCCAACTCTTCTCTCACTAATTTGTACAGTATGAACAAGTGCACATTTTTTGTTGCTTGTATCAGCTAGAGATCGATATGATGAGCGAAGCCAGAGAAAAACTGTGAGGACCAAAAATAAAAAGTTAAATGGCATGTGGGGATAAAGGAGGTATTGTATCCGTACACCTCTGTGGTGGTGACCAAAATGTTTCCACAGCACTGACTCAAAGTAAGTCAAGTCCCAGAGGTTGCCTCTAAATGTGTGTTTGGATCTGTTGTCCTTGTTGTGATCAGATAATAGTTTAGATTTTTTTGTAGAAAAACAAGTTTGTACAATAATCGTGCTTCTATTTTATATCTATATTTCTCAGCAATTAATCTGAGTTCTGCTTTGTCGTTCTTTTGATCACTGTTGAAATAACATGGGAACTGCAGGAACTCAACATTTGCTGCTGATTAAAAACCTACCTGCAGGAGGAGGGAGTGTTTCATCTGCAGGAAGTGTTTCACTGACAGAGGCCGAACACTCGTCAAAGAGCAGCAGAGTAAATGACTGGAATGACCTGATTAGTGGGAACAATTTTTGGTGTAAAAGTGACACTGAGAGCAGCACTGTGGTGAATATAACACCACTGCTGTACTGATGGAAATGTACATTATTATACCAATAAATACACAGTCTATATGACATGTATATACACTGTAGCCCATGAAGTTGGAACAATATTGTTTTCAGACACATTCCTCTTTCTATTCCTGTTTCTACTCATCAGTGATCACCTTTGACCAGGCGCAATAATTACATACTGAGTCCCAGTTACCAGTTTAGAGAAGATACACACTTTATCTATCAAGAGAAAATCACAGTGTGACAATCATTTCATGAGAAGAGGAAGAAAAAATATATTTTATTCCAACTTTATGGGCAACAGTGTATGTCTGGAGTGATGTTTCCATATTTTTTGACTGTAACTCTCTTGACTCTTGAAAATGCACATTTAATTTTATACCATAAAGTAAATACATATGAGATTCTACAAAATGTACATGCTTCTATATATCTAACACAATAGTATGAGGTGTATTCCCAGTTTCTATTGTATTTCATATATAATTCTTACAAGAGTTTTCATTTTTGCACATACATTTAATTCATGGAAACCCAGCGTATGCACATCTGCATGGAGAAAATGAAAATTGGGAGTGGTTCAGAAAGTAAACAGACTTCTGTTTGATAATTTATGTCAAAGTTTTGGTCCTGGTTCCAAAAAGAAGGAAACGAGCAGGTTGAGATGTGCTGTCGTTTCTACAACCTGACAAAATTGTTTGGAGGAAATCATTCATGTTTTATGATATTCCCCTCCTCCCATCTGTCTCCATCACAGTCCAGTTCCAGTACAGCACCTGCGCAGGCAGACCCCTCCACCTCCTCCTCTATCTCCTCCTCTACCTCCACCTCTACCACCACCAAGGCGGAGGAGAAGAAGCTTTTATCTAAGGACTCCATCCTGTCTCTGTATGCCAGCAGCTCAGTGGGCAGTCAGCCGCAGAGCCAGCAACAGCCTGCTCCAGGACAAGGTACCACACACACACGCACACACACTGCACGCAACATTTTTATTAACCCTTGTTGTCCAGGTTAAGTCAGCTGAGCTTGATTGTTAATTTGAGCTCTGCAAATGATGAGAATGTCCCTAAAAGTGATATGGTTCGAGTTCGACCATGTGTAGAGCAAATCAACACATCTGGACACCAACACTATCTGCAAAAGCTTATCGGCCTGTTCTTGGAAATGTAATATTTGAATTTCTGCTGTTTCTGGCCTGTGACTTCTCAACCAACACTGTCACAGTTCACAGCCACAGCATATTAGAAACAAGGATTACAAATCAGGAAGCATCTTCCCAAACAATGTACCATTCTGTTCTGCAGAGACTCTCAGCCTCTCATCTCCTCTATGTGGCAAAAAAAAATGTCCGTCTTCATTATTGCGTTGCCTCATTTTACTGTAGTGCAAGATCCACCTTCTGTATGTTACTACACAGCTCCAGACAATAGACAATTCTGACATTAGCTAGTGAACATAGTTTAATTTGGAGCTAAAAGAACAGCAGGTATTGAACTTATTATTGTTGAGTTCCCAGAAACAAAGCTGCTAATTAATGGTGTTTTCTGTGTTTCTGTGTCAATGAGCAGCTTCTGTTAAAGGCAGCGCCACTGCATATAAAGACAGTGGGAAGATACAGGTGTTGAATTTGCCTTGGGTGATGCAAATGGAAGCAAAGCTGAGTCTTCATGAGTTGACAATGTTTGAAATAGAGAAAGTATTAGCTGCTAGCCTAAAGCTTTGTGTCTCCATTTCATAAATGTACAGAGACATGAGGAAATAGCAGTGAAACTGGAGGAAACCAGTGAGAACAATAGGAGTCGTGGGTGTGTTTTCAGGCTGAGATGTCAAATAAGGACTTGGTGTACACACACTATTGGCGTGCGTGTTGCTTACTACAGCTATGGTCTGTAGAGTCAGTCTCCTCTTCAAGCAGTTTTCAGCTTTATAAGAAGAATTTGTTTGATGAATGAACCTGATGTTCAGAGGGCAGCTATAGCTGCTTGATCATTAGGTCTGACACACCCACACACACCCAGAATGTGGGTGTGTGTGAAATGTGAATGTGAAATGTGAAACACAAGCTAATGCTGATGCTTGTAGCTATTGAATGAATTCATTTATTGATCCATCATTTAGCAGCTGACAAGTAAAGACCATGAACACAGCTCTCACAGTCCAGTTACAGTTAGTCACGTGGTCTAGCTTTGAAATTGGCTCGACTCTCTCTCACCTGACTTCTCTCTACCTCCTTGTAACAGACTTCCTGCAGACATGCACAGTGGGGATGCACATTGTGATTATTGTTTTTCTGACCATCAGCTGATAACTTTAAAATGCTCTGTTAAACGTCTGTGACTAGTGCCGATCGGCAACGCGACCCTCTTTTTTTCTTTTTCTATAAAACACACATGCTGCTACAGCTGTGCAGCCACATCCGCTGTGCTCTGGCTCAGCTGATCGGCGCTCACATGGAGGTTAAATCAGCACATTTGAACGCTTTTTGTACAAGTGCAGCCAAACACCAGGCTAAAGAGAGGAAAGACAGAGCGCTTCTCTGACAGGTGAGCTGCAGGTGAGTCAGCTGAGCACAGCACCGTCCTTACAGGTGATGCACGTTGTCGTCTGACCTTCCTTCAGGGGACTGAGCTGCATAACTGGCACATGTAAGTCCTCCTGTGTAACTTGTTGCTGCAAGTGCGGCCTACAGGTGTCGACACGCTCCTATGAGCTGATGACATAAGGAGCTAATTTGAAAAAAAAAGTGACCCGATGTACTTGGGGGCGGGGCTTTGCGCAGGAAACCAGTGAGTGTCTCTGAGCTGTATGTAGACAGAGGCGGTGTAAAAAAGGAGCAGCGGCTAAATCAGACATAATTACTATTTGTAAAACAGCTGCGACGATAAAACGCCACGCCAGAAATCCGGCACCATGCCGGAGAGCTTCAAGCGCTGGGTAAATGTGCCCAGAAATTCACAACTACAGTGTAGGTCGTAGAGAAGCTATACAAAAGTTTTCTTCTTATTCCCTGTTCCTGGAATCTTTTTATCTTTTTTGTCATTGCAATGTAAAAAAAGTTGTATATTGCTGTTATCACCTCGCTCAGTGGCAAATAAGTGGTAGTTTCTGCAGTGAAGAGCTTCAGCAGCTCCTATTTATTCAAACCTGCTCTGACAGGCCAAACACCTCCGTGTGTTGTCCATAAACAGTTGTATATAAACAGGCATCATGCACATATAGTGTCTTATAAACAAGGAAAAATGTGCAACATACAGTGTAAGTACAAGCGCGGCACATTCAGACGTAGGTCTTTGTACACACAGAGACACACACCTACACTTCCTTTCACACAAACACACACACAGGAAAGGAAAGATGCATCATAAAAATGGAGCAGAGCGAAGCAGATGAAAGGTCAGCGTGCTGAAAAGCAGGCAGGTCCACTCCAGGCTGCATTTACTGGAGTCCCACTGCAGCAGTAAAAATAGACAAGTGTGTGCAGATTCACACTCATCTCACAGTTATTATGAGTAAAGACTGAAGTGCCAAGACTGTGTGTGTGTGTGTGCATGTGTGTGCGTGTGTGTGTGTGCGAGCATGTGGGCGGCTGTTCATACATTCACATACTGTACATCAACCTGAGCATGTATGGAGTATGTGGGAAAGCATTAGTGTTACATGTTTTGCTGAATGGTGGATTGTAGGCAGCAGATTTGTGCAGCAGGCACATGTGCATATTGATTATATTGCTGCATGACACTGATGTGTGTGGAGGATTAGGAGTGGAAATCAGGATGAAGGGCTTTCTGCTGCTTTATTGTCCTCTCTGAATCCAAATAAATGCTGATGGAGATCAAAGCCAAAAGAACCTTAACCAGGCTAATGCCCCCAAATCACTCACATCCATCATGTGTGTGCGGTACATGTGTGTGAGTGTGTGAGTGCATGGCTGTGGGTAGGATGTGGCTCTTAGCTGAGGAAATAACAAAATTGTCAGAATGTCAGAAACACAGATGAACTCCAGCCCATGAATTGGTTCCAGTCCTGGTTTTTAAAACTTTGAGACGTGGCTTAATGCGCTAATAGAGTCTGCAGTGTGTTTCAATATGAGCAGGTATTGTCCAACATTTTAACATGCAGTTAGCGTAGCTGCTAATATCAGAGGTTGTTTTGGTCTGTTTTAAGGTAGATCTCTGCTCCTCGCTCCACTCACTTACAGATACTGATAAATCCCTGTTTTATATTTTCCACTTACCATTTTCCCACAGTGGTCTGATGCAGCAGGATGATATGTTTCCATGAAAATGTGACATTCTGAACCTTTCCACTTATCTTATGTTGCTGCTTTTTAGTACATTTTCATGCAGGCTTCAAGTATGCTCCTTCTTTTATGTTTGCATTTTCATATTTCTATACCTCCACACGGTCAGGACCAGGGACATTCATTTTTCTCTCTGTCCCTCCTTCCATCTGACAGTCTGTCTCATGATAATTCTTCAGATTTATCTCTGAAATTCATTTGGACTCAAGGATGAACTGATCAGATTTTATTGCTGAAAGATTGAACAAATTATGACACCGTTTAACTCAGATGTATGTAAGTGACATTTTATATCCAACAGGTCAAAGATCAACTTCACTTTTACATCATAAATGTTCTGGTTATAGAATTAGTCATGTATTTACATCAGTCTCATTTTAGTTGGACAAAAGCAAGCTAGAGTTTCCCTTCAAAGGCAATATCTCTGTGTGTGTGAACACAGAGACAAACCATGAGATAGGTCGTCACAATGTTTTATTAAAGTAAGAGTCTCTTTCCCCATCTTCATATGAGCCACTGTATCAGATTTTCAGGCTACACTCTGTGTGAGTTGTCTTCCACTCAGCAGCAGGACACTGTGGCCTTTCACATAAACCCCTCTATGAGTTTGTCACCTGCAGCTTGCTGCTTGTTGTCTTCCCTCCTTGCAATATTTATCACTGGTTTACTGACAAAAATCACCAAGAACACCCGTGCTGGGGCGTCCTCATGGCCAAGTGGTTTGGGCACGTACCATATGGGCATAATGAGCCCTGAGCAGCAGGTCTCTGGTTTGACTCCCAGCCTGCTGGACTCTTTGCCGCATGTTTCTTTTCTACTGTCTCTCCTGTATTTCCTCTCCTTCCTTTCTCCTTTCTCATTTATGTGGCTGTTTCACAATAAAAGCCACCACATTTTTCAGCAGCTGAATGCTTTTACTGTGAAATAACAGCAGTATTAAGCATCGGCATTAACACCACAGCTGTGATGTAGCATTAGAATAAAAAGGAGAAAATGAAATTTGAATCTCGCAGGAGCAGTGGACTGATGAGTAATGAGATTTTAAAAAAAAAAATTGTGGAAGGTTGAACTTATGAAGATTTTATATATTTGGTTTTGGGATTCTTTGTTTTACAGCATTTACTGCAGTTTGTAAGCAAATTGGATTAAAAGAAGTTTCTTTGCTAACTTGTTTCCTCAGATGAATTCTCTCTTCTGTTTGTCTTGCCTGCTCTGTAGTTAACACAATGTCCTGAACAAAATCAAACTCTCTGTTCTTTACTCCAGCAGGCATGTACATGGGCCAGCCTCAAATGCAGTTCACACCACAGGGCTTCACCCCTGGAATGGGTGGAACTGTCCCACCTGCCAACATGATGGGTGGGGGGGCCATGATATCCGGGATGGCTCTTCCCAATGGGGGCTACATGGGCATGCAGCAGCAGGGCGTGATGCCAGCCAACCAAGGACAGAACATGTACAACATGCAGCAGGGACAGCAGCAAGGACAGTGGAACATGAACCAGGTAACACACACACACACACACACACACACACACACATATATACACACATATGTGTCAGAAACACACCCAGTAAAATGGCAATTCATTTATTTTATGGTGATGATGAACTCATTTAGAAATTCAAGTCATTGTGGCTCAATTTCAGTTTGTCTGCTCATTAATCTTCCAGGAAGGAAACTTTACTGTGTTTCTAATAACCTAAATAATAAGGTCATAAATACTGCGACTTATTCCTCTGTGCCCTCTTTCTCTTTCCTGTGAAACAGCCCCATTATCCAGGTCCTAAAAGTTAATATATGGTCTTACACAATGTTCCCCTTTGTGCTTGTGCAGTACTGTCCTCTCTCCTCCAACCTCTCTACCAGCACAGGAGGAGCAGCCTTAAACAACTATTCAGCCTTTTTTTAGAAGAAGGGTTATTGTATAACAGTATCATGCATTTCTCTCCCCTAAAATCCCGTCAAGTTTCTTTTGTCCCTTGTGCCATTAAATAGTACGCAAGAATATAATGAATTCGTCCCCATTTGATGGAACTTTTAGCTGCACAGGGAGCAGTGGCAGAGTCAACGAAAACTTGCAACCTGGTTGGGGTGGAAGCTTGGACTTACTTTGCTAAGATTCTTCTTCCTAAGATTTTATTTGACACTGTTAGTGCCATCATTCAAACACAATTTCTTGCCGGTTCTTCTGTTAGTAATTACAATAATTTCTTCTTCTTTGTTGATAATGGCTCTCAGGTCCAGTGTGGCTTTTATCTCCAACTTCTGGACTTTTTGCAGCTTGTAAGATTTGATGGCTGAAACTGCCTTCTATTCTCTAGAAGTTAGACTAGCTTCCTTATGTTTTGCTAATGACTGGCCCAACTGTATCAGCTACTGGTAATTCCTCATTGTCTACAGGGTACCCTACGCATGCCACTACCCAGCCATTTTTAAAGAAACCTAATCAAGTTAGAGATTTTGTATCAGTCAGTGTCCTCTTCACTGACTGGTGGTGTCCCACAGGTCTCCATTTTGGGTCTCCTTTTATTCTCTTAAATATTTGCTGCTCCTGGGACTGTCAATAGCTTTCATACTATACTGCATATCATCTATCTGCAGATGATACACAAGTTTACATCTCAGCTAGTCAGGCCTATTGCTTCAAGGGGAATTGTGAAAGTCAGTCGCTTTTTTGCTCTTTTGGTTTGTTTTTTTCCTCTACGGAGTTCCCCCTACAGTATGGTAAAAACTCACCACTAACGCTCCTCCCTCCCCCACCGGCCATGTGCATTTGTTTTCAATGACGCTGGCTAGAACTCAGTCCCTGGGCTGATGTCTACTGAGGTGGGTAACGTTAAATGTTAAAGCAGTCCATGTTTCTCGCGAGACAAGACCCGGGACACCGGGTCGGAGGCACTGATCTTGCAAGATTGTTTTCTGGCCAAGAGACCTTAGGTGGAAGGCAGAGAGCCTCCATTCTCCCCATACTAAGTCATTTAACCATCACAATTACTTAAAAGCTGTTTAATTAAGGAAAAAAACTTGCATAGGTCCTCTGTAACTACACTCCTGAACTGTATTAACACTGTTTGAGTAGGATGAGGATTCCTCCAGGAGAGGTTTCCTTGCAATCTAGCAAACTATTGTATTTCTTCCCTCTCCCACCCACCCTAACATTCATAATGAAGAGGTTATATTTGATCAGTCTTTGTTGTTTGACAGCAATAACCAGCAGCTGACCAGGTCTTGTTTTTGTTTATTAGGATTGAAAATCTTTTCATCACACATTTCTTTATTTCTTCCTGTACTGATTATTCTAATGCGCATTCATCCTTGGCTGGCATGTTCGTGGCCCTTCATCGTGCAGTCATTTCAGACTCCGACTGCAAAACTACTCTCTAGGTCAGACAGATGGTCTCCTATTTCCCCTACACTCACATCCCTTCACTGGCTCCTTGTTACATAAAGGACCCAGTTTAGAATACTCATTCTTTCACACACAGCACTGTGTGGTCAAGCTCCTGCTCCTGTGGCTGATCTACATCACCGCTGTCTTCTTAACTCTAATAATTTAAATTTACTGTCTGCACCACACACTTGCTTAAAGTGCCTGAACTGTGGATCTGTCTGCACCTTAAGGTCGGCTGATTCTCTGGATAAAAGGCAGCTAAAGATACTTCTGTTTCTGACAGCCATGTCAGATGTAATCTCTCTGTACCAGCTTTCTATTTAATTTATTAATCGCATATTTAATTTTTTTAAGTATACCTGTAAATAAATAATAAATAAATTTTCTTCCTCATCTTTTTACTTATCTATACTGGATCAAAACTAGGAACCCTGTCAACATCTCAGTGAGCTTCCTTTTGATAAGGCTGTTACCTGCTGTTCAATCGCAACACAGAGGATATAGCATATATCCAGCTTGGGAGGTTAATGAGAGATCATAAATTACCACTGACACACACACACACAGACAGACACACACATACGACACCTCCTTTGAATAGTCTAGGTGGAAGCTGGATGAAAAGATGTGTGCGTGCACATTGTGCAGCAAGACGTAATGGAATGAATGGATGTATGAGCACTTGGCTGCACGTACTGTATGTCCAGGCTGGGCCAACACACATGCATAACTACACACACACACAGCTCTCAGATGACCAGATAAGTGAGCAGCACTGCACCAAGGCACATTCATAATAGATAAGACAGAATGGAAGGAAGAGGGCGAGTGGGGATGGCAGGGAGCGAAGAGTCGGGGGTGAACTGTGAAGTAGGGGCGGGGGACAGGGAGCAGGGGATGCATGAAGCCTTTAAGAGCAGAAATAAAGGTAAAAAGCTAAGGATAGATGTAAGGGTGTGGAGTTTAATGATGAAGATGCTGCCAACTCTTCTTCTCTCCCTTTCCTTTCTCTCTCAGATGACCCAGCAGATGTCAGGCATGAATATGAGCGGTGCAGGGCCAACACCAGGCACTTTTAACCAGTCAGGCACCCCTGCAGCCGGTTGGCCTACGGCTCCCCCAGCAACCTCTGGCCAGACCCTCAGCAACCAGCTGTGGAAGTGACGAGGATGAGTGAGGGAAAACAAGGGGCAGTCGTACGGCACCAAAACAGCCAAATCTGCCTCCAGCCCACCCGTCTCCTTACAGCTCCAAATAATGAAAAAGAAAAAAAATGCACAGCGGAGGCAGATTGACTGCCCTAACCTCTCCTCCCAAACCTACACATCTTCAATGTTACATCAAAAAAAAAAAAAAAAAAACAAGACATCACAGTGGGTGAAGTGGAAAAAAAGAAAGACTGGCAGCTGTTGTGTCCTTATTCAATTTCCCTCTTCTTTTTTGATTTCCTTTTGTTGTTCATGTCTGAAGAGACAAAAACAGCATAACAAAAAAGAAAGCTGCTGGACCAATTACTAAGTCCTGTTATAATAATATTATGATATCATTACCAAAATGGATAGTTTGTGAATAGTCTCTCAATACGTACAGTAGATATGGCTATCTCGTGGTTGGTTTATGCTACCCCCCTCTCTCTCTGCAGTGTAAATTGTAATCCCTCCATCCCTCCCCCTCCCTCTCTCTGTAGGGCAAGCAGAGCCTTGTAGCAGATAATCGTCTGAGCAGTACTGTATCTATGTGAATATAATGTGAAACCCTCACTTTCTCAGAGCCATAGGAGAGAGGTTGATGCTTTGACTCTCAACAACTTTGGTTTGAGTTTTATCCGGCACTCTGTCAGGTGAAGTCATCTGGAGATGAGCTTCTCCCTTTACTTAACAGTTTCCTGTGAAGTTTAGCATTGCTGAATAGCATAGGGTTTGACCGACATGGGTTTATTGCTGCTTATACAGTAGATATTATTATGCACTGATTCACTGAGTCATTCTCACAAATTTTGACCATTTTCCCAGAAAGAGGATCATGTCAAACAGTGTCTCATTACAACCACTTCTGTTTTTCCCCCAGAGCAGCCACAGCATCACTGATCGGCTCTACAGTAAAGGTCATATACACCAGTGGTTCCTAACCTCAGGACAGGATTGCAAGATCATTAAAAAGGAAATATGAAAGAGAATTCTAACTTTTTATTCTATTTATCTCTGAATCTTTACTTCTTTATTGTGAAATATGGCAAGCAATTTACTTGAGACATTGAAACTATCCAGCTTTAACTATCCTCAGAGAAGCAAACGTCTCTTTGAGCTTCTCCCAACTCAAAGATGTATTCAAACTGTGACACAGAGTTGCAAGTAGGGCCAAAATAATATCTTACCCCACATCATTAAAATCAGTTTTTTCCCTTACATGCAAAAAGACTAAAATGTTCAAACAGCCAACCTAGCTCTAATTGTTAAGGGGATCTTAACAATAAAGGTTAACCTCCACAGCTAAGGATGGTCAGAACCACATTCTCCAACTGAATTGGAAAATGTGGAAAGTTCCACATTTTTGGGAAATCTCTTTAATCACTTTCCTGCTCAGAGTTAGAGAATAGTGCTCTCATGTCTGTCTGTTAGGTACTGAGTTAGAGCCAAGACCTGATTAGCTTAGCCTAGCTTAGTGCAGAGGCTGGTAACAGGGAGAAACAGTGAGCAGCGCTGTGTCCAAAGTTTAAACATTTGCTCATAAGGACCTTTACATCTCACTGACATGTTATATCTTCCTACAGTCAAACATGTGGACACAGAGACGCTATGGACAGAACCAGATGCTTGCAGTATTTTCAGGAAGCTAAGTTAAAGGCCTCCTGAGTTTTGCTCCGTACTTAACACACAGACACAGGAGTGGTATTGATCTCTTCATCTCGCTCTGTAAGTAAACTAATGGGCGAGTAAAAATGTCATGAAACTACACACTCAGTTAAGTAATCAATCTCAGCTTTATATGAGCTTAATATCGGCCAGTATCTCTAGCCTACCTTGCATTAGCTGATCAGCCAGATCCTGTCCTGAATCCAGCACAGTCACGTTCACAACAGGTCACTGAAATCCTAGAAACTGCAGTATTCACACACCGTGTAGTTTAACTAAAGACAGTGGGAGCAGCCTGCTCTGTTTTGACTGACAATAGTATGTTGATGTGATCACTCAAGTTTTAACATTTTGAACATACTCTACAAGCATAAACACCACATTAACAAGACATTCCTTAAAAGGGTCAAGGACCAATAAAGGTTGGGAACCACTGATGTGAACACAAAAGCAGTAAATGTGACAACACTTTCTGGCCAGTTACCCAGAATTGGTACTTAGATGAAGAGAATATATCCAAGTCTGTTTCTTAAAGTGCTTGAAAATAACCTAAAAATCCAAATGTCAAGGATTCTCCTTAAGTCTCAGTAATTACTTGAGTGGCCCCCTGGTCCCCTGGATGTCTTTGGTAGCCTCAATGTGATGTTTTGAAGTGTTTAAATACCAAACGAGCTGGGTTCAGTGGAAACTGGGCTCTGACCCAGTTAAGACAGCTCCTTGTTGAAATGAGCCGTTTCCCACCCTGCGCTCCCCGAGGCAAATTAAAGCACTGCTGGCATCACAGCAGTTTGTCTTTTCTGCACTTTAAATAGCAGAGCAGGTACTGTACTGTACACTCTCACTGTGTTGTGGTGTCGCCTCTCACATCATTGTCAGGGAATAGCAGAGATAAGTGAACTGTCACCTCTTTTCCAACTGCAGGGTAGGAAATCCATACTTATTTTTCTCTTCAAAACTGAACCAGTTTGACACCCAAGATGTTTCTCCCTCCATATATGAAGCTATACCCGTATGTTCTGCCATCCGCCATCTTTATTGTGGTGTTTTGTTCTTTGCAGTACAAGAGAAGCACAGTAATTCATAAGCAAATAAACCTGGATGACCAGAGGGCTAGACTGGCAGGATGAGGACAATGAGGAGGACCAGGACTGGACAGTGCTGGAGAGGGGGACCTGTATGAAAACCCTGGATGGGTCCAGTCATCACTGTCCAGTCCTTGTTTATTGGGAGTGAGAAGAGAAAGGATCGAAACAAACACACACATATGCACACAGAGCTACAATCACACTGCCGAGAGCTGATGCAGAGATTCATGTCCATGTGCACAGGGTCCCTCTGCCATGCAATAACTAGTAGCACTCTGTTACACATGTGGTCAGTGTGAACGACACGTTAACATAATTCAATAAATCTAATGTCCTCCAGGTTTATTTCCAACATGTTTACATTTTCTGGTGCCTAATACACAGAAAAAAGAAGTGGTTTCCGTGCATTAAATAATAAATAGAAATATTTTTTCTGTGTTCATCTTTATCCAGCGACTCTAAACTGTAAAAGTTCTGTTTTATCTTTATAGGAAATTTTGTTTGCTCCTTTTTTCTGTTCCATGTTTTACAGGAGGGTCGTTTGGAATAAAGGCTGTTGAATCCTGGATTTAATCCTGTTTTTATTACTGTGTGTAACATCAAAACACCAACACACATTCAGGCGCCTCTAAACTTCAGTGTTAATGTAATAACCGCTGTTTGAATCCACCGCAGAAAATGGGTCTTCACATACTGGAGCTGTGAAACCATCTGATGTGTTGTTTATATCCCATCTCCTCCATTCATTCCTTGTTATTCCTCCGCTGGCAGGTGCGTTTTCTTGTTAGGCAGGTTTTCTTTGTTGTCTGCCCACAGACGCTACATTATTGATGGCAGTTTGTCAGGAGAGATGTTGCGTGTTGCTTCACATGTGCCATATCTGAACCTGATCACATACATACAGGATGGGAGCACGGCAAAAGTCGCTCCAGTTCATTATATGATCATACAGAGTGATTTAAAGCAGAATTACACAGCATTTAGGCATCAATAAGTCATTACCACATAAACTTTGAGACATTAATTACATCATTAATGTCAACAGAAAAATCCAGAGCTGCTGTTTCTGTTGGCGTCTGAGTGGCGGTTTATAGGTACAGGTACACACCACCTTGAAGACATGAAGAAGGTGCTGTTCCTCCAGAACAAATGGAGCTAAAACTCTTGGCAGGTGATGAAAGGGGGAAAAGCTGATGTTAAAAAAAAAAAAAATCCCTTTCAACATTTTAATCTGCTCAGTGAGAGGTGTGGAGTGAAACATGAAGTCTGGTTTGAAACACACGGTAATACTTGTGGAAATACACTTTTACTTTCCTACTTCTGAGGGTGAGATGAGAAAAACAGTGATCATTTTGTTTACGTCAGAGACAAAGCTGGAGTCAGGACAGTTTGGAGAAGGTGTTTGGAGCAGGGGAGAACTGCTACAGGAGCATGGCTCTCTGAAATAAATACCACCAGCACCACATGAGCTCATTAGCAGTTTGTATCTAGTTTGGTAATTGATATTACAAATGTAAAAACTTACAATTTGTGATTTTACTGGGGAGTTACATGTAAAAGGTGCATGAATTTACTCACTAAGATGTGTCTCTAGAGGTGGAGAGCTACGCTTTTAACGTTATTAACTGAAGTTAGCATGCTAACTAGCTAGCACCTGTATTAGTTTATCTCATCACCTTCCAATTGCAACCCACTGTAGCCTCCAACCTGCCCTGCTCACATGACCTGTTATAAACTCTTGTATTTTAAAACCAACAGTGACAGTCTTGGAGTCTAGGAGGAGTTTTACAGTAGTCCTGATTAGCTTCCATTATTTTAGCTAACCTATCCTAATGAACCAACCAAACCTAATGAAATCAACACCAATCTTTTCATGTCACTCCCAGGAAGAAAACAAAAATGCATATTTTCCAAAATGTTAAAAACTTCCTTTAACTTTGACAAACACCAGAATCACAAAACCACTGTCATCAGATATATGCTGGACCACAAGCCTTGTTTATGGTAATTATATCACAGCAACACAGTTAATTTGACAATGATGCATCAGTGACTAAAAATGGTTCAAAATGACTTGCATGGCATTTTTTTTTTTTTTTTTTTTTTTTACATTTCTATTTCAGTTTTTTTTTCTTTCTTTTTTTTTTTACATTAGCAAGCCATGGATGGAGAAAATGAACAGTCCAAGTCAATTCAGTTTGTGTTGTGACATAATCCAGCTCTTGTAAAGCACGTTTGACAGACAGCTTCGCATCTTGAATCATGCAGCTCCTTGGAGTCTGTTTGTGTGTTGTGAACAGATTGTATGAACCCGATAAGGAGAGAAGGCAGGATGCTGTCTCTGAACGCAGCCAAGAGATAATGGGCAGCCACCAGCAGCTTCTGCTTTAGGATCCCCCTGGCTCAGCGTTGTCCTCTCACACCTCAATGACCACAGTGTCCTTTCGATGTTTGGGCTCATTTGCAAGGTGCGGCTTCTCTGTGCGGGTGTGCCAAACCAGCACCTGAAAAAAGAGAGGAAGACAAATGAGAAAATGTGCTGACAGTGGAAGTTACTCACTGAGAGAGAATGAACAGGCCCGTCGTGCTTGGATAAATACAGCACCGATTCAATTGGATGGCAGAACCTTACTGATACACAGTAAGACCTGAGACTCCAGGTCATGACTCTTTTTGGATGAAAGCTGCTGATATCTGCTATTTTGCAGCCAAGTTTGTTTTTTTTTTTCAGGTTAGTGCATAAAAATGTCTTCGGGAAATCACTGACACTGGTTAAAGGATTAGTTTTTCTTTTCAATTACAACGTGGGTCTAATTTTTTCATGGTGTTGGCCTCCAGTAATGATGAGATGAGTCTAGTTAAGGTGCCTTGTGCAGGTTTTTGAACATTTCAGTGTTTCTATGTTTGTGAGCTTGTGATCGTCTTGTGTGCCCCCTTGTTTGTATCTAATCTCACACTCCTGCTGATTACACGTCAAGAGATGTTGCCAGGTGCACCATCAGGAGAGGCAAGCCATGCAAATGTCTGGGCACATGTGAAACTGGGCCCCAAATGGCCCCTCATACTGGCACATTTTCCAATGCCAACGAAGTACTGACCCTGTGGAGGCCTCGCTGCAGGAACCTGACAAGTGTCAGAGATTCAGCAGTCAGCCAGTCTCTCTCTGTCCCTCAGCCTCTGCCCTGTTTGGTTTGCTTCCGTTTTGTCTCTCTTTCCATTAATTGTCTTTTCAGTTATGTAAATAAAATGTACTTTCAGTTTTATCTCCAGTGTGGTCTTCTCTCCTCTGTCCAGCCATGAACAGGGTTGTGACAGTTATAAACCTGCCTAAACCTCCCACAAATACACCATCAAGTGCACTGCTGTTGCCCCAAACCCCCTCTGTGGGCGCTTGATTATCTGTGCTGTAGCTAGCGTCTATCGATTTCCTGCATGGAGGCTTCTTTACCAGCCCCACCCACAGAGTCCAGGATCACCACTGAAGGGAGTAATTTGCCAGCAAACGCAAGACACAGTGCCTACTAAAGAACATGCTTGTAAACAGAATATTCTTCAAGAGCACTGCAGATGTTTTATAAGGAAGGAAGAGCATTGACAGCCCTGAAGATGACATATGGTGAGAAAAACTGAATGTCTTGGAGTGTTACTGTGCAGCTCCTGACAGTCAACCTGTTCAATGACCATCTGTAAATGAGATTTTGTGAGCTTTCTCTTTCTAAATGAAGTTTTTGATCATCTCTGTCCTGTTCACTCCCTCACAATATGTCTGATCATGTGTTTGTTTGCTCAGTGGACTCCTGGTCACCTGTACAGGTCCTCACAGAAACAGAGCGTTTGACCCAAAACAGACACAACGTGAAACACACAGTGATTTTCAAAATTAAATCGATCAAATCCAACAGCTAATAATCTGGTCTGAGTAAACCAGATTATCAGACCCAACTCAAAAACATGCCCAAATATGAACATGTCTTTAATAGACAGAACACCAGCAGAACACCAGCAGCAGCAGCAAGCAGCAGCAGCAGCAGCAGCAGCAGCAGCATGATACTCCACCTTGATCAAAAATAGAAACACCGCACAAATCACTGTTTTTCCTCCTGTGAATATAATAACATATGACAGACCTGAACAAGTCTGATAGGATCCACCTGGGTATCACGCATACAGAGGTGATGCTCCCCACCAACACAGCTGGACCCTACAGTTTAGATGAGCCTAATCAGTGTCCTGGATAAGTTCCAGCCCAATTAATAAAACAGGACACAAGGGTGGAGTCTCCTCCACCCCTGATGCTACAGATTATGAGGAGAATCTCCATGTAATTAGAAGTGAACAACACTGACTGACCACTGTTAATATTGGATTTTATTTGTGTTGAAAGACTTTGCGATGTAAAGGTTTCACTCCTTGATCCTGAGCTCTAACTATCTGCTGTATTCTTTGAAGCAGAGATTGTATTGTCTCCTCCTGCTTGTTGAGTTTGATGCTCACCAGTGTGTCAGGAGGGACTCCTCTCACCAGAAACAGCCTGACACCTCCTGAAATGGATCAAATCAAAAGCAGCATGCGATTCACTGCAGCTGTTTGTCTTGTGTTTGCACTCAATTTCACAGCAATATGTTGGTGAAAAAACACGCAGCGGATGCAAAGATTCCTTGAAAGAGGGATGGATTTCATTCCTCAGAGATTCAGGTGAGGTTATTTGGAGTAAGAATTCTTTTTTTTAGCCCATAGCTAATGAGCCTATAATTCAGGTGTGTGACATTTTCGTGTCCAAAGAGACACACACACGCACACTCATGCACACAGACTCACAGAGGCATGATTTATTGCTGGCTGGGAACGCTGCCGTTGTTTCTGAGCTTCTTCAGGTGGAACATGTCACTTCCTGCACACTGTGCTGCTAATTGGCCCACTTTGCATATCTAACAAGGCTAATGTAGCAGCCACTAAAGCATCACTCCAGAGCTGTGGGGAAAACTGTACCGTGTGTGCGCGCGCAAGTGTGTGCTCACACGAATTATGCAGACAGCGTGCCCTCCCTGTTCCACCGGACTCACACATCCATCTCTCCCACTTTTCTCTCTATTTTCCTCACTCATCACATTCACGTTTTCTTTTATGGCTTTGCACTTGATTTTACCTTTCAGTCCCAGTTCCTGTTCTCTCTCTCTCTCTCTCTCTCTCTCTTTTCCTCCCTCAGGCGACTTGGAGTTAAAAAGCTTTACCACATTAAAGCTTTTTCTTCTTCTTCTTAATGGCATGAGGGGAGGGCTGCCTTTCTCCCAATCAGGGGGAGAAATTTGTATAGGCGCAGTGGAAGGACAATTAGGTAGCAACAGCTTACAGTATTACATGGCTGTACTCAGGTTATGTTCACTGCTTTGGTTATGATTCCTGTCAGTATGTAAGAAAACATAAACATAGATATACTATGTGAGATACACTATGATATGTTGTTTGATGTTAGGGTAGAAGGACACTAAGGCCTGGCACAGATCTCTGCTCAGGCCAGTGTCAAACAACATAATTCTGACTTCAGAGAAAAAAACTCTAAATCACAGATCTGAGATAATCACAGAATAATCACAGATAATGATCTGCATCCAAAATTGAATGAGATGTTCTCCATCCCTCCACCAAGTCAGGTAGAAATTGGTTCAGCGCTTTGGTGAACAGGCTTTAAGCGTAACCTGGTGGTGATAGTCCTTAACCCAACATGAAAATTGTCTGACAGTGATGGATGTTGGATTACAATTTTCAGTTCTAAAAGCTACACAAAGGGGTTAGGAACTTGTTGAGAATAGTCATAACGGTACCAGTTCAAACAGTACAGTGTGGCTTATGTAACTTGAAATTGTCATTTCATTTCAACTTTATTTTATAAAACAGTGACAACTGCTGTTCAAAAAATGCTGTCCAAATACAGAAAACTGAGGCCCACTTACACAAAAACAGCAACACTGCTAAGCTCCGTTGGCAGCAGTTATCAGCAGATGAAGTTTCCTTATTGTTGGAATATCAACATACAGTCCAGTCCAAATATCACAATAGCCTGATGGTTGTAATATGATTATACTGTTGTTTTTTATGTTTCAGCTGTTTTTCTTTTTAAACAATACATAATTATCTCACTATATCATGGGCGTTGAGTTCAGTTTTTTTTATTATAATACATAATTATGTTAGGGCAGCACGATGGTACAGTGGTTTGCATGGTCACTGCACAGCAAGAGGGTTTGGAGCTTAGAGGTTCTCCCTGTGCCTCCATTGCATCTCCCACCATGTTAGGTAAAGTGATGACTCTAAAGTGTGAATGTGTGTGTGTCTCTGTGAGTCTGCCCTGTGATAGACTGATGACTGACCTGTCCAGGGTGAACCCCTCCCTCATTCTATGTCAGCTGGGATTGGCTCCAGCCCCCTGCACCCCTGCATGGATAACCAGTACAGATAATAGAGGGATAGATAAATACATCATTGTATCTTGTGTTTCTGGACTAAGTGATGCAGCCAGTGAAAAAAAACACAGTTGTGAAAAGAATTGCACATGGCAGGAAGTGTGACAATATCTGATATTACTGAAAATCAGCACAAGCCTAGCAGTTAAGAACAAACTCTCAATCTCAAGATCCAAGTTGTAAGTAACCAGAATGATCCTTAATGGGACAGAAAATGCTTTAAATGCATCAAATCCATTTGGAGATGCACTCAAGGTGCACAGAGGCTCGGATCACTCCAACCAGACCAAACAAGTATAAAGACTACTGGTCAGAAATGCATTTGGCCACATTAATACAATAAAAATTAAGTTCTGTGGAAATCTGAGAGCCGATGCAAATGAAATAGACAGCGATAAAATCTCTATAAAGTCTGTGCCAGCAGACCTTCCTGTGTCCCTCTCCTTTCCTTAGTGTCATTCAGTCTGTCTCCTCCACCTCCAATCAATCCATCTACCTATCCCCCTTTCTCTACATGGGCTTTTACTCCCCCTTTTCTCCCCTACTCTTCCCTTACTCCTTTTCCTCCTGTGCTATCATCTGTCTCCATCTGTTCCTGGGCCCCCCTCCTCCTTTCCTGCCCTGTCACTGCTGTCTGTTGCCATTACTCTCCTGCTCTAACTACATTACAGCTCCTGTCAGTCGTCTCCAGATACTGACCGGGCCATCAGATGAGCGTCTCTGGCCTCTATTGTCAAGGTCGGGATTCAGGTGCTGTGATCCGATCCTAGATAGCTTCCTCAAAATGGATAGAGCCTGGAGTTAGGGTGTGTCACAGCTGCTGGAGGGGCCATCGATACCAAATCATTTCAATCCCAACTGTTGCGAGCAGGCTGAGGTGGCTGAGGTTATTACTAAAGCTTAGCACAGGTTGAATTCTATCAAACTAAGCTGCTCTGTCAGGATTTAGTCACACTCGTCAACAAAACAAGGAGCTGCACCATAATTGATGATGTCACTTTAATTTAGTTACGTACTGCACTGTATCTTCTGTCTTCACATTAATAAATGATGACCATGTGATTATATATTTACAGTGGTTATTGTCAAAGAGTATAATGACAATAATATTTTATCCCCATCTGATCTATTTGGCATTTCTTATGATATGTCTGGTTCCAATTTCCAGTTCGCCCTGAGCACCTAACTTCTCTGCTCAAATCAGTTCCCAGTGAGTTGTTCACTTAATGAAATGTCAACCCAGTTACACTGAGGAAATCAAAGGTTTTTTTTCTCCTGGAGTTAAGTTTGGATTTGAAGAAATGTCTGATTGATTTCCTGCAACTAATCATTTTCCTGACACCATTGTGGTCCAGTTTAAAGGAGAAGCCAGGCGACATTAGCCTGTAGCTTAGCATAAAGACTGAAGGAGAAGGAATGACAAGGCAAGACAAGAAAAGTTTGAGTCTCATTTGTTTGTTCACCAAGTGTAAAAATTGCCTGTGGGAGATTTATGGGGTTTATACTGAACGAACACTTTAAAAACTCTAAAACCACAAACCACTACTTTATGCAGATACAAGATAGAAAGTGTTTCCCTCTGTTTACAGTCTGAGTGAATTAGCATATTCTTGTCAAAATGTCAGACTATTCTTTTTCATAATAAACTGTGTATCCTCTCAACTGCTATTAAACAAATGTCACCAACTTATTTGTGGAAATTACTCAGAAACAATAAACTGATGTTCATCAGTATTAATCAGCATAAACTGTAGCAGCGTTACATTTCATCTCCTAAATAAATTTGATCATAATATCAAAAAGGAATCTGTATCATTATTGTATTAGTAAACTCATGTTTGACAAGAGCTCTCAAAACAGAACTGGAGCCTGATGAAGTTTATATTATTGATATTATTTTATGGTCTCATGGTGCATTCAATTTATACTATATCTTTTATCATTTGGGCATTGTATAGAATATAAAATGTTTTTTTGTTGTTGTTGTTGTTTTTTTTTGCATCAAACCGATGTGATGATGACATCAGGCTGCGTTAAGTGAACTTCGATGTGTTGTGTCACATGGTGTCAGATGTCAGCCCAGTGATCATATGATCAGTAAGGTAACAGTGTGAGAGGTGATTCATGAGTCCTGTCAGGTGTGCTTCTTGAGTGATGATGTCACAACTTGCTGCTTTTGTAACGTGACGTGATAAATGCTGAGATCACATCCTCTTGTCTGTGCAGTGCCGGGCGATGACTGATGATGTCATAGCCTGCTAATGGCCTGTATTAATATCAGCGGCAGGGCACCTCCATTAGTGTAATGGGGCTGATAATGATGATGATAGTTTCAACACAGAGCTGTCTGCAGCAGCAGCAGCAGCCAGCTGTAAAAGATGATCCAGCAGCTCCTATTATCCTGTTCCCTGCAGGAAACACTTCCCCATAACCCACCAGGGACTTAGGTACAGTGCAACACTGTGACCTATACACATATGGTGAACCAGTAAATTTAGATTTTACATCTGTTGCTCTCCACAGAGGGTTTAGATACAGTTTGCAGTGTATTGGAATGATACAAGCATCTAGCACAATAAATGATTCAGTTTACTCACTCTACTGACCTAAATATTTATCAACTAAACTAAAAGCCAAAGCCCTGCTGCTGAACCCTTGATGCTGCCACGTCTGCCCACTGAGCTGCCGTCCCCTCTTAAAATATCTATGATCTACAAATGACCAATTCACTGACTTAACACATGAATCTGTGCTGGTGATTTGGGTAAACACTAATCAACTGTTATAAGTAAAAGAAACATTTAAGCAAACATCACATAATACATCTGTGATGATATAAATGCTCTCTCTTGTACATTTACCATGTGACACTGACACTATGAAGAAAGAGCAGGATTTATTTAAGTAGAGCCTGGAGTTTGAATTCACCTCTCAATATATTAATATATAAGCCACAAGCCTATTTAATACTCTGATGAATATCAAGTTATTAGCCATGTAAACATCCACATGGTGTATTTCATATAACTCAGTACATATGATAAACAAAATAATCACTCAACTACAGGGCTCATGTTTCCATGATAAACTGCAGTGAAACAATACAAACATTCAGAAAGCCAGTGTCTCCCATGTCACAAGCATAAGCTACTCATCCTGTCAATTTGTGGGGACCCTGTTAGCATAGTGGTCAGGAGTTAGCATTACCCTGCCTGACTGTGTGCCAACCACAGCCAGCTACAGACACCTAAAAAAATATGATACGCTAACTGCTGATGAGACTGATCTGCTCCTCATCCTCATCTGTGTCTGACTGAGGCTTAAACATGTGGGTGGATGGATGGATGGATGGATGGATGGAATGTGGCCAACTAATCTTCGATTGAAGTGGAACGCCCATCTAAAACGACTTGAAATGAAAATACTGTCAAATTATCTGGCTACAGCAGAAAAACATCTCCATCACCAAAATCACCTAAAACTGCATCTGAAAATCACACTGAACAAAAAAAAAGCCTGCTAATAAATTCCCCTTGCAGACTGGGCTCTTGTTTGGGGTGGTGACACTGTTAGCTCATGCATTTCTTGAAAGGTAAAAACGTAATAGAATCCATTTCTCACAAAAAGTCCTTTAAGGCGGCTCCGTGATGGCTGTCAAGAGGATGAGTGGCTTCATAAAACCAAGTGCCAACAGGGACTGTGGTAATTTGAGATGAGCTGCATCGATCTAAGCTGTCTAAGCACACAACTAGAATTGATAGCGCTATAACGTCATTTCTATCCAATTCAAGCTGTGTGTGTCTAAGTTTAGACCATGCCACCAGCTTAAAGGATGACTCATGCTGTCGATAGTGGGGAGCGATGCCCCATGTTGAGCTACTGCTGTGATAGTGGCCATTATTATGACTGCAGTTTAATATCTGGCCCAGATGCACACAAACACAGATGTGCTAGATTAAGACTGATAAATCAGACTTTTATTAAACTCTAGTCTGCGTAGTTCACCTCTAAATATGCAGGTCAGTGCAGTGCCATGATAGATTATCTAACCGATCGCTCCTGCCCTGCACAACAGCGGTGACTGTGCACTTTGATGTTATAGAGAATACAGATCACATGGTACCTTTGTCTGACCTTTGACCCTTAAAGCACAAATCTAAGGGAAAGAGTTCCCAAAATATTTACATTTAGATCCATGCTGAGGCTTAAATCAAAGATTGCTTTTTTTTTTCAGTGAAATTAATTTTCTTTTCACATCTACTTCGCATATGTTCAGCTGCTCACTAAACATGCAGAATAATTGTAATGATGATATTTTCAACCCTGCCAAGTCTGCACTAGCACAGAGCTGTTAATGGTTCTAGGTCAAAATACAAAACATTTTCCACTCTGTGTGTTTTTCTTAAAAGTCAAACTAAATGCAAATTATGGTTTAGTACATTTTGTAAAAAGTCAACTCATCAACCCACTCTCCACTCCAGCTGTATCTGCTGATAGATAGATAGATAGATAGATAGATAGATAGATAGATAGATAGATTGATAGATTGATTGATTGATGGATGGATGGATGGATGGATGGATGGATGGATGGATGGATAGATAGATGACCATTCATGTGCACTGGACATGTGTGAGTCGGTGTAAACAGAAAGCAGATTGTCTCGGCTTGTCTCGGTAGTTGGTTAGTGGCTCAAATTTCTAAGAATGAGAAACAACAAAGTAGGATTAAAATGTAGAATTGCATAAAATGCACAACAGCTGCTAGCAATGACAACAAAGGCAGCAAGCAAGGCTTCTAATTCATTATCTGTTTTGCTTTCACCACTGGTAGTCCAGGATGATAAAATCAATGAGCGATCTGTGGGCATCATATCATCATCTCCTGATGCCTCAGTTTCTACCAGTCTAGACTGAAACACCACCTCAGAGGTTTCAGACTTAAACATGTCCACCAGAGTTTCCAAAAGTCTTCATTTTAGGTACTTGAAAAGACTGTAGTGTGGCTACACTGTCAGTGGTGGAGGGTGTGGCCGTGTTTGTGTGGGTTGAGTTTGTGAAGGGGTCATGGTCAATCTAAACTACAGTGTTTTAAGTTGCTGCAGCTTGTGTGTGGGAGGAGGTTATAATGGCTGGAGTGGTTTCAGGTTAATAGACAGAAAATTGAGCCATTACTTATTGGACAATATAAATATCACTATTATTATTTATTTTTTAATGAAGCTTGTGCCTGTGGCGTTTTAGGTGGAAATGAAGTCTGTGTGCTGCATAGAAAAAGAAGGAAAGCTAATGATTAAATATGTGAAAAGCCTTCTTGCTTATGCTCAACTCAGTACGTGTTATGTGGATGTGTGCGTGTTTTTTACATTTAAAGATGTGTGTGTTACTTTGCCTATCTGTTTATAATTGAATGTTTCTGTTGAATAGTCTGCCTTATAAAACATACAGTACATAGTAAATGCCTTTGACTTGAGCATTAAGCTGTAAACAACAAACTCCTTCACTGGCATAACTACATTTTCAGAAGGACTTTCATCCTGTTCCCATGGTGACAGCAGCACATGGTTACTGACCCGGGTGCAGTTGTTGGCCTTGGGCTCCAACTCGTTGACCTTGGTGATCTGCTTGAGGAAGTCAGACTCCTGCATCCCGGGCTGGGAGCCACGCCGCTTGAAGAGTGCCCGCGGGTTTGCCAGGATCACCTGGAGGTTCACGGCAAAACCTGAGGGAGAGACAGGGACGAGGAAGAAGAGGAAGGGGTGAGAAGGTTGGCCAGCATGAATTAACAGCACATTACGGGTCTATTATAATCCCAGCAGAAAATGATAGAGTACATTAGTGTATCTAATGACTGTGATATGGCTGATATGAAATTCATTTACCACAGGGGCCTGCCATTCTCCTGTGATAATTGTATAGATGATGAGAAGGAGAGCATGAGAAACACAGGGGGAAGGCAAAATGTTCATGACTGTGTGTGTGTTGTAGCAGAGATGAGGATTAATGGATGGTTGGCAGCAAAAATTGAATCAATCTGATTCGAAAAAATAGTAATTGTAGATAAATTGTAGATAAATATTTGCACGCAATGAGATTATACACAGACACAAAGATGTCCCACAATGGCTGCACTTTATGACTCGAAACATCTACATGTCATATACACAAAAACACACGTTGCTCATCTGTTTACTGAGGCAGGTGTGCAGGAGCAGGATGAGCGGATCTGGAATATACAGATTATTAATCTTTGGTGATGAACCTTCATCAGGCTGTTTTATAACAGTTTTAATAAGGGAGAGTCATCTTAGATAGGATACTATAAACCAGCTGCCAGTCACTTCATGTTGCATGATATAGATAATAACACAGAGACATTAATTCACTTTGCAGCAGTTCATGATCACATATACAGAAGAGAATTAGTAAATTAATAAAGTAAAAGATGCTTCAGGCATATCAGTGACTTCATAAATATTAATGTATTCTCAGATATTACAGGTTAAACATGTAAATTAGCCTGTAGGAATGAATACACATTATATAGAGACTACATTAATGTATTAATATATATGGTTGTATTACTATGAAACCTCACATGCAAATGAATAAATACATTCTCAAAACATCAGGCAGAAGAACATTAGGCTTAATCAATGATCAAATATGGGCTGTCTCTATCATATCATAGACACGAGTATCTATCACAAGTATCTATCCATCATATCACACAGAAGTCCTTGGCCTACAGTATAGAAAATGTACCAGTCATAAATATACTCCAGTTCTCTACAATGCACTGAATAATAATATAATATCCAAACATTATACAGCATCAGTGTTACATTTAAAATCAGGGTGCATGAGAAAAGGAGCCTGAAGGTATGTATACATATTCATATTCATACATATACGACACTGTCTGGAGCTGGATAAAGATAGAAGAAGATTGTAAACTGCAAAAAAAAAAAAAAAAAAAAATGTTTACAGAAAATGTATAGAAAATATTCAGTGTCAGGAATCACATAGACAAGATGTTGATCATTCAGTCCCTCAGGAGCCAGTGTAGATCAGTAAACATCACTTTGTTTGTGAGTTGAGTGTGTAAGGTGAGCACAGAAACCTAATGAGAAGATATCAATGTCAACTATGTCATAAATACAAATGAAACACCTTTATCAAGTGATGTGTCTAAAAATGTGTTCTTTCAAAGTAAGACTACATGATGTTTCATTGTGAAGATCAGAAATCAAGCTGTGTAATAAGCATCTTGGGTAGACCACACCTGCCGGGTGGGTGGATCATCTTGGCTCACTTAGACAGATTGAAACACATCTGTGAATAAAATCTAAAAGAAATAAGACATCTGTGAGCGTGTGAAAAATATCTTGAGTTTGAGCTTGTGTGTTGAGTTTGTTTACTTTTTCTGCAGATGCAAATAAAGGCAACAGTCTGAACACAACCATCCTCCACTATACTCAACCTTGTGCCCATCAACATGTGTGTGTGGAAACCACGTCATTCACACATCTGATGTGTTGTGTGACCCCTGAGGCAGAGGTCTGGACGTGACACACCATGAGTCTCATATACATCATCCAGTCTGTGCACCATCACTGACAGAACAACATGTGGTTAAAGCTCAGAAATATGAAGTGTTTCTGAATGGTCACTGTCTGATGATGAGGCTCTGGTCCCTGCACTCTGCAGTTTGTCTGTGATTGGTATGATTGTTACTGCCACATTAAGTCATTTCGCATTTTTATTGACTGTTACTCTTGAATTTCAGGACAGCGTGGATCTGCGACTTATTTTGAAAAGATATAAAACTGACAATTGTCAGACCTCCTTTTAAAACCAACAAGTTTGCTGACTCCCCCTCAGCTGAATGTGATTGACCTGTGCACTGCATCTTTTTCCACTTAGATTTCCAGTATTTTTCCTGATACTCCTCGCAGTTTGTTTATAACTAGATAGTTGAGAGTTAAGAGAGTTGCAGAGCCGCTCTAATATTTATTTATGATTATGTGTTAAGGGGTTACACTACACCACCGCTGTGTCAGCGCTGGAGGATGGTCTGTCTGCACCCATTATCGTTCTCCTACAGGGGGCAAAACACTGTTGTTTGCAATTCTTTAAACCAATTGCAGTCGTCTTGGCTGAGCCCA
Source organism: Caranx ignobilis (assembly GCA_021432705.1). Classification (NCBI taxonomy): domain Eukaryota; kingdom Metazoa; phylum Chordata; class Actinopteri; order Carangiformes; family Carangidae; genus Caranx; species Caranx ignobilis. Next base: position 13,347,284 of record MU269990.1, read on the forward strand.
GGGTCCGGCAGCAGTGCCCCTGCAAGATAGTATCAGGAGGAGAATTTGTTTTTGTGAGATATTTGCATGTGGTGAGCAGGCTGTCATTAAAATAACTGATTCCCTGCAAAGAAAACAAGCACGCGTCAGTTTGTGATGTGCATGATCCAAATCTTGGTCAAAATGTACAATTTTCAATTTATTTTCCAGCTGCTCACTCAGTGGATGTTTCCGTCAGTGAAAGGGAATCTGAAAGCAGAAGAGGAGAAAGCCTGCTGCTGAAAGAGGAGCCCAATGGTGAACGTGCACTGATCAGCCACAACAACGCAACCGTGTGTGTGTGTGTGTGTGTGTGTGTGTGTGTGTGTGTGTGTGTGTGTGTGTGTGTGCAAGTACTGTACATGTGCAGGACTCCCAACATTGTAACCACTGACTGGTCTTAGTGTTGTGGCTGATCAGTGTATGACCAAAGACTACTGTATATCAGACTACACCATAGCTGATGTGCACCTTTTTAAAAACGTGACCACAAGTTAGAGCTGAGCTTGATATAAATTCATCCAAAGCATCAGCCAGTGTAAAAATTTGACCTGTGAGTCAATGATGGCACCAGGTGAAAATTCAGCTCATCACAAATTCATTGCAATTATCTGCATCATGTTTTATAGCAATCCATTCGATTGTTTTATCCAATGTTCCAGTCTGGACCAAAGTGGTGTAGTGACTGACCAACAGTGTCTGGGGGAGGCTGTGTGCATATTCCACACACCAGTCTGTGCTGGAAACATATTTTAACTCTAATGAACGTGTTCCTTAACTGAACACTTCTCTTTCTGGTCATAAATGTTCAATGGACTTTCGCAACATAGTGTAAGGTATGTTTGATATTTTATCCTCTGTTTCCCTTTAAGACTTCACACTGCAGCTTCAGGACTCCCCCACTGGGCTGGAAAGAGATCCCATCAGCACCTTCTCCCCTTCACTCTACCTGCTGAGTAACTCTCTCAGCCTTCCTGCTGAGTCAGGAGACAGGAAGAGGAACGCAGGAGGAGACATACATTCACATGAATATAAGTGGAAGTTAATTACCTGGGAGACAAAGTGTGTATAGCATGTTAAGTAGAATGTATACAGATTCATGGGATGTGAAAATGTGTTTTGTTAGATTCAGTCAATCTAACAAATTAATGTTTAATTCATAATCTTAATATTTAAAGAAAACACCAGATTAAGGCTGTCATCATGGTGTAACTGTAGAGTGGCTGTAGTTAAGTGGCTCGTGCTCTGTGTTACTCTCACACCAGTTGCTTGGCTGGGATGGGTTCAGGTTACCAGCTAATGTACGACAACAAGTCAAGGTCGAGCTTTGCTTCTCTCCCACTGACTGTGTCTCATTTACATGTCTCACTGTGTCTGTTGTCAGACAATGGAACAAGAATGAACAGTCTGTTCACACTACATGCTAACCCGCAGTCAATTCAAGCTGCTGCTCCTGATTTTAGAGCTGAAAATATATGAAAATATAAATATTGACTTCTATAATGAGATTTGTATAACTGTATAACATGTCAGCAGTTGTGCAGTTAATTGAATGAGGGGGATATAGGAGCATGTTTGCACAGGGAGAGCTCAGTCTCATGGGGCTACAGCAGCAACTCTTCCACAGAAAATAGATAATGTTCTATATTCAATTTTTCAATTATATTATAAGGTCTAATAGCTAAAATTGAGTGAATAAACACGTTGGCAACACCAAATCATTTTGAAAGGGCAGCGATCAACGTGGAAGCTCCAACACTCTGCTGACTGACCAATGGTCTAAGTTTATCACTCAGTCAGTCAGTGACATTTGTGTTTATAGGCTTGGCCCTTGCTGCCCAGGCTATGAAGGTAATACACCTTTATATTCCTGAGCTTTGTTTCTGTTAGTATGCCAAGTGAGTTGGGGGGGGGGGGCAGATGAAGTAAGGAGGTGGAGCTAAGAGGTGATTGGCCTAGTTTAGTATAAAGACAGAAAGCTGAGGGACACAGCTCCATCCAACGTTCGAACATCCACCTACAAACACCTTGAAAGTTTACAATCATTCTGTGTCTTGTTTGGTCGGATCCACACACACAAACACCAATGAATGAACCAGAGGTTGTAGTTTTAGGTGTCGTACTTGGTGGAATACTGTTGTTGACGAGAGATGGATGAAGCAGGTTCAAGATACAAAGTGTATGTTTTGTATTATTGTCTAAACAAATGAGAGCAAATTTGCCAGGCCAGCTGTTTCCAGTCTTTATGTTAATTGAAGCTAATCGCCTCCAGGGTCCAGCAATGTACTTACTGCACAGATATGAGATTGGTTTCGATTTTCATCTCTCTTTCAGAAAACAAGTGTTAGATGTATAATTTCCCGAACGTCAAATGATTCCTTTAAAGCTGAAAATTAAGTGGGAGCACTTGCATTTTAAATATTGAAGTCTCAGATCTATGCTTTTACCTTACACAAGCATAGTGTAAGTTGATCCATAAAAAACACCTCCTAATGACTCAGCATTTTTATCTCAATTACATTTCCAGTGTCTGCAAATGAATGTATATAAAACCTGAAATCAGCAGCTAGGAACAACAAATTGAAAGATCTAAACCCTGTGGTGCAGTTTTAAAGTGTATGTAATTTGTAGCAAATGAGCAAAAACATTTGTACAGTCTTTAAATGGCCAATCAAAACAGTTCAAATGAAAGCAGGGGAGTAGGTGTAGTTTGGTTTTAAGCAGAATAGCGATTTCTCTGGGGGATGCTGAAGTTTCTAGTTTTCAGCATGACACAAGTATATTTTCAGAAACTGCTGTGATCCTCCATGCTCAAGGTCTCGCCATAATTACTGAATATTTATTTATGCAAATTGTTGGTGGGTGGCACGCCTTGGCAATCAGTGCATTAGTGTGGGAATTCACCCCCAGTAATTCACTATTCTTGCCTCTTCTCTGCCTCTCACCCCCTCCTCCCTGCCTGAGCAGCATTTTCTAGGCTGCAGCTCTGCAGACAGCAGTCCTCTGAGTAATGTGAGTGTCAGCGTGGGTCACACACACAGACACACGCACAGAGGAGCTGAAGATATGCACATGGGTTTGGCTTATCACTCTTCTATAGGTTTAACTTTGCTGGATTTCTGGCTAGGACAACTGTCACAAGCACACTGTGCACTTCCATCCTGCATAAGCTTTAATCCAACGGTGAGACTGAGAGACATTGAGGACTCGTTCAGAACTCATGTTTATAGATTGTGCTTTAATACATATATTGAAATTTGACAATTTTCTATGGCATTTTAATGCAAAAAAAAAAAAAAAAAAAAAAAAGCCTCCGTTCAAAAGGCCATGAGAAAGCTTTTACCAGTTATATCTACACAAACCTGCACAGCCCCTGCTATTATACCAATACAGTGGCTAGGTTAGATCAGGTGTATTATTGCACTATGTGTGATACTGCAGGCTAATCACTGAGATAAATGCAGCTCAGGTGGAGCACAGAGATATGAGAGCAATTACAAGATACACATCTTCCACCCTGCAGCCAGCCTCTGTGATATGGAGATCACAGCTTCTCTCAGCCACGTTAGCCCAAGAGGCTACTGTCCGAACTCTGCCTTAACTTTGTCCCACTTTATCCCTGACCCGCTCCAGCTGACCTATATGACTGGATGTGTGTGTAGCATGCTACACTACCCATTGTGGAGAAACAAGAGTAGGTTGAAACCTATTATAGTCTGGACTGCCTGATTTTATAACTGCAAAAAGTCATCTGACAAAATCAGCAAACACATTGAGACAAAAGATGGAGCTGAGCTGTTGAGAGAAAGCTGCAAAAGGCAGACTGTCTTTTTTATTTTGTCTGTCACACTGCTCACCGTCTCTGTCTGGGATCCACAAGAGTTTGACTTCCATTGTCTTCCAACACCAGAACAACAACAGAATTTTCATAGAGGTGACTGACTACAGCCGTTTGATATGTAGAGTTGGTCACAGCAGCATTTCACTACAAAGCCTTGTTGTTTAAAGTTACTGCACTGTATATTAATACAAACTCAACACTTCCTGTGAGTGTTTCCAATTAAAAGCCTTCTAATGTCTCAATAGGAAGCAACCATTTGTTTCTTAATGGGTCTTTTATTGCTGTGCTGCAATAAGACTATTGTCTCTGGCCATTTCTGGCTGCTGGTGTTGGTGTTGTTAACATGTTATTCAGATGTGATATATTTCTCCAGCAGTCACTAATAACTTCTTAGTGTCTTATGTTAAGTTATTAATCTTCCTTCTTTAGTAACCATTACACATGTAATGAAAGCAGTTTATTTGCTGAACTAGAGGCGAGTCTTGGTGATAAGAGTTCCTCCGTTTCCCTGCAGCTCCTGAGCAGCCTGGAAACCAGAGCGGCTCAGTAGACTGCCTGCAACCAAAGCTGTAGCCCTAAGGCCCTGGTTGGCATCAATACACAGTGAAGTCATGACCCCGGGTTACACCCACTCTGCTGGAAAAAGCCTCAAAGTCTACAGGCAATGTGGTAAATTGGCAACACAGCAGCCGGAAACTCCAGCTCCAGCATGGCACCTGGCTGACAAGTGGTGGAAATATGATCAGACTTGAAGTCAGTCAGTCACAATCAAGAGGCCTGGCCCTACTGATTTGGCCCAGACAAAAATATTTTCCTGTGGTTTCAATACATAAAGGCTGCAAACATCCAGTGAGTTGACACTGAATATTGTGTTGAGCCATGAACATTTTGTTGAGCCGTGTGACTAGATTTTTTTCTCTATAAAAAAAACAACACAAAAAAAAACACATATGAGCTCATTGCCTGTTTATGGCCTATTTCCTGGGGCCCATAACAATTTTGGGAACGTCTGTTTGACAGGAAGAACCAGTGTCTTAAAACAGTAATCATGTCCCAATTTAAACACTGAAACAATACTATACACAAAATGTAAGATTATATGAGACCAGAGCAGTTTGAGTGTCACCGCCCTCTTTGTGTTTCCATGATGACCTGCAGGGATGGGATAGAAACGAAAGCAAAAACAGGGTTGACGTTCAGGCTAAGGCCTCATATTAGCTTTAGTCACTTGCACTGCCAGTGTGGATAATCACAGAGTCCAGAAGAAGAAGACTCAGACTAAGACCAGTAAGTTAAAAAGTAAAACCAGTTTAAATGTTCATATTGGTACGAGCGTTTTAAACCAGACTTGAAAATCCACAATGTTTCTGTCAGAGTGAGGATCCTCAGTTCATCGTATCTATTCCTGCTTCTATGCACATGTTGTATCGTGCAGAGGTTTCCTGTGCTGTTAAGAGCTGTTGACAAAAATACTTTTAAATGAGCTACAGCGTCAGGAAATTCAATCCATCACCATGGAAACACATGTCTTTCTGGACATTTTATTCCATACAGCAGCAACCATGCACCCTTGCAGAGTGGAACTGAAAATGATTAGATCATGGTGGGAATGACAAAGGGCTAAGTCTGAAAATCACTTTCTTATGGTCCAGGAACCATTGAGGCAGAGTTAGCATCGCTCACAGGTCAGATGCTCCAACCTGTGTACAGCTGCAAACATATGATGAGGCATATTTGTTATGTTTAGTAGTGTTAAAAACAAGTCAGCTTCCTAATGTGTGTGAAAAGTGAGAGAGTAGAACTGAAAGCAAGAGAGGTAGTGATGGGAGGAAGATGTTGACAAGTAAGCAGGGAACAGAAACATGTTATTTCTATTTAAGTCACTGCAAAATTTCTGAATCACTGCAGATTGAAACATGCAGCCTTCAGCCTGGACCAACACTGACTTTAACCAACATCAGCAGAGAAGCTTCATCAGATTTCACACAGCTCCGTTTGCATCTGTGCAAAAGACTTGACCCGTTTTCTTCACACATGCAGTATGTAAAACAGCTGGAAACAGACTGGAACTTTCCTATTGATCATCACTTTGATCCATGTCACAAGGGAAATGACCAAGAAATGTTCTGAGGTAAAAAGGTAAAAGAGGTAAAAGAGCCCTTTTAAGGTGACTGACTCAACAACCCCCTTGTTCCAATCCTGTTTAACTTTATTACATCTGTCAAAGGTCTCAATCAAACATAAATAAAGGGAAAACAGATGTGTAAGAAAAGAGGAATAAGTAAGTGAAGGGCAATGTGATAGAGCAATCTGAAGCTTTGGTAGCCTGGGGGAGCCACACTGATCACACTGTCTATCACTTGAACATATGAGCATGCAGATGATTTTTTATTTTTGTTTCCTGCCGTTGTCTTCTGTCACTGTTCCTGCACATGGTTCATTTTCAATTTAGAGACTGATGTGAAATACAAAGAGGTTTAGCTCCAGGGCAAAAGCAGATCAGTGCCCACAATGCTGTGACATTAAAATCACAAGCTAGATCATAAAAGTAAATTAACTCTTTAGATGACCCCCATCATCAGTTTATATAACACAGAAGTGATTCCACTAAGGAAACGCATATTGCTGCTCTTCTAAAACCAGGCAGCCTTCTTTTAATTGCACAACGAATGACATGTGTAGAGTCATATATTGTGACACCTTCAGGCACACTTTGGTTCATGCAGGAGCTGGAGGTCTGGGTGAAGGACAATACAGATTAGAGGCTGATAAATAGAGCCAGACATCAGAGAGCTTGGGTCACATGACTGACTGATGGTCACACTTGAGATCTGATTGACCAACACTGACAAAACACTCAAATTGAACTTGGTATTCATGACATTACTGATTCAGATTTTAGCACTGAAGATTTGCACTTTTAGATGAATTACATGTTCTTTGTGAACATGATTGCAGGACTCCAGACTGCCCCTAAATGGAGGCATTTTGCCCCTAAAATTTGAGACAGCACAAGTAAATTTTTCATCTAACTGCACATGCGCAACCAGTAAATTTGCCCCTTTTTTAAACACACTGGTGAAACATGGAAGGGACGACTCAAAGAATCTGGTATCTGTCATTACAGGTGGCAGGTCAATGTGTGTGAGGATCACGAATGAAAAGGAAATGTGAATATTTTGCTTTGCAAGTCAACTCACAGGGTGCACCACTAAATTTTCTGCCTGCGCTTCCAAATTTTAAGTTACTATAGATCTACAGTGAGAAGTCTGAGAGAGAGGCAAAGGAAAACTACACTGAGATGGTTTTTGGTTCTAGAAACCACAAATATATCTTCTTATAGATCAATGCTTCATATAAAACACAGGACAACTGTGAAGTGACTTACACATGTATGAAGACCCCCTCTTTAAGTCCTTCATGCAATGATGACAGTCAAAAATCTTTTTAAATTACTAATGAGGCTGCAGTCTGACACTGTTTCAGGTTTTAATTTTACCGTATCTCACCTCATAAATTGTCACATCATATCTTAAGATGTGACACTGTGATGACTGTTATGTCAAGCATTTCAAAATTAACATGTGTAGAAACACAGTTCACCCTGGATAACGCAGAAGTTTCTATGCTGAACATACTTGGGAAATCAGTCACAACACAAGTGCCAAAAAGTTTAAGAGGAGGAAGAGACTCACAGGACTGATAAACCGCTGCACTCTTACATCTACAGCACAGATGGAGTGCCAAGCTGTGTGTATTATTTAGGTGTCAGGGTAAACACAGTGGATGGTCATGCGTAATGGTGGCACGCTCGCAAATCTGAGGCAGCACATTTATCAGCATGTGTCCTGCTGCGTGTAGATGCTGCGGGGATTTAATGAACCAAAGGAGAGGATCTTCATGAAGTGTAAAGCAGCAGTGGACAACAGATCCTGTCATGTTTAATGACACTCCTGTTCAATCCACATTAAACATTAATACTAACACCTTTTTGTCTTCAAACAGCTGACTGATATTATTCCTGTTTTTTTTTTTTTTTTTTTACTTCTGTTCTTTTTTAACTTGTGACTTCTCTGTTACACTTGAAAGACAGATTGACTCCACTACATTTCTAAGACTTGGTCTTACTTTGAAGCAGAGCTTTAAATCTGTGGAACGAATTTTCTTTTAATTTTGAAAATGTAATAGACCATACACTCTGTTCATCACAGGAGAGCAAGCAATCACAGCCAATTCCTCCACTGTCAGCAATGTTTGAACTTGACAGTGTCCTAACGATGCTCCAGTAGATAAAGATCAGGGAAAAAGTCTGTGTTTGAAATTTGATTCCTTAAATTTGTTTGTACCATGTGTGGCTCCATCGCCGATTACACTAACTTGAGGAAGCATGTTGAGGTTTTTGATAAGAGATGCTACCATGGTGTGTAGAGTGTCGTTGCTCTGTTTATGTTGTGTTTGGTCGATGATTTATCACCGTTTCTATTACTGTGCATCACATTCTATGATCTTTTATTCTGCAGGTTCTACAGTCAGTCAGTCAGTCAGTCTGCTGTCTGTCTAGATTCTGTAAGTGACTGTGGAACAGCACAACAATATGTTGACAAGAAGTGTACCTTTGAATACTGAAGTATAGCGCTGAACAATTTTCATCTAAAAGCTCATTAACTCAATCAGTCACGGTGGACTGCTCCTTTCTGACATTAAAGAGCCGGAGACCAATGCACAACAGTGTGGCGTTGTTGCCTCTTATTTTACCGACAGCTCCACTCTCCCTTGTGTGTCATGTAACTACAGCATAAACGCAGCCTGTGCAGTTACAAAATGCATTTCATCATATCGTGGTATAGTTGCAAATGCAATTAATCATCCAGCTCTACTGAAGTATTTTTTTAAAGCAAGTACTCCTGTATGATCAAGACTATTCAAGTGTGAGTGTCGGTATCATTTTAGCTTTAACAAGTCGAAATTTGACAGAACTACATCTTGGAGGAATATCTGACCAGGAGTGTCTGTGCTCTGACTCAAGTATCATGGAGCTGATGTTATGAGGTTCTTTTTGACATCAAGGACAAAAATTAGACCACAGAGCCTCATATGGTAAAATTCATGCTTTTAGTTGTTGAATCACAGAAAGTGTTTGAACCACACGACCGAAACTCTCACAAAATCTGTCAACGTGTTACTTATGGATGGAAATATAGTCAGAATAAATGATTCTCCTTTCTGTTGGAGCCCACTTAGAAAGCCAATAATATATGATACCCATATATGACTGTTTGTGGCAGCTTCTCTATCTGCAGCCACCAGCCCTAATCTCTACATCCTCTCTGCTACATGCCCATCTGATGTTGTACATCTGCCTGGGGGGGGGTTGAGCTGAAGGACAATCTATGTCAACCTTACTAAACATGAGCTCCAGATCATCACATCAGCACAGCCAAGCCGCCAAATTAAAAGCATATCAACAATTGAATCTATATAGCCTCCTGTTATGTCGCGGGTCAAATTGACCTATTTTAAAGTTTAAAAATCTTTAAAACGAACATAACAGGAGGGTTAAATTCATATTTTACCTGCAAATACATTGCTTTTTTTTCTCTTCTATTCAGCTGCTTCTGCTCAGTTCGGCTCTCACCACAATACTCCAGTGCAGGAGGAAGGCTCTCAGCTTTGTCTTTAACCACTTCCCAGCCTCCCTCTCTGCTCCTCTCATCTCACCATCTCAGGAGCTGGGTGTAAACACTTGGGTTGCTGGAGGTTAAACACTTTCATGTCCCCATCTCAGAGAACACTCCCCAGGCACAAGTACCACTTCAACAACCATACAACCATCTTAGTGAAGGTATGTCTGGAAGTGCATGCACCTTGTGTTTTTGTGTTTGGTGTGTGTGTGCACATACATTCAATTTCCCCAGTATTGTGTTTTTTTTTTTTTTTTTTGCATGTGTGTCCCTGTCCCTGTGCGGGACAGGGACCTCTCAACATCAATGTGTCCTCTCAACATCAATTCAAGTGGCACCAGATGTGTGCTTAACATGCATGCATGTGTGTGTGCAAATGTTGATAATTACAGACACACACAGGTGAATAATACTCCACACCATCATTGTCCACACTCCTTTGTATCTGGCTAAATGAGACAGAGCAGTAGATGGGGGGCTTTAGTGCTCTACTAACAATACAGCGCTGTATAACACAATACTATTAGGACACACACTAGCACTCACTCAGCAGCTCTGCAGACACCCTATTGTAAATCCTATGAATAATAATTTAAGAGTGAATAAAGTTTGGGGCATTTACTCGGTGCAGCCATTGTTGCTCTTCAAGAGTATAAAGCAAAAAAAATAAAAACTGCTTTGTCAAACAGCCAGGGCTGTAAATCTTAGAGTTGTGAATTGACAGTGTAATTATACAGAGCAGTGTAAAAGTAGGCTGATAATTACAGCGTGTGTGTGTGTGTGTGTGTGTGTGTGTGTGTGAGTGAGATTAGGTGGAACAGGATGCAGAGTGAGGAGGGGGTGGGGGGTGGGAGAAGATGTTGTTGGCCGTGGTGGAGCAGGAGAAAGGTGGAGGAGAGAGACAGTGAGGCTCACTCTTGTAATTGTGGTTTAATTAACACTAATCCCAAGGGTAGACTGTGTGTGTGTGTGTGTGTGTGTGTGTGTGTGTGTGTGTGTGTGTGGGTCTCTGTGCTCTGCAGCAGTGCCCTAAGCTGTGTCCACATATGTGTCTGGAATGATCTAAGCAGGCAGACCTCTGGTAAGGTAACACTTGTACATTTAATAACATTTACTAACAAGAGCCTCCTGCAGATTCCAAAGTCTGTCTGTCTGTGTGTGTGTGTGTGTCTGGGTGGATGATGTGATGTGTGTGTGTGTGTGTGTGTAATGAGTGAGTGGTGGCCGACAGCCTGCTATTAAGTGGTCAGTGCGATGAATTATAATTATTTAAGGGAAGTTTATTTTTACTCAGGAGATATGAAGAAGTAAAAAGATTTCTGTCAGACAACTCTGAAATGACAACAAATAATTTATTGAGATCATAAGCATGGCAAGCTGAAGCACAGCAAGCCGAAGCATAGCATAGGTATTACTGAGCATGGCTGCAGCAGGTTTGGCGTCAGGCTCTGTCTCAGTTATTCATTCCCTGAATAATGATCTGCTTGACAGACATAACAGGGAACGAAAGCCGACCCCCACAGGGAATCATAGAGACAGAGCCCACAGGTGGATGATGGGAAGATGGTGGGTTTGCAAACCTCATGGGCAGCAGGGGCAGCAGCAGCAACGTGATGATAAGCAGTAGCAGGGCAGCAGCGGAGCAGCAATGACAACAGCCGAAAATAGCAGCAGCAGCGGCAGCATTGCCAGGATGTGCAGGTAAGCTAGGGGGGTTAAATAACCCGCCCTATTTGGAGAGGCGAGCATGGGACTGATCAGCTGATCAGGATGGGTACAGCTTGAGTTGCCGGCCTGAACTAGCCTCGCAGGCTTTGCATCATTTACAGAGAGATTTTATTCTCCATGAGAATGATAATAACTACAGGGTGAACCTGGATGTGCTGTTTTCATCTAAAACCTCATTAACTCAATCAGTCACAGTGGACTGTGACTTCTTGTTTTATTGCTTGCTTCATGTCCAGTAGGAGAGGACAGACAGGTTCTCCAAATGAATTTTAAGAAAGTCAGCAAAAGAAAGTTAGTGTGTGTCCCCATTAACAAAGTGATGCAATCAATGGAGACAACAAACCAAATGACAAAAACAGGTCATTTGTCACTTTTGTCCACAACAGCCCATTAGAGCTTCGCCTGATGCATTGCTGCGGTCAGTGGAGGGACGTGTGCTTGTTTGTCAGTGTCTCTTAAAATACACAAGCCTGTTCCCTCTGATCTGCCACAGAGATCTACATATACAGAGTTTATTGTATTCAATTGATAGTTGAGATCTTAGCTTCTGCCCAATGTTGGTGCCAACATTCAAACTGCAGGAAACTCAACTTGTTTTCTTTACTTGTTTTCCAGGTTCCCCTTTCTGTCTGAGTTTGGACCTGGAGCAAGAAGCTGATAAAGCTTAACCTTAAGTTCATATAAAGCAGAAGTGTAACAGCTAAAGTTTAGGTTTCCAAAGGTGTTGGAACTATTGATTAACAAGACGGTTTCTCTAAGTGGACATAGATGGCTTCTTTTACTCCTCTCTCGAACCATCTGTCCTCCCTAGACTCTAGATAAACACACACAGTATACGCTGCATATTTTCTCATTGTGTTTAAAGAGCTCGTCTAGCTCATGTCCCTGCTTCTGGGATGGAAGCTGAGGTATGCTAACTCTGTCCTGCCCTGACCTCAGCTTCATAGTCAACAGTTGAGGCAAAAAGCCAGAGTTAGCTGCAGGAGACGGGATGCAACCAGCAGTCAACACTGTCAAAGTCGGACACTGTGTGGGCCCAACAATCAGCTATAGCAGGAGTCTGGCAACTTCACTGTACTGCTGTCTTCTGCTTGAGTGGATATCAAGCATTTCCACCACAACAGGACATGTCTTGTCATAAAAAAACAAGTACCTGTTGTCCCTCTGCTGAGGATCATCTCAGAGTATCTGTATTTCTGCCACACTATGGATCTAAATGCTGCTTCTCAGCCTCTATTCAGAGAGGCTACCCTGGATGCGGACAAATGTTCCAGTCACACACTGAGCTGTATAACCATTTAGGTTTCCAGAGATTTTAAAGTAGATAAACTAACATGTAAAATGAAATGAAACTGGAGACTCAGGCCCTCTGGTTATTTTAGAAACAAAAGAAAAGATAGAGTGAAATTGTCACAGGAGGTTCATACCATTAATAAAAAATGTGTCTAAGCCACTTGATGTAGATGAAGTCACTCATATGTTATAATATGATGTGTTATATGTTAATAACACCCCAGACTGCTGAGGTTCCTGCTGCCTCAGACTTTGATTTTCACTCCACTGGGTTCCTGCTCTCTTTCCATCCAGTCTGTTGCTTCTCAGAGACGTTTTTTATTCAACGAGACTCTGCAATCCCGCTCTGTGATTTATCTCAGGAATAAACAATTGTACAAAGTAGCACAGAAGCTCCTGTGTGGAGGAGTAACAGTCAGAACATTAAATTGGAAAAATCAGATCTCATTTTATGGCAAATTAATCCGTGAAAAAGCAGAAGCTCAATAGGAAAGCTGTCTGATCTCTGCAGGTGGAGTCACGATACAAAGAGCTCTGCTTATATTTTTCTGTTTGTTCTCCACTCTGATGAACATCAGCAGCAACAACAGTCTGGTTTACTTTAATTGTTCCGTAATCAATGAACTGATTGAAAAAAATCACTGAATGTTTCCATCTTAATCATCAGTAGGAGTATTCATTACTAACAGTACTGATAATAATAGTAATAGAGCAATAGCCCTGCTGTGTTAGATGAAATTAAGCAAAAGCAAACAGTCACAAAGAGACAGAGGATGTCACACTGTGATGAAACAAAAGAACATGCATACAAATATTACATTCTCATTGCCAGTAATCTATTAAGCCCTGAACTACATCTACATCAATAACCTTTCATTTTAGACAAGCGATGTGTGAACATATCGATCACAGAACAACTAAGGCATTTGTAGCATTAACATGCTGAATATAGCTGAACAGCTGTTGCAAGCAAAGACAACAAGCTCAGCAACACTTGTAATTTGTCATGTTGCATCCACCACCGGTAGTCATGGCTGATAATCAATCAAGATGCAGTGTGGATGTCTGTGTTGTAGTTTCCAAAAGAAAGTGCAGCAGCATTTCCAGATGTTTGCAGGCCCCAAACACAACTCAAACATCTGCTTCTGCCTTGTCTTGTTGTTCTGTTTTAAAAGCTCTTATTTAAAGGTTAAAGGTGATTTTGGATCCATAAAGCAAGATGGTCACCAACAATCAAATCACACAGTAGATTCTACATTACCCAAAAGGCAACAGTCTTTCATCATACCTTCACAGATATTAGATATTAGATTGAGACAAACCATGTGTGAACTGATCTTTTGGTGGAGGCTACACAGGGTGGTGCATCCTCTGGGAGCATGAATGAGCCCCACTAGAAGATTAAGCATTAGTTACTTTTAGGAAACCTGTGAACAGCCTCTTACCTGCCATGTCGGTGGCGAAGGGTCTGTCCGGTCTCCAGCCGGTGTACCAGCCCACAACTTTACCCCCCGACACCAGTGGGCGCTCGTAGGTTCTGCCACCCACAAATCCCACAGGCCACACTGACACACCTCGAGTGCTGCGCATCTGCAAAGAGAAGGAGAGGGAGAAGACAAATGTTCAGACACAACAGCACTCATCAGCAGAGCTGATGGATGCATATATGTGACGGCCGTCCATAATCTGACATGTTAGAGAGATGAGTGTTGTCATTGTGGTGTAATAGTCCAGCAGTGGGGGATTTGTGAGTTTCCTGTGTGATGAACTGAAACATGACAAAAGCCATTTGACAGTTGTGTTATTTAAAAACAGCAGGAGTCAGAGCTGCTCTCCCATCGTCCTCTTTTTGTGTCAGTGCGGTAATGACAGCAATCTGAGGCCGCGCTGCCCGCTGAGCCACACTCCTCCTGCCAGGGACAATGGCAGGCGAACCAGACCCAGGAGAGGTGAAAGTCTGAGAGTCAGTGACCAGGCTTGTAACACTAACTGTCAAATGACCGAGTTTTCTGTCAGCTTGCATGAGCGATTAGAAGATCTCTAATTTCACCTGAAACCTCTCATTTCACCTGAAATGTGGGCGAGCAGTGTGCAGAGACTCAGCTGGCTAACTGAACACAGCACTAAGTGAAACTGTATGGCACGGTGCTGCCTTCCATTTTCACAGTGAATGAATTTGCACATAGCCAGAAGCAGTGCAATGGGAAATAAGACAGAGAGAGTGAGATAAAAGACAGGAAGAGGGGAGAGAGAGAGAGAGAAAGAGAGAATGGACTGTGAGGACAGTTGAGTTTTTGTGTTGCAGTATGAGACATCTGTATCTTGATGGGGTGTGTGTGTGTGGATGCACATGTGTGTATCTATTTTCCAACGCTGGCCACCCTGAAGCCCATTCACTCAGACGCAGCTCCTCATCGCTCACCCAAACAGCCTCCAGCCGGTCGCTCATGACAAAACAACAGAACAAAACCAAATCAGTAAGCAGCACTGCATTACTGCGCCCAGACATCTTACTGAGTTCGAACTTTAAAAGCCACGGGAGGCCGAGTATACATACTGTGAGTGTATATATATATATATATATATATATACACTTGCAACAGAGCTGTATATGTATACACACACACACACACACACACACACACATACATATATATATATATACATATATACAGCTCTGTTGCAAGTGTCCCAGCCACCATGGAAAAATGTGGACGGCCTGCTTCAGTGTTCAACAAAACCCATCTTGTAGAAGAAGATAAATAAAATAAGAATTTCTGACATGTTTTTCTAACTTGATTTATTCAAACAGAAGCGATGACAGCCCAGTGTGAGTCGTATGTTCGGTCCACTCAGGTGTGGGAAAGGTTAATGTTGATGTATTAATGATGGAGAGAACTGTCAATCTGCCATTGACAGTTTAATTAAATGATGTCCGCCTCCAGCAAAACGCACGTCAAGCCTTGTCTGCACTCAATAGCACAAGCAGAGCTGTACAGAGAGGGCTGCAAGGAGAGCAAATGTAAAACACTGTAGGAATTAACACAGCAAATTACAACTGACTGCAGCACTAGCCCATAGCAGATATAGTATCAACACTGCAAATGAACAAGATGCTGACTGGACTATAAGTGGGTAACACATGAAAGAAGAAGTGTTCACAGCATGTCTTGCATCCTGCAGACACCTAATGTCAAAATACACAAGCTGAATCACACAGAGTTGGAGTTATTACATCAGAAACATGTCTATGTACATATCAATATTTTAGATTTGATCTCATTTATTTAATAGTCACTCTTTTGTAAGTGTTTGCTTCAGGAGTGAAGGAGTTAATGTTCCAAAACCATGAAAATAGGTGAAATGAATGAAGGAAAATCCAATCCGATGTTTTCAGAGAAGAGGTTGGCTGTTTCACACATTGGTTAGGAGTTCATAACTGAGACAAAGGACCTGAGGCTCCCACTGCCACCTGTGTGACTCACCACATTTTGACTTACAGAGGGTGAGGAAGGAGGGAGGACGATCAGTGCTCACAGGGTTGATCTGGTTCTGTCCCAGAGTTTAGGTTGGCAGATCAGTAACTTCAGTGACAGCACAGATGACTAAATAATATCACAGTCATTGGACCATGATGGGCTAAATGACACTCAGTGAAATGATCCAATCTTAAACGTGTGCAGTAGAAGTTGGGTCATATTCAGAGAAGAAAATAAACTGATTTATTTAGTTCTGTTTATTCAGCTTATGGCACACTTTTAGAGACTTAATAAGGTTTAAACATCAGGGTTTGGCCAAAGATAGTCCAACATGGCTGCCAAAGGACTGGAGGTTGCAGGCTGAAGAGATCTTTCACAGCCAGAAGGAGATGTTGTCCAACAGATGATTTGGCCTCCACAGAGACCTGATCTGCATGTCGGTGAGTCAGAATCCACAGAGGAGCTGTGACTCTGCTCCGACTGCCTTTTTATTTCTGAACTGGCTGTTTGACTTCCAACAACATTCATGTTAAACTGAAGCTGATTTTCACTAAACCTGCTTAATAAAATAAAAATGACACATAATGCCTTCAGGGCTTGTGACAGGTTTGCAAAGGGCAAGTGACAAAGTGTGCCTCTTGAATCTGTGCTCTGTGTCCTTTCTGAGAGTGAGATGACAGGAACAATATCAATCTCACATCTTTGTATTAATACGGAGCCGGAGCAGTGTTGCATCAGATATTCATAAATCCATCACAAAGATTGAATATTAAGTCCTTCCCCAATGTCTAGCCGGTCTCAAGCTAGTGATTTAGTAAATCAAGTTGCACCATTAAAACCCCAGGAACGTTCCCACTAAAAAAGAGATCAGTGAGTTAAAGGAACCATCATTAGACAGAAACAGTGACAGTTCAGAAATATTAACACACTGAAGGAATGGCCCAACATTTTGGCAACATTAATAGGCAGGGCAAACAGCTGGCTTGACTCTCTCTGAATAGAAAAAAAAAATGGTCAAACCCAATTACATTGCTCTGACACTTATGACACCACTGAAACACAATGGCTAATCAAACCTGGAGCTCTTTGTTTCCACAAGTTATACAAAACCCAAACTGAAGCACAGTGTCAGTTCTGCCACTTTAAATGCTCTACGTTGGCAACACTTCAGGCAGTAAACACCCCATAATAGAAACTATTCATGTCAATGCATTTTACAAGAGAAAAGGCCAATAGGGATAATCTAAATTAGTCACATGGTATTCGACTGTCCAATGGCGAAACAATGATCGCTCACTCGGTCACTGACACTCGTGATTATGACACTGTTACTCTCTATGACAGAGGTGTTCAACTCATTTTAGCTCAGAGGCCACATACAGCCCAACTTGATCTCAAGTGGACCGGACCAGTAAACTCATAGCACAATAACCTGTAAATAACAAGAACTCAAAATGTTTCCCTTTGTTTTAGTGTAAAGTACAAGTACATTATTGAGATGTTTACAGTTCATGAACTGTCCTTTTACAAAACCTTATTATATTGTGCCTCTTCTGTCTTCTTTTCACACTTGGCACCTGGCACTTCTAAAACCATTATTAACATTTTTTATCACGTGTTTCACCTGTACACACAATATGAATGTGTAAGTCATGCTTTTTGTTTTTTTTGTTTTTTGTTTTTTATTTTGGACAAGAACAAGAATTTATCCATCTGCCCAACACTTCTGTTAATTCACTGTAGAAATATTGGCACCCCCAACACCATGAGACAGGTGTTCATCTGCTCCTCTCACTATGTCAGAAAATACAAGTTTCCCAAAACGTTCCTTTATGTGCTTGTTGCTTGTGCTAACGATCTCCTTCCTCTACATCACATTGAACCAGAGCACAGAGGAGGTCCAGAGGAGGTTAAAGCTGGAGACAGGCTGAATCCCTGTTGTTTTACAGCAATGAGATAAAGAACAGGAAATTGACTTTTATTTATACCCAACTGTCAGAGATGATAACTGTAACTTATTCATCTCCCGGGTAAATTAAGATGCCATGCAGTTAACAGAATGAAGAGAGGTGGATAACATTAACATTTAGATAGTGTCTGACCTCGCTTCCACCTCAAGAAGAACAGTGAGCATCTTCCACCCTCCCTCCACCTCTTTCTTCCTTTTCATTTCATCTCTCTCACCCCACACCCTTCCACCTCTCTCTCCTGCCCGAGTCCCACAACAACGCCAGGTGCTTTGAAGCCCTTTCCCAGTTAATACCACGGCCCCTCGAGTTCGCCCGTGTGACGCTAAAACCCTTCCCCCTCGTTCCTCTTTTGCAGCTGTCTGCCTTTCTCTCTCGGGTCATTTTTCAAAGACCCCAGCTCCTCTGCTTTGTGAAAACACAAATGAAAAGGAAAGGAGGGAGAGAGGAAGAAAGAGAGGCTGTCTCTGCGTGTTGGTCGTTCCCGGATCATTCCTAGAGTACGATCGTTATTTGGGCTTAGTGGTTAAGTCCTAGTTTGACTGCTAATGATCTCCAGGTTTGAATACTGTGCCTCAGAGCTCAGTACAATTTGAGACATTTTTAGAACAGAAACTAGAAACCCATCTGTGTATATGCAAACATATTCAGAACCTGTGGCTGGACTTACAGGGGGCTCAACCTTTATTTCTTTGAAGACCAACATTTGAATTTGCCTTTGGAATATATATTTTTTCTGCTCAGCCTGATTTTAGAAAAACTGAATTCAAACCACGAAATGTTGAATTTCTTGCATTAATGCACCAGTTAAAACAATCTGTCTGTGCTGTCTTTAGCTGTTGAGCGTTCTGAGTTCACAGAGGTTTTTGCACATTAAATTTAAGAGGGCTAATTTTTTACACACTGTCAAAGTGTATTATCATTGTTTGTTACAAGCATCTTGCAGTTTTCTGAAGTAACATCCAAGTGAAAATCTTTACTCAGTGAAGAAAATGCATGATTTCTTGTTTATATCCCAGAGGATGGTTGGCTTTCCTCGATGAAACTATTGCCTCATCTCCATAAGGAAACCTCCATAAAACTCTAATTTCTCTGGATGTTTTTATCTAACACCACCAAACACATTCTCGGGAACCTTTAGAGTGGATCATGTCATATATTGTAAGAACTGCCAATTTCAAGGTTAGAAAAACTATGTGTGAACATCTGACATCCATAATCAGAACCAATTAATTATGATACTGTTTGGTTGTAATGTTGGGATTACTGTTTGTGCCTAATGAAACATGACAAAATATGTTCACGCTCTCAACCTGCCATTAACTTTGCACTCATCATCACATTATCCACCAAATATATTTCAATATCAAATGTGATCAACATTCAGATGCATTAATTCTTGGATTGGGTCAGTTGCTCATTTATTACAGGCTACAGATTTGCTGATTGTAAATTTTCTGTTAGTGCTCCATGTTGATGTCAGACACCCACTGTGAGTCAACCAAGCTCAGAGCTGGACCAGTCAGAGAGCCGTGGTTAATGATGATGAGATGGTGTAATGACTCACCGCCTCTCAAAACTCCTGAGTGTCATTTAACAACTAATTGAAGCTGCTCTGACTGGCTACACAAGAAGCTGCTAATCTAACACATTTGATAGATATGACCTAAAGCTGATGACTGACAAATTAGCAAACTGCCAATTCACACATCTAGCATATTCCTGGTGACTGGGGTGTTCAATATTTCCTCAAGATAGCTCAGTCTCGTGAAGAAAAACGAAGCCAAGACAAGAAACTGCAATTCTTCTAACAGCCACTTGAGGCCGGCTGCACAAGTGAGTCAATCACACATTTCAATAAGGCTTTATGTTAAGAATAACTGAGGGACTATGACTTTGTATGACAGCTTGGTAAGAGTTTGCTTGCCATAAACCAGAACACACCAAATCTTTTTTTGTCAGGCACTCTGAGCTTCAGTAGTGCTCTTCAGAGACCTGTGGGTGATGTCAATGTACATCCCTCTTTATATAGTCTGGTTTTCAACAATTCAAGTGTCTGGGTCAGAAACAAACCACAGCCGAACTCTGTCTGTCTGTAGTTTGATGCTGAGCATGGTATAGTAGATTTACAATGAGCAAATGTCACTAAAGCTTTCTTTAGGGCTGAAGAGAACATTATATAATAATAATACATTGATTTTGTTAAGCGATTTTACAGGTGTTCAAAGACACTTTACCTAGATAGAATTATAAAATAGACCAAAGTCACAATAAATAAAATAAATGAAACTCTAAAAGCTTTAGGTTCTGGACACACATCATCACACATTGAAAGCTAATTTTAAAATGTTGGTGTGAAGGCTGGGAGGTATGTATATATAATGAAATCATCTATACAAGATTGATTATATTTCTATTGCTGTGAAAAACAAATGGGGATTTCCATTTGCATTGTCATTTTTGCTTTTCATAGACTCAAACAGCATCTGCTGGTTCAAACACATTCTTCTCACCTTTGCTGCTTTTACTCATTGAAAACCAGAAGCAGAGACCAGTGACAGTTCAGTGGGTTGCGCACTCAACCAGTTAGATGCAGGGTGAGTGGTGATATCTGATAGAAGATGTCAATAATCCATTCTACAGCCTGGTTAAAATGACATCTGCCTCAAACAAATGTCTGCTGTGCTTCTCCAGATTGCATTAAATGGGTGAGATAACAACTGTGGGCTGGCAGCACAAGGATACATCCTTATAGCTTTCATTTACCCATTATAACTGGATTGTGTCCAGGCTATGTAGTTATCTGTGTATAATGTGAGCGTGTCTATCTAGGGTGTCATTAGACTCAAAATCAATCTCAAAAGCATCCAGATCTTCCCATTATAGGATATGAGGATGAAAATCGCATTAAAATGACAAGTTAAGTTTGCCTCAGCTTGCAGAGCGAGGATTTGACAGACAGTAATGATTAGGAGGTGTATGAGTTCAGCATCAGTTTCATCAAGCAAAACTTTTAACAACATGATGTTAGAGGATAATAAAAAAAAAAAAAGTTCCATTAAACCAGCTCCATCACAAACAGATTTAGCTTCTGTTGGAGGAAGTCAGTGACTACAGATGTTGCCTGGTTTTAAAAAGTTGCTGCATGCTGTCTTATCAACAACAGCTCAATGTCAAAATGTTTGCTGGGAGCCAAACAAAGCTGTGGGGTGACAGTGTTTCAACAGATGGTGCATTATTCTGCTCAGTGGCGACTGCTTTAACACATGCTGATTTTCATGCCGCCATCTGCAGATTACTGCTGGCACCAGAGAAAGTTTGCAGGACAAACTTCTAGTCCTACCTTTATTTATACAGGGAAGGCTGCCTGAGCATATAGTACATGCTGTTGTACAGTGCCGCCTCGTTTGCAGCTATACTGAAAAATACATCAAGTAATGTGACAAGAACAGACACAGAGAGAATAGCAAGCAGAGCAAAGGCTTGGATAGAGCCAACAGGTACTGGTCTCAGGGGTTAGTTAGTTAGCTGATACTAAGAATAGTCTGTCTTTAATCCGGTCTGGTCTGGGCTTTAAAAAGCACCATCAAATTCACATTATACAAAGTTCCAACAAAGGATGAATGGCTTTTTATAAAAATAAATAAATAACACAGTGATAATTGTTGTAATTATCTCCAGTAATGAACCAAAGACTGAATGGTAACAGCCGAGGCAGCAGCGTGTCTATAAATGTCATTCAGACATTACAGACTGAAAAATGTTTCCATGATAAAAATGGTAAAAAACTCAAGTCTGTGTAGCTGATTTGATATTTAAATGTTGAACCTCTCCCTGAGCCAGATGCCAGCATATTTTCATTCAGTGACCCTGTCACAGTAGAAGCACAGTATATAAGTATTGCCATAACATATGTTGCTGCATCTTCAGGATGACATGAAGTTGATCTCATTTACATTTAAATACACAGGATGTAACCTCTACCTCTCAATTAAAATAATAACAAAAGGTGGCCTCATGAAGCAGTGTGGGATCATGGGAGTTGTCTACAGCACCATTAATGTAGGGTCCTCCTGGTTCATTTATTCAGGACGTTTTTTTTTTGTTTTTTTTTTTACCAGGAGTCAAATTATCCACAGAGGTCTCCTGCTCTCCACAACAAACAGCAGGTGATTATAAAGAGCAAAAACTCTGAATAAAGCAGTTTCACATTTAAAGTCAGTGCACTGTGAAACAGGACATCAGGGAGAGGCTGGGAGCTGAGGTTGCCGCTGCCTTTGTTTTGATTGCTTCCATAATAACTTATGGGTCAGTTGAGTTATCCACAGAGTTGTCCTCCTCTCCATAACAAACAGACCAGGGGATTAAAACTAGTAGAAACTTCCATAAAGCAGTTTCTCTTTAATGATCAGTGATTCACTGTCACTCTTCATCAGACACAGGACGGGACGTGTCCAGCAGCTGGAGCTGAGCTGTCCAACATTTACTCAGCTTTTTTTTTGTTTGTTTTCTGAGAACCAAAGGTCCAGATGTCTGATGACTAAAATCCTTCATATCTGGCCTAAAGCTAGATAAAATCTCATTTTGTCTGACAAACACAACACTGATGGAGGCATACAATGTCATTAACAGCAAAGCCAAGGAGATTCACTGTTACCATGGTTCAACTCACAGACATCTCTGGTTTGAGAATTGAAAGAAACATTTACAAGATTAAAAATGAAATATTCCAGACAGATCTAGTGGTTTTTAGACATTTTAATGATTAAAAGTTAACATTAAAACATCAACACCAATCTAAATTTAATAACTGTGAATTTTATTAAAGTAAAATATAGTTTTAACTCACTGTGGCTTCAGCCACACACTACAAAATATTATCATTTGTTAATTTGACATTGAGACATGTGCAAGAAGCGCAATTTAAATTTTGTTAATAAGTGCGAGATTATAAAACGTCCCAATTTCCCTGACTCTCACCTCTCCTCGACCTGCTCCCCATCCAAATCGCAGCAGTTTAGTTAGATACTGAAAAATATTTGAGTTAAACTGCACCCTCTTCATACTGCACCATCTGTACCCTCATCATTTCGAAAGGTTGGAACAGTCTCTGTTTGGTCAGGGTCAGTCACAAAGACGTGTGAAAAGGTCATAGTTTGGGTTACCATGCACTTTGTGTGTGGTTCTTTATAATAATAAGCACTGGGAGAAGATACTGTAACAAGTACAACAGTTAAGTCTATAAAAGTGGGATTAGTTGTGGCGTTTACACCGAGTTACACTGCACTGAGGTGTCACTTGTCAGTCACTTTGGATAGAAGCACCTGATCAATGAGTAAATGTAAAATAGATATTTCCTTGAGGTTGGACGATGTTGTCATCATGGTTATGGAAGAGGCTGTGACATGGTCATGGATAGAAGAGCTTCACATTGGACACTAACAGTCTCCTGTTTGTTCTGTCAACTCATCCACAGTGACCAGTGCGTCCTCCTGTAAATCCTGATGCACATGAAGCATGAGACACTTGAACTATCAGGGGTCATTGTAAACATAAAACTGGATAACAATGGGTAACATTTACTCACGTCACATGACACATTCATGCTGTTCATTTGTTGTTATACAATAATAAATATATCCTAAAGTCATTAAAGTCAGTGTATGTGCTGAGGCACATTTTGAGTTCTGGTATTGGGCTGATATTTGACTGACAATCATCCTGGGTTTGTTGCACAGACCTGGCAACCCGGATCACCTGTCTTTTTGTGTTAAATGCTTGTTTTGACTAGATTCAACATGCTTCATAACACCATATAGCTCTCATGTTAAATATGAGACAAAAACCTGCTGCACCAGCTGTTTATCTTCATTCAGGAACTTCTAATGTTTGCATAATAATAGTGTAAACTGGCTGAAAATTTGACTCCTGACAAGCAGCAGACGATGATTTGCATTTAGCCTGCAGTCATTTTCATATCTCTATGAAGAGCAGCCACTATGCAAGATGTTGGGAAGAGATTTAAAAAAAAAAAAAAAAAAAAAAGTCGTATTTGGAGCTGAATGACAAAAGAACGTCCACGCCTTGTTGTGCCTTAAGTACAGCATCAGAAGTGACTGACTGAAAAGAGCTGCTCTCCTCCGTGTGTGATCAAGCAAATTGCCGGCGGCAGCGAAATGTCAGTTGAAAGCCGATCACAGACGGCTCTGAATTAATAGTAAACAGCTATCAGGTTTCATATTTACTGAATTTGCCTTCCAGAATCTGTAGAAACTGTAGAAAAGAATAAGTTCTGTAGTGTCCTGACTGAACTGCTCTGACTGTTACTTTGCATTCAATCCATTCAATGCTGACCAGTGGTTTGGTTTCACTGCTTCCTGTCTTTACTGGCAGTTCAGAAGGAAACCGGGGTCTCATTCTCTTAACTGCCAACAAATCCAGTTAAAAACACATCCTGCTATTTCAAAAAAAGTTATGCCCCACCTTCAGCTCTTATTGTTGCAGATATTGAGCCTTTAGCCTGGGAAAGAAATTGTATGGCATTGAAGTCCTATTTAGGTTTTACAGAAGAGAGACTCAACTCTCAGCAGCACTGCAACAATTTTGAGAAAGTCTGGCGTCAAAGAAAAAGAATCAATACAACCTCGAATGTAATCCTCTGCACAGAGAGTACGCTATTTTGGGAAACGTGTGCATGCATTTGTGTGTGTGTGTCTGTGTGTGTGCTCATTTTACTGGAA
Source organism: Caranx ignobilis (assembly GCA_021432705.1). Classification (NCBI taxonomy): domain Eukaryota; kingdom Metazoa; phylum Chordata; class Actinopteri; order Carangiformes; family Carangidae; genus Caranx; species Caranx ignobilis. The sequence continues at coordinate 13,372,031 of MU269990.1, forward strand.
CCTGGAAGAAAATTAGCAAAACTCACAGTTTCACAGCACATGTCTATTCTCTTTAGAGTGGCACACAGCTCTATGAAATCAACACACTGTATTGCTCACAGCAGATAGCAACAAGCTGATATGGTTATTTAAAGAAAGGGGTTTAAAAAGGTAGAATAGACACACAAACGAAGACAGACAACCCCGCTGAAAACATTTGATTTTGATTTTTGATTATTTGCGGAAGTATTGATTCAGGAGGAACAGTCATATGAGCTAACAGCTGATCTCAGTCTTGTACTTACTGTGTCAGAGCAGAGCAGAACGGAGGTATCAAAGGAGATCTGTGTGCTTCGTGCTATTCCACAGTAATCCAGTCTGTTTCTGAGAACACAAACAAGTCTCTCAGAAAGTCCACAAACAACTGAGCTCACCCTTATGATCAAGTTTGTCATCATGAACAAACTCTACAGCTTCCCCCGCAGGGAGCGAATTGGGGAAGGAAAATAGTAAATGTGGCTGAGAGTACACAGTGGGATTCTGTTGAGATTGAGTATTTTTTCTAGGTGAAAGCTGCCACTGCACCAGAAGAATACACCTCTCCTCAGGGTGTAAAGACTCAACAACGCTGTGGGTGCACACATGTGGTTGTATTGTTGCACCTGCACATTATAATCTCACTTTGTTTTGTTTGCTTCCCTGATCTGTACAATTTGATATAAATACAGTATACTGAGTGTTAATTCCCAGTATTTCTTATGCATTGAACTTTCAGTTAAGCAGAACAATAATAAGCTGCACATCATCCTTGTCTTTCAGGTCTCAATGGGAACACTCACACACAGTTCATACACAATGTCCTCTATGCTGCTTGAAAGTTTGTGAACCCTTTGAGTAGTTTAGAAGTTTTCTGTTGTTTCACCATGATTTTTTTATTTATACATGAAATGCCAGGTTTATGTTTATCAATTCAAAATAAGTGAACCCCAGCTACATTAGTAAAATCAAGTAGACACAGATTGTAAACACACAGATCGACAATGCTGAGAGGAAAGAAGATAAGTGAGGACATCAGGAAGAGGGTGGTAACAGCCCATCAGTCTGGGGAAAGCTACAAGACCGTCTCCTAAAGATTCCAGCTCTATCCATCTACTGAAGGCCAATCATCTACAAATGGAGGGCACTCAGCATCACCGCAACTCTGTCCAGAATTGGATGGCCGTCAAATCTTTCACCAAAAAATAATAAATCAGTTAAAGGCCACCCCACAAATCATCTCCAGAGAGTTGCAGACCTCTCTGGCAGCATCTGGGATAAAGGTGCGTGCATCTACAGTCAGGCAAAAACTGAATCGAGATGGTATTGACGGGAGAATTACTAGAAGGTCTCTCTCAAGAAAGAACAAAGTTGCTTGTTTAAACTTTGCCATAGAACACTTGGACAAACCAGAGGCCTTCTGAAAGTGCATTCTCTGGCCAGAATTGAACTATTTGGCTGTAATCACAGGCACTGTTCACAAACTTTCAAGCAGCAGTGTATTTAAAGCTCCAAGTGCCAAGTCAAGTCTGTTTTACTTATATATCCCAATATCACAAATCTACAGAGCCAGGAGGCCCTGAATAAAATAAATACTACAACTGTCCTATCATACCTCAGTTTGAATGAGTAAAAAGCCCTTCAATGTGGAAAACTGAATGGAGAAACCACAGAGCAACAGGGGGGAGATCTTTTTTCTCAGTTTTTTTCTGAGACGATAGAAGTAACAATCACAATACAGAGAAACACTGTATGGATGTAAAGCAACTACCAGGTGCCACTGAGGCAAACATTATAGGCCCTGGAGCACAATAACCCGTCTGTATCACTGTCTCCTGGTGTCCTCCCAAACAAACATATACCTCCATATCTCCTGACAGTTTATTCTCAAACAACCATCAGCAGTCATGCATCAACTAGATTCTCTTATCCTACTATTTTCACTGGGGTTTCTGGAGTCTGTTCCAAATCTGATTCGTCGAACTGTCCTCACCACACAAACTTGTCATAAATCGTACATTCTGACACTTTTCTATGTGTTAGAGTCTGTTCATGATGTCTGGCATAAACAAGGCCTTGAAACTGGTGTAAAAGCCTCCCTGTTCTGCTCCACTCTCAGGAGAGATGAGATCGTGAGGATAGAAGACAGAGAGCGACGCCTCTGCTGTGATAGCATTTAGTAGCTTGTGCCACCATCCGGGAAATACAGACCAGAGCAGTCTGGACTCAAACTGCCTTGTCTGCAGGCAATGCCAGACAACATTCTTCAGAGGAATGCAGTGGCAAACAAGGAGCAAAAAGCTGAATGATTCAGTTCAAGTAGACAGTGCAGAACTACAAGTGACTTTGTAGGCAGAATAAGTTATTTGAATTTGATTCAGGGAGCCATGGGAGACCTGTGTAGGTCTGTGAGTAGCTGAGTGACATGAATATATATATGGGCTGCTGCATTCTGGTAGCCTGATCCTCTTGCACTTCATTTCATTTGTGCAGAGAGACTGGCCACTCCCAGTTGAGAAACATACTTCCTGTGAGGTGGATACTCTGTTGGATCTACCTTTACCCAATCACAAAAGTTTGGTCATGACATACGTCATGCACCAGAACCAGCCAGAACGTAATGAAGCTGCTGCACGCTGCATTGCAATAGATGGAGCAGAGTGAGTGTGTGCTAGATGTCCATCAACAACAGCTGCAGGTTTTGCTCGACAAATTTAAGTTGCCACAATGGAACAAATGGCTTCACAAGCAACTACTTCATCGACCATTACTGAACTACAACTTCGAACTTAGCACATAACTTCAACACCACTGTTCTCCACCACCCCTCTGGTCGCTGATTGGGCTGTAGATTCTCCGCAGCAACACAATCCCAGGCTGAGTACTTAACGGAAATGAAATATAATATATCAACATCAACATCAAACAGTAACACTTCATCTTTCACCCCAAAGTGATTAGGGTCAGGGGTCACCCTAACCCAACTCTTGGTAAAGGCCATGTTTGTCTTAGTGACCTCTCAGGTGTACTAGCACAGCAAAACACTTACAGATAGTTCACAATGCATTGGTGCATCAATCAGACCAAAAGGGCACATAACTCCAGTCCTTGTGACCTCCACTGGCTAATCATGTCTGCCCAAATTTATATCAAATCACTAATGCTTGCCTGCAAAGTGACTTCTAGGTCTGCATCCATCTAATGGGACCCAGTGGTCACGCTATGCTCTGTCTCACCACTTCTGTCTTTCTGGAAATATACAGAACAGATTTACTGTATATTTAAATCACACTGGTACAGCTTTGCAGTGGGATCTCTGGTCCAAACTGTTTTTGTGCCTCCCCAGGATGTGACCTTTTGAGTTTGAAAATATTTTTGTGTCTTGAGGGTGCAAACATTCAAACGTCAGGCTTAAAGGCTTAACATTCATGTTATTTACTTGCACGAGCAGTCGAATTTCACCAGCAGCAATTTACAGCTGATTTCTTTGAGGGAACAACAAAACACCAGGCTTTGATTTAGAGTGTTTGGTAAGAGGAGGGGCTGCTCACAGATGGCCATCGCTGTGTTTGACAGAGAGAGATCTCAGAGGAGGTGACGTATCAGATGATGTGTCGAAATGTGTTTCCAACACACTTATGTTTTATCATCTACATGAGCATGTTAATACATATACGTATTCAGCTAACAATGAAATTTCTGTACTTGAGCCCTCTTAAGGGTCAACTGTAGACCTTTGCATGACCTTTTGGATGGGCCCGCCCTTGGGCCAGGATTGTCTGTACCCTCTGTCGCAGTGCACGCTGTTCTCATCTGCGGCTCCCTGATGGTGGCACAAGCTACAAAATGCCACTGGCATGTGTGTGTAACCTCCCACACTGTTTGCACAAATCTCTTGAATACTCATCTTTTCCAAGATCTTCTTCTCCTCTCCTGACACCTACGACACATTAACATGCTTAACTTGTGCATCCTGTGCATTTCTTCACCTGATCCCCTCACAGTTATTGAACACATGTAGTACTGTGTGTTTGCTCTATGTGGTTCCACTGCACTGAAACCTGAGTGTTGCTCCTCCTTTGTAAGCTTCAGACAAAAGCATCAGCCAGATATGTAAAAGCATTTCTATTTGAGTCTAAAGTCACAGGATTTGAGATTCCAGACTGACTAGAAGGTCTGCAATGCATTACACTTGTTAAATTGAGGGAAATGGATTTCAAATCCATTCATAAAATTACTTTGGGTGTTCAGATGAGTAAAATAAGTTTCCAGGTAGTGTCATTAAATTCCTCTACCTCCTCTGATATGGCCTGTTGACAACATTTGGGCTCTGGCGCTCCACGCTGTCTGTGTTTCTCTGAGGCGTCTGTAAAAGCTTTTGTTCTGCGCTCTGCGTCAGTTTAGGTTGTATAGCTGGGAGCCGCCGGCAGGACCTGTCATACATTAAGAAAGCTCTTGTCTCATTATCAATATGGATATCTTCACCAGAGGGTAGACAGTGCAGTGAGATAACAAATCATTCATCTTGGCCGCACATGAAAAATAATTTCAGATGCAGCTGGGTGCATGACAACCTGTAAGTCCTGACAAATTACAGCAGCAGCAGCTCAGTCAGTAAACGCAGGCTATTTACAAGTAAACAAAAGAAAAGCGGGGGGTGAAAAATACAGTGGTGAGAGGAATCACATTTCATTTGACTCGCAGCCAGGACACTCTGTCTGGGAGCACTGCAGCTCAGTCGGGTAATCAACTCTGACTCCCTTCCCTGCAAACAAATAGGTGAAAAGTGAATTGTGTGTACACACAAAGACTCTTAATGATGAAGTATATGAAATCCATTATGGATGTTCTCGTTTCCTGCCTCCTGCCCCGGAGAAAGAGCCGTCATTGTGTTGTTTGAGCACTGGGACGAGTATTCGGGTGGCTGGGCCGGGTGTGATTTTAATCAAGCGTATTTTTATCTGTGTGTTATTAATATGCATGGCAGAGGCAATTGGAGAGAAGGAGAGAAGAAATGAGCGGGGAGAAAATGAATGAATCAAATTAGAGGGGCTCTGGATGGGCTATGAAACTGTGATTCAATGATGCATGATATGTGTGCAGGTTGAATGGTTTGTGGGTTTATGAGGGGAAAAAAAACATTAAAAAGATGAAGGTGCATGCATATTGGATGTGTGTGTGTGTGTGTGTGTGCATGTGTGTGTGTTGTTGTCTGTGTGTGTTTGTGTGTGTGTATGAAACGATGTGATATCTGTGAAAATATCTGTATCTATATATCTGTTTGTTTGTTTTTATTTTTCCGTATAATACAATTTCATACACAAACCAAATTTTCTTGGCAAATTGCAGCTGATTTGTAAGTTTAAATGACCAAGCAGTGAGAAAGGTTATTTGTGAAGTACGTGACTTTGCTTTCTTACCGAAAACCTCCTGATTTTGTGTGAAGCTCACAGTAAACTGACAAACATCTCCATACACATGGTAGAACTGTGTCTTGGCGAACAGCAGCCCAGTGCTGCACACTGACTGGATGCAGCTTTCTGAAGTCTTGCCAAGTGAGGAACCATTGTGTCTGACCACAACCTCTGCTCACAAACCTGCGAGTCTAGCAGCTCACACTATCACTGTACATGATGCATCAAAGTGCTGAGTGGATGGATTCAAAGATGGGAGACAAGAAACAGTTGTTACACAGGAGGTTCACTGTACACAGCCTTACTGCAGGAGATGTTGAGTCTTGGGTTATACCAAGAGGCGTTCTAGTATATATCCACCATGTTTATGTAAATGAGTGTCTGTATAGAAAATCCCAACACAATAGAACAGCACTATAAACTGGAAAATGATGAAAAAAAAATTCAGATTCAGACAGTAGTAGTAGACAACATAGTCATACAATATATCTGTTAGTTACTTGTACCTGATTTATCACGTAATGGCACATGTATGTGTTCACCTGGTGCAGTCTGAGTGTTTAATTGGTTTCATAATGAATTCATTAAAACAGAAGCAACTCACATACTAGTTCTTTCACAGGGTTTGACAGTGTGGGAACTAGCTCCGATCGGAGCCCAAGTGAGTAAGTTTCCTCACTGCTCCTCTGATGTCCACACTGCTACCAACAGCGCTGCACATCTGCTTGTTCGTCCTGGTGTTTTGCTGCCTGTGTTTCTATTTATTTTTACAGTTTTACTGATGGCCGTCATCCTGATACATGCTATGCAAGTATGGTCACCTCCTCAACCATCTCTGAGATCAGGGGTGAATTGTCCTCCATCGAACAACTCATTTTGGCTCTTCTGCAGCGGCAAGTGGACTTTGGCTTCAGGCTAGCTTTGCTGGAGCTCTGGAAGCCTCCAAGCTCACGGGTGGACAATTCAGCTGAACCAACACCTGGCTGTTCCACCTGGGCTTCAGTGGTCAGGGGAAAAAAGAAACCGTCCCTCCCCTGTTTGACTCCCATGACGATGCTGCTGATCTGGAGCTCTTTAACTTCTTCTCCCTCCTGCTGCTCTGCTTGTGTCACCCTCACGGCCACTGAATGTAAATCCTGCTAGCGGAGAAAACTCAGGTGCTTCAAAAAGGTGCAGTTCCCCTGACACCCTGTTCAAGAGCCTTCTCTCCTGTTGACAAGCGTCCACGACAGTGCACATCTTCGCCTGTGGCCTGTGCTGTTGCACGTGCAACCAGCCCTTCAGCTGCTTGTCAACCACCCCATGGTCCTGGTCCCTCCAACCAGGGTGGTGCACGCCTGTCTCACCTGGCACGACCAGTGCTAATGCTAGCTCAGCTACTTTCCACTTTCCCCTACAGCGAAGGCCAGGTAGGCAGCAGTCCTGAAATTCTAATCGAAGGTGACTCTATAGTGAGATATCTGACTCAACCTCATGCTGTCACATACTGTCTCTCTGGTGGCGAGGTTGTTGACCTCTTTAACTAATTCCTGCTCTCACTGATAAGAATCCCGCAGTAAATACTGTGATATCGCATGTGGGAATGAATGACATCATGTCTAGGAAATCCAGCCAATTCTACGCAGACCTGGAGTCCCTGCGTTACACCGTGGAGAGTCTGGGAAGACTTTGCATCATGTCTGGACCCATCCCAGCTCCCTCTAAAGGATGTGAGCGTTTCAGTCATCTCTTTAGCCTTCATCACCGGCTAAAAAACTTCTGTGTTGCGACTGGTTATGATTTTATCCCCAACTTTGATTTATTTTGGTCTAATTCATGCTTGTACAAGAATGATGGTGTGCACCCAAATAGACTGGGAACGAAGCAACTGATAACAAATTTCATCCAGTTCATAGCTTCTAACTCATTCTGACATTCACAGCGGCGTGACCCTGTTCAGATCTGTGTGCCTCCCATTGTAGCATTTAGTTGTGATAGCACGGGTCCTGCCACTGTGGTGAACAATCAGAGTCTGATGATCTCTCGCCACCACAACCCTCTCTCTACTTCTACCACTGCTGATGAATCTAATCCTTCTGTAAGCATTTTAAAGCTTGCACTTCTTAATGTCAGATCTCTCACTAATAAGACTTTCATCATCAATGAATTTATAACTTCACACAAGCTTGATTGTATTCTTCTAACAGAGATTTGGCTAGATGAAGCTGGTAGCAAGGAATTGATTAAAGCCTCTCCGCCAAACTATACATCTTTATATTGCTCTAGAACAGACAGAAGGGGTGGTGGTGTAGCTGCCATTTTCTCAGATAATCTATCAAGCTGAAACAGGCTATTTGGTAGCTACTCCACTTTTGAGTATCTAGCTATAGACATGAGATTTGCTTATCCCTGTCTAGCACTTATTGTCTCAGTAAGTACAAATCTCAGAGCTTTTATCAAAGATCACTGTTGTTTATGATTGAATTCTTATTTCTGGTGATTTTAACATCCATACTGATATACCACCAGTCCTTTTGCTAACCAGTTTACTAGCATGCTATCAACCTTTGACCTTATACAGCACACTGCTGGCCCTACTCACAATCAGGGTCATACTCTTGACCTTGTCATTTCCAAAGGCCTCAGGGTAACCATGAACAGTATTTTAGATGTTGGCATATCAGATCATTTCTGTATCGTCTTCGATATGTCTACTTTGACTAAACATGTGCCTTCATCTAAATCATTCAAAAGGTGCTTCTTGTGTCCTGACACATTGAATAATTTTATCATATCATATCAGATATATTGTATCATATCAGATACACTACCAGGCAACAGTCTGGTTTCAATTTTAAAACTGTCTCTTCTTTGTCTTTGTGCAACAACCTAGTTACTAATTTCAATCAATCAGTGACACAAATTCTGGATGATATAGCTCCATACAAAACTAAGACAACCTCTGGTAAGGCTAGCTTTTAATTAGTACCTGTTTGTTATTTTTATACATTGGCTTTTGTTTCAATATGCATTTTACATGTATTGCTATCTTGCTTTTATCTTGAAGCACATTGAGTTTATGCTCATCATATGAAATGAGCTATATAAATAAAGTTGACATTGACATTGACATTAACAGAGGTTGGTTAAATATTTACACCCTCTAACTACCAGGCCAACACATTCACTGTTTAACAATGATCTAAATCTTTGAAATGACATAGGTTAACCCTCTGAAATGTGTAATTCAACTTAATTAAAAACAAAGTCATAACTACATATATCAAAGAGAAACAGCATCCTCTGAGCCTCTGAAACTCAAGCTGTGCTGGGTTGTGATTCTGTAGTATTTTCAAAATCTGATTGATTTTGGTTCAAGTGTGGTTTCTTACACATTTCAAAGATTTCCTGAATTCCAATGGTGCAAGCTGATTTAGTAGCCCCCAAACAACAGACATGATGAGCTTTATACTGTTGCTGTCACTGCAAAAAAGGAAAAAAAACCTCTAATTTTCAAGGCATGTTTTAATTTTGCACACACCCTGTGGACAAAGGGAGAATAAACCAGCCAGCAGTGTTGAAATAATAGAGACTATTTCCCAACTAAATGCAGATAAGAAACTGTTACGACAGCCACATGACTGAAAACTACTACTTTAAAAAGAGAAAATCTCCTCATCATCATCTGCCCACAGATATTAATGGATTTTTTTTCAGATTTTAAAATGTCTAAGACATTACAGCCTGAGAAAACACACATCCTTTGCAAACCTGTCACAAGACCTGAAGACAGAAGATGCCCATTTCATTTTAATAAAACAGCTTCTATTTAACATAAATGTCTCCCAGAGAGCAGAGAGGTGTGCAGTCAAGCTGCCAGTTCAAGAGAAAAAACAGCAGAGCACTAAGCAGATAGCTGGTGTATAACATCTCTTTTACATTTACATTGGCCCTTGAAAGCCTTCAACCTTTCCACCACCTCCCTCTCTCCTCCGTCCTCCATCCTCCCACCGACCCAGCACCAATATGTTCTCCCAGTAAAAGTTGGTCTCCTTCCCGCTTCGCTTCACTGACATTACAACCCCCTCCCCTCGCTCGCGTCTCCCACTACACTATGTAATTATGATAATTGCTCATAGGGGTTTGAGGAAATTGAATTGCTTATTTCGCTCTGGTTCCTTTATCCCACCAGTTTCTCTTTGTGCCACCTCCCCATCGCCCACGATTCTCTGCAGGCATGGAGCCCTGCTGCCTGGACACTTGATGAAATACATCCTTCATGTTTGCATGTGTGTGTGTGTGTGTGTGTGTCTTTGGACCATTTTTATCTAAAAATAGAACATCAATTGGCTGATTCCCTGGCACCAGCTGACTCCCTGACTGGATGTACAGAGGGAAGTATTAACACTATGGCAGTGTAATTAAAAAGTCAATTTCATTTCAACCACGAATCATCAAAGAAATGAAAAAATTGAGCACATTCTTAAAGTTTCTGTTTTAGAAAAGATCATATTGCATTTCAGTGCAGCAGTGAGTTTCCTGTGAAGCTAGCCCACCACATCAGAACTAATAGATTAACACTAGACCCTGTATGGCAGCATATGAGAGGCGTGTACTGAGTCACACACCAGCACAGAGCATTTGCCACAGTACCTGCTCCCTAAAATAGTCACTGTGACTGCTGTGGTGCTCTCAGGGCCGGGGAGAGTTCAATTATTCAAAAAAAAAAAAAAAAAAAGGTCTGACGAAACTCTGGCCCGGTTGACAGGCTGCTGCAGCTGAATCAAACAGCTCTGCCATGCTGCCGTCAGCTGAAAACCCCCTCAATCCCCAGAGTCAGCTTTTCAGGAATGAAGAGTGGGGGAAGGCGCTGCTTAATTTTATTGATTGCTGTTATGCAACTAACTCTGAACAGGCTCCTTCAGTGAGAAACAGATCCAACACAGACAGAGTCCCACTGGTGGACTTACTGGTCAGTACTCTTAGATCAACCATCAGCTGAGAGGAGCTTCAAGTGGAAGTTCACATCTATAACTCTGCTGTTTTACTGTTTACTGTAGGTCTTACTATTACAGCCGAGGCCATGATTTCTATTGGTTATGAAAATACTGTGCTCCCCAGTGTAACCGCTGAGATCTGACAAGTGTGGTCAATTAATCAGATAACATGTCAGTCAATTCACCACATTACATAACTACATAACTACACTGGTCCAAATATTCACCTGAACCTCAATTAAAGCTCCATATTTTACATTCCTCCTGTGTTTTAATTGACGTGTTGATCCATAAGAAGATATATTTATGATTTTAAGGAGCCAAAACCTTCTCAGTGTAGATTTACATCTCCTCACTCATACTTCTCTCTGCAGCTCTAGTAACAACAGGGTGGAGGAGGCTCTCTAAGACATTATCATGTTGATAAATACATAGAGACTAAATATATGATTTGTTAAACTCAGCTCTCCTTTTCACTTGGCTGGCTGTTTCCTCTCAGTCCGTTGTTTCACTGTTGTTTTATTTCATAATGCTGTTGTTTGTCACCGAGGCTTTGACTATCAGGACAAACAGGACGGAGCCAGGTGCATGCTTCATTGTCCGCTCATTCAGCCTGGAGAAACTAAATTACAATGACCTCCAATAAACAATAAAAAATTAAAATAGGATGAAAAGGATTTCATTATGAGGCCTGAACCAAACAAACATGTTCCCACAATGCTTCATTTACGGTCTGATGTAATGTCTGTTGTGTGATGTTTGTCTTTTGGAGCTTTAATATTTCTCTTGACAATATTGTGATTGCTAATCTGGGAGTTTATTTCAAATCTCTCCAATCATCCAAGTTTTCATATTTCTTTTCCTATCTGACATTTAGTGATGTGGACCAGAGGTTTTCAATATTATTGGCAGTAATCATATTCAGAACCATGAGAATAAGGTCCAAGTTGTAACAAAGTGAAACTATGCATTAAGAGCTCAAGTGAGAATAAACTCCAGCAGAAGTGTGCAGGAAATTTTTTTTTTTTTTTTTTTTTGAAATGAAGCACAATCTTCATCCTTGGTTTCCCAATAGGGACACATTCACTTTCTAACTCTGTGTGTAAATTGAGTTTTACAGTCCAGCGAAGGTTTAAATGTTGTTTAACAAGCTTGTCCTAACAAGAGCACATGGAAAGAGCTGGAAGAGCTGGAAAATAAAAGAAAAAGCGAGACAAATTTTTTTGAGGTATTTTTGAATGTCTATAGATTAATTTAAATGTGACTTTGAGCGAAGGAGGTCCAGCAGCAGGAAACAGTGTGTGTTCAAGGCCAATTACAGGAGAGTTGCATGGAGGGGTATTAAATCAGCACTCTTGCTGACACTATTGACTGCGAGGAGGCAACTGAGCTGTAACATGTCGTGTGCACAATAAACCATGCCATGACTACGGCGCAGAAACACGGAATCCTCCTCTTAATTCTTGTCTCCTTGCTAAACGCCTTTCCACCTGATTTCTCGCTCCAGCTCTGCTGCCAGAGAGTAAAGGCGGTGGGGGGGGGCTTGTTAAACATTTGCTACGTACCAATGTTTTTTTCATAAGGGGAGGAAGTAGAGGGGGAGGAGGGGGGGTTGGTTGTAACACATTTTTGCTCATTACTCAGCAGTAGTTTGTAGCCCACTCTCGGAGCAAAACAGCCCGGGCAGTTCGCATGTAATCAACAACCCAGAGTCAAGAGTGGCGCTGATTTTTGTTCCAGCAGCGGCTCCTCTTTTGTTAATTGGACAACTGCAGGTCAGACATGCTTTCGATTTTCGCTCCACAGTAGCTGACAGAAGGACAAAATTAGTCAAACTCAAAATACTGAAAGAAAAATTCTTCTTTTCAGCTTAGATCAACCAGATTTTAAACCCCAAAAGCTACAACTTATATCTTCTACCTGTGCTCATGTATCAATACATACCCCAGCTGGAAGGGATTGAAGGTGTACACATCTCCATGTTATAATTTCTGAGACTTTCTGGAAAGATGCAGGTTTGTTACCATGATGCAACAACAGCAACACAGCCACAAGAGGAACACTACCCTATGGAGAGTTTTTGACGTCCATCCATTCATTCACACATCCAGGTTTGTCTACACAGGAGCAGTCCAGCTACTTCTCTTCACAGGCATCTGATGAAACAAACACCCATTTATTTCAATCAGTGCAGCCGTCCACATGAGCAGAGAGACTCACATTGTGCTCATTGAACAGGACGTGGAGCTGTGTTTTCTTTGTTTTTTTTTCCAAACATGAGTACAGTTGTGGTTATGTGTCTAATGCAGCACTTGTGTGTTGGGCTCTGCAACGCTGTAGGTCCAATATCCAGATTCTTTTGTGTCTATATGAATTGCATAATCATCGAGCAGTGCCCTAAACTGTCCATTACCATTGGAATATAAAACTATATAGCAGAGGGAGGTAGAATAAGACAAGGTTGGTGGGTCTCTGTAGTCATGAAGGTTCACTATGGGCACTACAGGGACCCATGAGCCTTGCTGTGTGCATATGGCAGTGTTGTATTCAGATGGGCTTGTGACTCTATCCTTCAGAGCCTATTTTTCGGGGTCGGGGTAAAATAATGTTTTAGCAGCTTGAATGTTACCTCGATCGTTTTTTCTCCCTGAAATGATATAAGGCTTTCTAATATGAAGCTGCCACCCACCATAAGTACAGTAACTGCCATCAGTCTAAAGCCTGCAGACAGCTTCTGCAGGTTATTTCTGCCATATGACAGCCTATTATCTCTCTATGACAGGCCATTACCTGCACAGAGGAGCTGGTAATGAAAAAGGCAGGAGGACAGAGAGAAGACAGTGTGCTATCAACAAATCAAACAGATGCTCTTTACACTGAGCCGCCGGAATCGAACACTGACACTGTGAGCAGACTCAGCTCCAGTGTGCTGGGTTCTCTACAGTGTTTTTTTTTTTTTTTTTATCCAGGTGTTGTTATTCAGGGATGTAACAGAGGGAATAACAGGCTGAATTTCTTCATCTTCAGTAAAGGTGAAAAATTAGCTCCTGCATATTGATCGAGTGGACAGACGCTCCGTCATTTTTAACCAGATTTTGTTGTAACTGGATTTTCAGCTCAGCATGATGGACCTCTGTCCCTCTCATAAATAAGATTATGTCATTTTTAAGAAACTGCTTCACATGAGCATCAACCCAGACTTCAGTTTGTCCTCAACTCAGCCCTGTAGAGCTAAAAAGCCTTTGATTGATTCATATTGAAGGTTGTGTCTGCAGTGTTTGTTTGGTGAATCTTAAATGTGATGGTTCTTTGTTTTTCCATATTCATGTTGCACATATGTTGCATATTCATGTTGCATATTTGTATCATGTTTATATTTCATTATTTATATTTTTCACATTTTTATTGTAAATAATTAATTGCAAAATGTTTCTATATCTATTAAAACCTGCAGGATTTACTTTGCTTTATCTTATATTTTTCTTTTTACTATGTTTATTGTTTTCCACCAAATTCAAATTCCCTGCATGTGAAAACCTTGTTGGCAATGAACCTGATTCAGACTCATTGTACCAAGACTACTCTTGTGTTTAGACCAGTGTTTGGACAAAACAAGCAAAATTAAAGACTTCACAATGTGAGGTTATTTCCTGACAAAAGAACACACATTACATATGTTATCCAGTCAGGAGGAATCTTGAGGCCTCGTTCCTTCACAGTTCTCTCTTCGCTAACCAAGATCACCATCATCTCAACCAGTCAATCACATTGTTGCTGTCAACCTCTCTGTTGTCTGCTCACTTCATCCACCTCCAGTCTTCACATGTACCATGACCTGTACCAGGTCCAACTCATCAGAGACCATATCACATCCAGATCTCCTGCAGTGTCATCACCACCACTGTCAGCAGCATCTCCACCTTTACTACACTTTGCAAAGCCTCACTCCGTATCAAATGTGAGGACATCACGTTAGGCTCAAATCAAAGACTCTCACATCTCTCACTTTTCCTCTCATATTTTACACATGGCACTCACAGGTTATCTGCTGACTCAGAACAAGGACTCTCCTGAACTATCCTTAGTCCACATTCACCCATCACTGATCTGAATTATATTGCAGCCTTATACATCTCTGCTGATGTACCAGATTCAGACCTCTCTCATAAAACAGCTAACACATGTTTTGCTCTCACCGCCTAAGAATCCAGATCTGTACATCAAACATCCTTCATATAAATGTAAATGTTAAACTCTTGGTTTAGCTCGCTGTTTGCAGAGCCGATTTTAGATGGATGTTGAGTTGAAGAGACAACGCCTTCACAAATCAACATGTTTCAGTACAAGCAAACAGCATTTATTCAGCAAATAATACACACAAGAAGAAGAGAACATGCTTTAAATGTTCTCCCTTTCAAATGCCATCATTTAAAGATCACCACTGTTTTTTATCCACCACTAAATCATTCACTCTAAAGTTGAGGTATACCAACATGCAGAGTATATCCCTTCAGTTTAAGCTCTATTATTTCAACTCTTGATATCAAAATGTTGTGCAGTCTGATCTGGGGCCAGAAATCTGTGAATGGCAGTAATCAAAAGCAGCAATCAGTAATCAGAGAAGCATTCTCTCAGAGTCTTTGTGCATTCACAAGAGTGAGAGGATTGTTTTGTTGCTGCTGAGACCGCTGGTTGTTTGTCTGTCATTATTATCTGGATGTCTAGAGCACGGTGTAGCATTAAGTTAAATCACCGCTGATTGTTAACAGCGATCTGGAAAGAGACACCCATACATGTGCAGGCAACAACGTAAACAAACTCGGCATCGGTTTGCTGGCACGCTGACTTGACACTGACACATCATCCAGCCTGGTGCTGCCCAGCTCAGATCTGCAGACACTGAGTCAATATGTTTTTTATCAGTATTTATATATCAGACAATTTACAGTCTCTAATATGAGTGTAAATACATCTTGAGAGGCTTTTACCTCCTGATAAGAGCAAGAAATTAAAAGCACGAGACCGGAAAACACTTGAAGCACGCACACACACACACACACACACACACACACACACACACTGGTGCTTATGAATTCTGTGTTGGCCAGTGGATCAGTAGAGAATTGGACAGCAGCAACAACGTCCATCTCTCTCTCTCTCTCTCTCTCTCTCTCTCTCCTCTCTCTCTCAGCCAGTCCTTCTTCCCTATTTCTCTTCTGCTGTTTTGTCTCTCACTCTTTTAGCATTTACTCAACTCCCTCTCTCCCTCTCTCTCTTTCTGTAGGCACGCTCCTTTGATAGCGAGTGTCCATGTGGTTTCCACCAGATGCTTGACTACATAAAATAAATTGGTTTAACAACAGCCTTCCAGGTGAGATAAGTGCTTCTAAAAACAAGGTCTGGAGTCTCCCCCCGAGAGTTTTATTTTAGCTGGGCTCCAGTGGGATCCCATCAAAATGAAGAATGTGTGAATTTCAATGTTTGAATGCCTCTGAAATGATCCCATTGGGGGAATGGCTAACAATGACTTCTTCTGTGCTGCATAATGGTCAGAGTGCCGGAACAGCACAATCAGACATGGGGGGAAATTGATCCTTAAACCTCCCAGAGCCAATGCTGTGAGTAAAGCTAAAGCAGTAGCCACATGCTATAACTCTAACCACCACATGACATCAGTGTCTCAATCTGCAAGACAAATCCAATGAATCAGGGTTTGGAAGGATGTTTCTGAGATTTATCAGACTGTTGGAGCTTAACTCTCACATCCAGCTGGAAAGTATCTAATAACTCAGGAAGCTATATGTTTTCATTCATCTGACTGCATTTTGCACAACACCACCAGCAAAGAGATGTGATGCAGCACTGGTGCATTAAACAGCTGAGCAGACTGCTTAAATGATGGAGTTGAGGAAATGTGATGTTGCTGCTTCTGTTTAAGTAAACGTCTCTCCATCACAACTGACATCATGTCTGTGAGGGTAAAAGCAGCGTCATGCTTCATGTCTTTCCACTTTCTGGTTTTCAAACTACCAACCTCTAAACTATAGATGTCTATATAAAATGACCATTTAGTCTATTTTAGGTAAAAACGGAGCTGAGAAAAGTTAAAGAGTGTGGATGCAGCGTGGATGCTGGACCACTACCACACTTTGCTCCGGCCCGGCCGCGCACTGATGAGGAGGACCAGCTCCCAGCACTAACACAGGTAACATAAGAGACGTCCGGTTACCTCCTCGAACAGCTCCAGACTGTAGGTGTTGTCATCGTCCGCGAAAAAAACCACTCCGGGGTCCCGCCTGTTCCGGTGCTGCCGGAGCCACGCGAGAGCCACATTCCTCTGTTCGGTGGCGCGTGGCATCCCGGCGCGCTTGAACCTGCGGGGAGTGAACACATGCAGGTGCGTGTACGGCACCCCGCACCGGGCCAGGAAGCGCGCCACCAGATCCGTGCGCGTCGTAGAGTCCTCCACTACGATCCAGTGGAACCGGGGCACTTGGCGGAAGGCGTGGGCCAGCCGGGTCAGCTCCGCTTTCTGCACCGGACGGGTGTAAGTCGGAGTGATGGCGTAGATAACCGGCAGCGTAGACTGATTCTGGGTGATGCCGACTCCCGGTGCGCCGGTCCGGGCTGCCCGCTGCGTCCTGCCGGTCCGACCGGCCACTGGAGTCCGGATCGTCCGTTTACTGTCGATATCGATCATGATGATGACAATGAGGACCCAGGGCAGGAGGATGAAGAAGCGACTGAAAAACACCGATTTCATGGCGAGGCTGAAGTTACCGTGCGCCCTCTCTTTCACTCACTCCATCACACACAGAAAGGCACCGACCAACCGCAACTCCAAGAACCCGGTTCTTTAAATCCCGTGCTTTTCGTCTTCATGAGCAAACAACAAAAAACAGCATCTCAAGTCAATTTCAAACTATGGAGCTGCAGCACAGAGCCTTCCGCTGCGTCCCCCGTCCCAACGGGACCGTTTCCCCGTAGTTCCCCTCCTCCTCCTCCTCCCTCTCTTCTCTCGGATGGGACTTGAGTGTTTCTTCGTCGTTTCTGCCCTCCTCCAGCTCACTCTCTCTATCAAGCCCTGTTACATTCCCATGTCCAGACGTTATTTATTGAGTGCGTGTTTCCAGAGGACAAACGGAGCCGGAGCTGCCCTCCTTGCAGCGGGCGGTGATAACCCACCGATGTGCGCCGCCCCGCCGAGGAGCATCACTTGGCGAGGACGGAGCGCTGCTCTGAGTCTGAGGATAATAAGGCAGGAGGGGAGGAGCAGGTGCAGAGCAGAGGAGGGGAGACTGGATAGAGAGAGGACAACCTGGGGAGGGAGAGAGAGAGAGGAGGGGAAAAGGGAGAGAGGAGGGGAAAAGGGAGAGAGGCCTTGTTATGTTGTGCATCAGTGTCCGCTGAGAATAAACCCAGCTAATAGAGAGAGAGAGAGGGGGGGGGGGGGGGGGGGGGGGTGCTTATGCTGCCCGTGTTGTTTGTCAAGAATAAATTATGAAATAAAAAAAAACTGGAGGAGTTGACATGAGACCCAACAGACATGACTGGCCCCTGAGTGTGAATTATACAATGACAATCAAGCTCTCTATATGTCAGCACCACAGGGAGCCCTGGTCCCTGCTGGTGATAACACAAGAAAAGATCTGATTTCACTTAGAGACTCGTGCAAACCTGCATTTCATTCTCACCACCACCATCTTTCTTTACACAGTGTATAAGGACAAATAAACAAGCCAGCACAAACCTCATGTTTTAAAAGTGCCATGATAAATGGACAGGAAATAGCTGTGGGCGTCTCCGGGTGACTGATTAGCTCCACAGCTCACAGGTTGGGGAGAGATTTATTTTCACATTTATAGATGAAATAAATCTATTTCCTAAAGCTGGAGTGGCTCAGGCCTCAGTTTCTTCTACAACAGGTCCTGTCCACCTATACGACGCAGAGGAAGTTCAACAGCCTGGGATTATGTGAAAAGGTTTAATCCCAGGATCAGACGATACAGTACACAATATCAACCCTCCCAGACCCAACAGATGAAGGGTGAAAGGGGAGGAGAACGGATATGTTGAATTGTTTTATCCTGTGTGGTGTGTGATGGGTAAACAAGCAGCATCACATCTGAATTGTGTTGCTCTCTCTCCTCCCTAACGTTAACCCAGAGACCTAACACACTGCATCTTAATGGAATTTAACAAAACACAAAGAAAAGACAACCTCCTCATTAATTTGACAACACACACACACACACACACACACACACACACACACACCACAAATGTAACACAACTAATCACACAAATGCAAACAACACAACAGAAGTGTTTCAACAGGACACTAAAAGGTGATGAGCCGTGTTGGGACACATCCCAGCCAAGATTTTAGCAGCACATTTGTGTCTTTGTGTATCTCTGTTGTCAGGTTAGTGATGTTTTCTGATGTTGTTTGTGTTTGGTGTAATCTTCTTAAGGTTCAGCCTGATGAGCTCTCTGGGCCACCGTACATCTGACAACTTAGACTCACAGGAGAAGTGCAGAGTGTTCTTCTGTGCACAGCTGTAGACACAGTGATGAAATGATGTTGTTGGTGCAGAGAGGTGGAACAGCACTTCCTCTCTGATCAGCGACACAGACGACAAGCTATGACTGGTCAGGCTCTGACATCTTGTCTTCAGCTCTATGTAATCACACAGTGGCCATCTTGAAAGACAAAAACACACTGTCCTTGAGGATATACAGTCTCCCACCACCCTGACTGTCCAAGGTCATATCTAAGCACAGCTGACTTCTCAGGTATGGTTCATCAAAGCAGAATTGTATCAAACAGGGGTCACTGGTCTATTGCTGAACCAGTTAAGGGTCCTTGAAACAGATAAGTGCAGGAGCTTCCTGGCTTTACTGGTGTGCTCTACTTGAGCCGAGAAGCTAATCAATGATGGTTAATTATGCACACAACACGGATCACGAGATGTGTCGAGAGGAAAGGGAAGAGAAATCACTGATCCATGGTAATAGAGTTGGTTCACACCAAACTAATAGTATGCAAACAAGCTCATAATTTCACAGGATGAAAGAACCTTTGATTGTTTGGATTAGGTAGCGGCCTGGGAAAGCTGATGCGTAACAGAGGGGTGGTGGTGGGGGGGCAGCCGTGCTTTGTTGCACCCTGTTTAACGCTTAGGTTTTCAGTTGTTAGGTTTTTACGTCGTGCTCAAACGAAATGGCTATCACAGGCTTAATCAGCTTCCTGCTCAGTGATAGTCGATGAAAACCAAGTAATGATACAAGTAATGGGCTTAGGAGACAATGAATTACTTTTAAGAGACTGATGTGATGTTAGCAAAGACTTTATTTCAATATTAAATTACAAAGCTTCATCAATCTTGATTCTTGATTCACATTCTCTCTTTTGTTCACACACAATGAGCAATGTGGAAGTTAAGATGAAGCATCAGCAGAAATGTCACTTCAAATGAGATTGTTTTGACTAAGATCGCTTTAGATGTTTTTAATAGGGGGAAGGATTTCTTTCATTTTACTCCATGTAGCACAGCAGTCTGCAACATGTGGCTCGTAAAACACTGCTGTCAATTATCACTGGATTACTGACAAAGCAGATTTATCAACATTTATTTTTACATTGATGTTTAAAGTGAGTGTTGGTATTTAATATTTAATCTGTTCATTTATTTTATGGATCTGTTTGGTTTGGAGAACGGTTTAAGTGTTCTGATACAATACAATACAATATGATATGATACAATATTTCACAATACAATACGATACGATACAATATGATATGATACAATATGATACAATATGATATGATATGATATAAAATGATATGATATAATACTATACGTGAATGATGGTCATGTAGTAATATATGACATGAGGAGCTCTCAGCTGCGTAGTAAGGTTGTAAGGTCGGAGACCACTGGTGCTTAACTTTGAAAAGGAGCTGATTTGTCTGAAGGAGCGTGTCCTAAATAAAATGTTAATCTAAAATAATATTGTTTGTGACCAGTGTTGAAACAACTGTTTCCTGGATGTAGCAGATTAAAGAGTTGAAGTTTCTGCCATGTGATGTACAAGTTTCATCAATAACTTCTTAAATCCCACACACTGCTCCTTTAAATCCTGCTGTCAAAGTTTCATCACGACTCCTTCGCCTGATTCATCAGTCTTTGCAAGAATCTTTTCCCCACCCCTCCCCTGTCTCGCTGTCACACCCTTCAATCACATGTCAAACTGCTTTTCCCCTCACCTGTCTGCAGCTTATTATCCATGTTTTATTCATAGCTGGTGAGTGTGCCTGGCTCTGTGTACATATGTAAATGACAGACAAGTGAAAAGGCCAAAAATATCCATGTTTACATACACACTGCTGTAAGTTTGTGCTGCAGATACAGAATGTCGCCCCTACAATGTAAAGGATCGGCTGCTGAACAGCAGCTCTCCAACAAATTACCTCAGCATGTTGCTAATTCTCACAGCCAAGGAATGCCTTTCTAAATTAAATGATAACTTACAATTACAAAAGCTTTGTCAGATGATACAGGCAAATTTGTCAATGGCTGCTCTGCTCCAGAGACAGAGTTAAATCTCAATGGGCAGAGAAAAGACATGAGCCCAAAGGATGAAAGAGCCAGCTGATTTAATGAAGACACGCTGTCTTCTTGTAACTTAAGCAATGACATGAAGCCTCATCATTCTCAGTTTTCTTTTAGCTAATTAAGCCATCTAGCTGAGAGCTGGTAATTCACAAGCTAGCTGGCCATCCAAAATCAATGTGTGTGTGTGTGTGTGTGTGTGTGTGTGTGTGTGTTAGCCAGTGAATGAAAAAAGTTCATACTCTTAAAGATGCAATCTAGTTTTTTTCTTGTGTCTTCTGGCTTTGTTTTTTTCACAACTTAACACAGTATAACTCTTGTTAAACAGTAGCCTGTCCACTCTCCTATATTATTATCATATACATCCAATGGATATGAAGACAAAATTTGTGTGTACAGATATTACTATTGCATAGTATGCTATACGCACAGACACACTTAGAAAAGCTTCACCATGTCCAAATGATATAACCTCCTAAAATCGCTTCCAGGGCTTAACAGTCTGTACAGTGTGCAACACACACTATCCTTAGACTCTAACATTGAAGTTATTGATTTATGCAGTTTAAACTTGCTGTAAATATTGGGTTCATTTGCAGTTAATGTCTGTCAGCGCTGTGGAAGTTTAGATCATACAGTGTTTTTCTTCTGTATCTGTCTCCAGAGCAGCTCTGAGATGAAATGTGTGTAATGCTAAAACTCTAATCTGCTCAACATTCCTCCACCACTGAGAGGAGTACATGCAGTTAAAAAACACAGTACATGTTCTGGTAATCACATGCCCTCTGAAGACACACACAGTCGCAGGTCCAACATCCTGCTTTGTGGGTATTAAAAGCATCACCAGTAAACAAGCTGGTCCCAGTAAAGTCAACCTGGATGATGTGTCTTCCAACAGAATTAGCTCTAACACAGACTTGAGTCAGATGTCTGTCACCAGAGAGAGGTTGGACTTTGTGATGCTGCTGATTTGATCCTGAAGGCTTCGCTACAACGGGACATCATGTCAGATGTCAGCAGCCTGGGTGATTGAGGGCAGCCAGGGACACGCAGTGCAGTGACACACGGTGACGCACATGACTAAGGCCTCATCTGCACATGGCAGATGAGGGACGTGGAGCCAGGTCTGCAGAGGAGAGTCCACACAGCAGCTATCAGCCTCTGAGACACTGAGTGACTGTATAGCCACATGACCTCAGCCCTCAGCCTGACTAAATGTCATACAGTTGAGCTACAGTATGACTGTCACTGACAGGGCTGTCAATTGGATTTGATAACATTTAAAATCATTTGCAAGGTATATTTCCTGTTTCCAATGACATGATGGCAGCTGATTCTGGTAAAGACACAGTTCTGGTTCTACTAGACCTCTCTTCTGCTTTTGATGCGGTTGACTATGGTATTATATCAAACAGAGTCAAGGTCTTGTTTTAAAATGGTTTGAATCCTTCCTCTCTGTAAAAAGTTTTAATGTGTTTTGTTGTGTATTTTGATGTGGATGCCGATGAAGATGACCACTCTGACACGTCTTCTTTGTCCAGTAAAAAAGGTTTATTATAAAAAGAGTACAGTGTCAACAAGCCTCAGAGCCCCTCCGTGCCAATGTGGAGACTCTCCTGACCATCCCAAACTTCTCCTTTATATAACATTCTAAGTCCACTCCTTCAGACATTCCAGAGTCGCCTGCACATCTGGTCAAGCTCTTATCTTAACCTATGGTCAGTTTCCCTTTTGACCTTTAACCTTATCTCCTGTTTTTTGTGGTAGGTCAAGGTCTGGCATGTAAACGAGGAAACCAAATGGGTGACCACTCCAGGCGCATTCCATTTGTTCAACCTATAATAGAGGTCGTAAAGACACCTTTCGGAAGGACTTAATAAACATCCTTCCTTAACATATGACTAGAACATACAAAGGACGAGTATACAACACTTTAAATGTAAAATAGAAGAGATGTGGGGTGGAAAATACACTACAGTTTGCAAATCACATTTTCTCTGAAACAGTATACGTGACATGTGGGGTACCGCAGGGCTCAGTGTTGGGTCCAATTCTGTTCCTATTGTACATCCTTCCCCTGGGTCAGATAATTAGTCAGTTCCAAAATGTTTCCTATCATTTATATGCAGATGACATTCAGTTATACTGTTCCTTCAAAGACTCTGAGCCACACAAACTGTCTTCCCTGATCAGCTGTTTGTCTAGCATCAAACAGTGGTTAAGTGCAAACTCTCTGCAACTTAACTCAGAAAATACAGAAACTTTGATTATTGCTCCAGAAAAACATATCCCCCTTATTGAGCACCATTTGGGTACAATAGGCTCGTTCGTCCAGCCGAGTCTTCAAAATCTGAGTGTTGTCTTTGACTCAGCTATATGTCTTGAGCATCACACAAACAAATTGATTGGGAACTGCTTCTTTCTGCTGACGAACATTTCTAAGTTGAGAACCTTGGTGTCAAAGGTGGAACTTGAGATGATTATTCACGCAGACTACTGCAACTGCCTCTTCACATGTCTGAGCCAGAAAGAATTTCATCGCCTCCAGGCTGTTCAGAACTCTGCTGCTAGACTTTTAACTCACACCAGAAAAAGTGCACACATCACACCAGTTTTAACAGAACTTCATTGGCTTCCAGTTCATTTTAGGATGCATTTTAACATTTTAGTT
Organism: Caranx ignobilis; assembly: GCA_021432705.1. NCBI lineage: Eukaryota > Metazoa > Chordata > Actinopteri > Carangiformes > Carangidae > Caranx > Caranx ignobilis. The sequence continues at coordinate 13,395,723 of MU269990.1, forward strand.
CTCACCTTTAGAGCTTTAAATGGTTAAGCCCCTATTTACATTTCTGAGATGCTCAAATTTTATAACCCTACACATTCCCTCAGATCCTCAAGCCAAAGCCTGCTGGTCATCCCCCACACTCACTTTTTTTTTTTTTTTTGCCCAGAAGGCAGTGAGCCTTTCAAGCAGTAGCCCCCAGACAATGGAACGCTTTGCCACTGTCACTGCACACTTTAAACTCCATTGAGTCTTTTAAAAAGGATCTAAAGACCCTGCTATTTCAACAGGCTTTTTAGTTAGGGGTGGGTTTTTATGACAACCTGTATATATATATGTTTTCTTTGTTATGTTCTGATGTACCTGCTTTTTTAACTTTGTGTCTCTGCTTTTATGTATTCTGTTATTTTCTGATTTTACTGTAAAGTATTTCGTGAGCTCCTGTGAAAAGTGCCAGTAAAGTAGATAAAGTTTACTTACTTACAATACAAATGTTAATGAGAGTTGTGCTGTGCCAAACCAGTCATGTGGCTGGAATAGAGCTACACCAGGTTACGTTGACGCACACAGCACAAGAAGACACGTTGGAGTATCAGCCAGCCATCACACATATATGCTAATGTTTGGGCTGCAGCCATGCACATCAGCAGACACTGCTGGTAAAAAAAAAAAAAAAAAAAAATATAATATATATATATATATATATATATAATGTGTTCTACCACATAAAAAATTCAAGATACAGATATTTGTTGTGATTGTTGAATGATTTTGTGTGTTTTTGTACCAACAACATCATTGCAGCCACATGACTGGTTTGGTGTTTGTTGGGATGATTATCCACTTGTTCTGTGTTAAAAAGGTTGGTATAAAAATTATAAAATTTGGTCCTGGCACATATAGATATAAGCATACCTAAATACATACATATATTTCACATGTACAGTACAGCAAAGTACCAATATGACTTAATACTGCAGGCAGGCAGGGTGACACACTGAAGCATCCAGACAAAAGATGGAGAGAATGTGTCAGCGCCAAGTGCCAGTGGGATAGAACAAAAACACAATGCCAGAGAAGTGAGCGCTCACATGTGTTCATATGTGCAGTGTGTGTGTGTGTGTGTGTGTGTGTGTGTGTCTCCTATGAAGGAAGCAGAACTACTATATAACCCTGAGGGCACCTCACTGTCATCCCTTCACACAGAGCTGAGACTGATGATGGAAGATGAAAAGGACAAAGGAGAGAGTGAAAGTACTGCCGGCAGGGAAACTGAAGAAGAAGCAAAAACAAATGAATGAAAACAAGCAAGAGGGGAAGATAGGAGAAAGAACAAATGAATGAAAAATAAAGACAGAGCAGAAAGAGGGAGGAGGAAAAGGAGGGCAGGGTTGAAGACTGATGTTTACTGGTGCAGAGACATCCTGCAGTGTCTGGACTCAGACCTGCCACAGAAATGCCACCACCAACTAACTGAAGCACATCGGCCTCCACACGCATATAAATCACTGGCTGAAAATGCAATTATATGATAATTCGCAGCACAATTCAATTCAGGGGGGGCAATTCCAATCCCTTTCAAAAATGGCAATAAGATCACAACACATTTGTCAACACTATTAGCATAGAAATAAGTTTCTGTCCGGCTCTCCTGCAGATCGGAGGGTGACTTGATCAATTCTGCACCTGTATGAAAAGTCATTCACAGGCGTCACTTGACATTTGATGGCATCAGCACTAAAAAAGGCCAGAGTATAAAACTCTATTAGATGTCAAATTGGTCGCTCTCCTCACTCCCAACGTCCTCTTCAACAGAGGAGAAAACAATTGACCTATTTAAAATGTACTTGATTAAATTCTTAGTCCCACACATGGACAGAATAATGGTTTGTGCTAATAACTCACTCCACTCATAGTGTCTTTGCATGTGCTTGAGGAAACATGATTTGTGTTACTGCATTTAATGAAATATTGAAACCATAATGGACAAATACATTGCACCCTGTTTTCCAGTACACACATTTGTTTGTTTATTGGCATCATTCACAGAATGTACAGAGAAGCTGCATGGAAAAACAGTCAAGCAGTGGGGGGACTGGACAACAAGACATGTTGTTGGGGAATCGAACATAACTGATCTGGCACTGGCAAAACTGAAGTATGGATAATTACAGAGCAATTATTATTGGTACTGAACACCAAAAATATACTTTGTGGTGAACAAACCTTCATCAAAATGTGCACTTGAAACCACAGGATTGTTTTGGACTCAGAGGATAAATAAATGAGGATAAACCAAGTGGGTTTCACTGTGCCCCTCATTTTCCCCATGCACAGACTGAAATACAGTATATTCTAACTGCAAACATCTGCACAGAGGCACCCACCCCATCTCTCTACATACTTTAATATGTATGCTTTACACTGAATGAACAAGGAAGTAGAAACCTGTTTACGCTCTGTAATGTGTAATTCAATACCACAGCTCTGTAATAAATCTTTCCTCTGTGAGAGTATAAGTCCAGGTCGTGTTGACACTGTCACTGTTAATTCAACACTGTGGTCATTTATGAGGCCTTAATTTATGTGGCTGAATTGTTCCTGTGTTATACTGGTCTGTGATAACTGTGACAATGACCACAGAGTTTAATCAGATCCTCTCAAACACAATGAACTCCCTAGATATCACCGAGGTTTTATTACATTCTTCTGCAGAGTTTCCTTCTTTTTTTTTTTTGGTTTTTGGACATTGTCAGAGACACAAAAATAGAAAATCCACTTCTGGATGAAGACTGTTGAAATATGTCAGCCACATGGCTTGCACCTTCTCTATTCACCTGTAACACTCTCCATGGATTTATCTGGTGTTTTTCCACATTCGAGCTGCAGCTATTTAATTTCAGTCATCGCCAGCCTTGTTGATGCCACAGCTATTTACTGTGATCCTTGTTATTGCCAAATCCAATTCTCATACGTACTGTATAACAAAGAGGGCACTGGCTGCAGCCTAGAATGTGTGCATCTGTAATCTGTGTGGGGCTGGAACACTTATAACACTTTTTGTTTGTACAGAGCCAATAATGGCAGTCAATGAGGCCATGTGAAGATGAGCAGCTAAAACACCACCCACCATCATCAGTGTTAGGAGGTGTAGGTGCAGGTGCTACATGTGAAAGGAAATTTCCCAGCAACGGTCAGAAATGCTTTTTCAAAATGATGTAGCATTTCTATGTACCAAGGTACAAAGGAACGCGCTTCAGGTGTCACGGTGTCCCATCACCCCCAGATGGGACCGTCTTGCAGGGAAACAAGCTCAGGGCTCCCTCTGGTACAACATAATGCTGAGTTGTAAAAAGAAAGTATTAGTCAAATTAATAGTACAGAGGGTCTCCATGGTGCCAAAAAGCTTATGGAAATGTTCTACTCCATTTGTTTTATAGCTATAAGCTTCATTTTTTTATTTAATAACTTATTTAATAGATCAACTGTAGATATTTCTCCACAACAAACTGAACTGCAACAACTTGAAGGCCTTTGTGGAGTACTGAGTCCGACATGTCTATGTTGGATCACATTGAGACCACAGAGACACACAGACACTGAGTCAGTCCATGTGTCACAACCAGGCACAACAACTGTGTGTTCAGACATGTCATGTTACCAGAGTCATTTGAATTCAGGATAAGGTGCAGCACGCACATACACCGTATTATTGACACAGTAAATATGCTTTCTGCCACATTATGAATCACATAAACTGCACTGAACATCTTACCCTCCTCATGGATCTGTTGACCTGCTGTTGGGGTTACAGCAAACCAGCTGCTTCAGGACTAATGTGTGTTTTGTGTCTTTTTGTAGTAATTTTGTGTCCCTGTGGTCATAGTGAGTCTCTTTAAAGTTGTTTTCCGTCTCTTTGTGGTCATCTTGTGTCTCTCTGTGGCCTCTGGGCCAGTGTTTAGTGGGTCTGTTCATTAATCCATCCATGCTATTCACTGCCGGCAGCCTGAGACCAGAAGTTTTAAGAAAAAAACACTAATGGTGCTTTCAATACAAGTTCAAGCAGGAAGACAAGTGTCAGTCAGCCGTATCTCATCATCACTCTGAGGCTCTGTCTACACCATTATGGAAAGATTTCATCACGAGGGGCTTTTGTGCCGGTCTGCTCTTGATTACAGTGTTATTTGTATGTAGGCACGCTTCTCCGCACTGAAGCCTTTTGATTCATGCCATCATCATAGGTGACACTGCATCTTATATGAGAGGGAGGGATGGTCCTTCTTTGCAAACAGGAGGGAGCTGCGTTGTGTGTTGTTTATTTATGAGGCAGCTGCAAACCTGCCCAGTTATCTCTGCTCTCTGATCACATTTAAATACAGCACTTACAGGAGCATCTAACTTCAGCTGTAGAAAACTCGGCTGTATACAAAGAAGACATGAAATGCATTCTCTGGTTTCACTGCAACATTTTAAAAGGCTTTTTAAAAGTTGTATTCATTAATTACACTTGAACAAGCTTTTTCTAAGTCTGTCAACTGTATTTTTAGCCTCTTTTCAAAATGAGATCCCAGTCCCAGTTTAAATAAAGGATTTAATGACATTACTAATGGTGACAATGACCAATGAGCATTTTATCTTATCTGACCCTGCGACCTATAGATTTCTGTCAGCAGTCACTGAGCAGTCTGCGACCAGCGGCATATTCACCTTAACCAGTGACCATAATGAAGTACTGGACCTCCTCCATCACCTCTGCTGTGTGTGACAGCAGCCTCACTACACCCAGCTCCTGCCGTGTGTCCACACCGTCGCTGCTGTGGTGCTGATCCTGCTGCCCTGTCTCTGCCATTTGTGTTTGCCTTTGATAACCACGGCCATTGATAATAGTAATTGTCTGTTATAGTTGAGAGGCTAAGAAAGTTGAAAGTTTCTATGGCGAGAGAATGTCTTTCTACATTGAGAGAGAGAGAGAGAGAGAGAGAGCTGAGAAAGTACTACCCTTCATTTAATGTTCTATTAACTCATAGACACAATATAAATTCATATCAACAAAAATATTTATACTATGAGTATATGATGCACATGTAACCTCCCTTCCAAAAGAAAATAATGATGTAATTTAATAATAAGTCATTATTATTATTACTATCAAACATCTTAAGCATATTTGTGTATTTTGTAATCTGGAGACAGTGGCCAGATTTATAGTCTGTGCTGGAAAAAAAAAAAAAAAGAAAAAGTTCTGAGCTCTAAGAAAGGAAAGAGTGAGAAGGGAGATGTGTGTATGTGTGTGTGTGTGTGTTAGCATGGGGAAACACTCTGTCTGTCTGTATGGAAACCCCCAGCAGAGATAAGGAGTACAACGAGTGCCAAGTAGCCTAGCCTGCTGTTAGCCAGAATCTGATGAGGCGAAACGTGACATACCCCAGGCCAAGGTGGGGACTGTGACAGAGCCCCCAGGTCAAGATTTCCTTGAAGAAGGTTTTCACCCTTATGTCTGGATAAATTGTATTGGATATGAGAATCCCCCTCATTTGAATAAGAAGGTAGTGCTTTCTAAAGCAGTAAAAACAGAGACACAGAGACCAGCGGCTCAGTCTACCATGTTTGTCTGATATCACTGTCCATCCATGTGTGCTTTTAACTGTCTGTCTATTGTTATTGTGATGTCATCTGTGTCCCCGCCCCTTAGGAGGTCTTCGCCTCCTACCAGGCCATTGCTTAAATAAGAATGTTTTCTTAGCAATCTTGCCTGGTTAAATAAAGGATGCTGATGATGGTGATGATGATGATGAGTCTGGCATGGGTTTATGTCCATTTTGGGGGGATAAACTCTACTGCAACAAGCCTAGTCTTTTCTAGTCATTTTAAAGGGGTTATTCAGTCACACTGATGAGCATTTTTCTGACTTATTGAACACCTTTGAGACTGTCATTTTGTACGACTGAATGTTGGGAATAAAGATCCCAGAACATGTGGTATCTGCCATATCAACAGCAGGGTTGGTCTGTAAAATCAGAGGATGGACTTTAAGGGGTGAGACGGTTGTGGACGTGGTCTCTGATGGCATCAGATTCTGAATGCTGAGCTGTTGCTCTCTTTTTCTGTTCATCTCTTTCAACAAACTCAATTTCAAAATATTTCTCATACGAAGTTTCTGCTTTCCTTCTCATTTGTTTCTAATTGATACTTTAAACAGACTGTGACTGGTGTCTTTGTGTCAGACAGAGACACAATCAAAGCTTCCTGGAGCAGCAGAGCTCTGCTTGGTGGGAACACTAAACTATTACTATTGTTGATAGTTTGCTGGAGGAAAAAATGTCATGTAGTTCTTTAAACTCAAACTAGGACAGTTCCTGACAGTGAAATTTAATTATGTCATAAAGCTGAACGAGCTCAAAGAAAGGAGGCCAGTTTCCCTGTTCGTTTCTTTTTTTTCCTTCAGACTGAATCACTGTGCATTTGACCTTTATACACCAACACATATTCATGCATTTGACATAGATGAGTTTCTGGTTACTATAATACCTCTGACCAATTGGTTGAAAGCTGAACAATATTAGATTGTGAGAGGCCACAAAGGGTAAAATTACCTCCTCAGTAGAAACCTGGCAGTGCACTGAATTTATTCTCCGCTCCTACAATCAAATCTCCAAAGAATAAGTGTGTTTTTGTGCCTCCATCCAGTCAGGCCGGCTGGATGAAAATGCAATAAAGATTTTCTCTCAGTGTCTTCCCAGTTTCTCTCTCTTTGTCTCTTTTTTCCTCCTCCTCTTTTGTGCCTTTTTTTGGCTCGATCTTCCTCACCCCCTACCCCCACCCCACCCCATCTCACTCCCTCTCTTTTCTTATTTCATTTGGTATTAATCTCTCTTTCTCCTTCTCGCTCTCACAGAGCGCTGAAGCAATCTAAGCTGATTTGTTTGAGAAAACAGTGCAGTTTGGGGAGACAGTACAGCGCCCAGGTTTGGAAAGCAGGAAAACACGGCAGTCAGTTAAGATCCAGCCTGACTCTATCCACTGGCAGCTGTGAGGACATCAGTGTGTGACCGACACTGACTGACTGCCTGTCGGGAACCACAACTGCATATGAAGGTGGCAAAATCTCACCCAGTCTCAATCTGTATCTCACACACACACACACACACACACACACCACTACACTATACACCCCATACTTACCTCTGTGTACATTTCTGCTGGCCCTGCGCCTGGGTTTTTCTTTGTGTACGACACAGTACTGGGAGGAAACAAATGCTCTACCTCACGCTGTCTGTGCTGTGACATTGATGGCTGTAGCTCTGCCAGCGTGTTGTCGAGCCAGGACAGGAAAGTCTCTCGAGCGTGCCCAGCAACCAAACACACTACTGTTTGACTAACCTTGAATTACTGGCAATATCTAGCCCCATTAGCATAACAGAGGAGACCTTCCCTTTAGAACCACCGAGTCAATGTATACTTTGTGCGGCGTGCGTGTACGTGGTGTTAATTACATGTAGGAGTTTGGCTGAGTGAGTGAGTGAGCGTTAAGTGCTCAAAGTTGCACAGGACTGTTTTAAATGTTCATTTTTAGTCACTACAAAATCTGTTCCAGATTCAGTGCATTTCGCTCAAGGACAAGTTGGCTGTGCTTTTTGGATGTGAGACAAGAAAACAGAGTGTGTGTGGGTCTGTGTGTTTCAATTGTTATGAGTAATAGAAGTGATACCTCTAACAATAAACTGTACTTACTATTACTTGATCCAAAAAAAGAAATTAAATACCCGATTAATTAAAATTTAATTCTTCGAGGATCTTGGAAGAAAACAAACCAACACAAACAGTTACAAAGCTGTTCACCAGTCACTGCTGGATGAAGGCAAAGGTGGGAGGAAGTTAGTGTTGTGCAATTCCAGGCTATGAGGTCCCATCACTTCCAAGTCAATATCAAGCAGATTTTTGATATGAGCCATAAACAAGACAGAAATACACAGAGGGGTGGTTAACAGATAATTTACAGCAATAGAGAAAACTTTCCTCTCCTGCTTGTGCAGTGTCTTCATCTGTTGTCACACTGACTCAGAGTTTATCTCATTTCTGGGAGATAAGGTTTATTCACTGTTTCTCAACAATAATCTAATTTGGTTTTGGGAGATGATAACAAGTTCTCTCAGGTCAGAAGGTTGAAGTCTCAGTTAAGTCATGAATTAATGGCGCTAAAGCCAAAGATAAGTTCCATTTCTTTTTGGATTTTGTCAAGTCAAGTCTCAAGTCCATGATTTGGATCTTAAATCAAATCCAAGAGCTGCACTTCAGCTGTACCACAGAGAAGACGCATAACACTCAAGTCTTTTGGACAAAGAGAAGAGAAGCAGCCTGATTATCAGAAGGAAAGCAGCAACTAACACAGGATTAGGCACAACTTGGTTAGATTTAGATAAAGTTTGTAGGTCATGTCTATGACCTTCATCACCATGGTTAGAATACACAAAGATGATTATGAACACTTGGATGAGGCAAGGAAACAACCCTGATAAAGGTATTGGAAACAGTAAACAAACATTTGGATTCGTGTTTTGTTCTGATCTAATCCATCACCTCCTCCACATCATGCTCCTTCCAACATCAGAATTACCACAGCCACTAGAGGGCTCTCTAATTTGAGTGTAGCCATATGACATCACTGGGTAATTGGGTTGTTGTTGAGTTGTTGAGTTGTTGAGTACTTTATTTGTCAGAATCTCTTCTGAAATTTTTCTTGCGTCCAACACACGTGTTTCTCATAACAAAAAACATTACAAAATATAACACAATATAACAGCAGACAAACCTCAGACAAAATGTCACATCAGACAATAACAAAAAACATTAGAAAAATACAACAAAATATAACACGGGTCAAACATCAGGCATGTGACCTGCTATATACGCAGTGCCTCCAACCACTCTGAGGGGTGTCCTTTAAATCTTTTAGGCAGATGTTCCCCTCTGAAATGGACTTGGTCAACAAAGAAGGCCAGAATAGATGTTTGTTAAGACGTGAAATTCCCTCTGACATTCATCTGATTCCTCTTTTTAATTTTCTGTCCCTGGGAAAGTCAGTGCGCATCACTGTGTCTTAACCTGTAGTCCCATACATCATCTTCAGTGTCTAGCACAGCACTGAGAGCTTCCATCCATCTTCACTGTGACACCTGCTGCTCCATCTGCTCAGAGGCTCCATCTTATCAGATTCACATTTTAATTCAAATACGACACCAAAGCTTTTTTACATTTGAAAAACTGAAACGCCTCGAGCACCAAATGGGCTATCTTCTATTTCAGCTAGATGATTGGCATAGGAAAACTGAAAAGTAATTAATGGTTCAACACTGTGCTACTTATTAAAATGAAATCGTGCTGCTCCTTTTGGCTCTCATTTGAGGATGTTAGTTTGTTATTTTTAAATCAGCACCATTCTCCTTTTTATTTTGGAGTGTATGTGGAAGAAAAATGACTTTTCTAGTACAAAATACGTGTCATTTACATGTGATGGAATTTCCTCAATCAGTTATTAGGTTGATGTATTGATTTAGCAACATTTAAGACTCGTGTTCATTTGGCAACAGTTCATTTACTAGCTATTGTGAATAAATGATTTATCACGGGCAGCAATCACGCCTCTAGCCTTTAGTGTATGTAAACAGGTCAGTGTAGACAGCGGTCTCATCTGTTACTCTGACACTAAGTCATTAGCCATGAGCCAGGCTGTCGGCCTGAGAGATTAGCTGCTAGCGCTCTGCTACTTAAAAGCTCCAGGGGAACTGAAAATGGAGGTGAAATTCGACGAAATGTGTTTGGGTGCATCACCGGACAGTTAGGAGAGCAGTGTGACAGATTTTGTAGCTGTTATTTATTAGGAGGAACACAGTTTTTCTGCAGTGCCTCACACACACCGCTGACTCCAGATCAGCTTCGTGTCCTAATTACAGAAGCACTGTGATATTTTTTATGAGCTGTAATCTGCACTGATTGCTGAGTGTTAATCCTAAATGACTTGAAACGCTGCTCGCACAACACTCATTTGTGCTGATTTCTGCATTGTGATAATGGTCCAGGTGTTTTTCAGAGTTTCATGTTTCCTTACTTAACATCCAAGAAACATGAATCTAATGGTTGTAGCTTATCTAACTTGTAACTTTATATATAGATAGACAGACAGACAGACAGATAGACAGATGGGTGGATAGATATATAGATAGATATGAATCCGCACCAACAACTTGAAGTGCTCTCCCCTGGCCCACACTCACTCCTTCCAACCAAGTTTAGTGAGTAATTAAAAAAGAGGTAAATATTGATTTTCTGCTCTTACATTTATGCTAAGTCTGGAATCCCTAAGTGGGCTGCTGATGCCTGACAACTGGGCAAACCTCATCCACTCTTTCTAACATATTTTGTGCTCATAAATTGTGCTCTCAGTTTATATGAATTATTCCCATCTATAAAGTATGGAGCCCCACAGTTAGCACACTGTTAGCTAAGGCAGCAGTTATGTCAAAATAATGCTGTTTCAACTAGTAAGCAAACACTGACACAAACACTAACACTCCATCTATTTATTGAGTTTGGAAGGACAAACAAGCCACAAGGACAGTCTTGGTAATTAGGTTGTTGGGTTTTTGAGTGTGGTTTATATAATTCACCATTTAAGTGAAGAGATAATGTTAATAAAGCAGCATCAGCTGGTTTATTCTGAGTAATCATGAAGCACTTTGGTTCCAAAGATGTCCTCAGAGAAAGTACAACTCTGTGATGATCATAGTCTTTATCTGCAGTCATTCTATCCAGCAAGATCCCACGAAGGCCAACCAAACCAAACCAAACCAAAGCAAACCATACCATACCATACCATACCATACCATACCAAAGCAAACCATACCAAACCAAACCAAACCAAACCAACCATACCATACCATACCATACCATACCATACCAAACCGAACCAAATCAAACCAAACCATACCATACCAAATCATACCATACCCATAGCATACCAAACCAAACCAAACCGAACCAAACCATACCATACCATACCATACCATACCATACCAAACCCAAATGTCATCAGACATGTCATCTGGTGCAGAATCAGTATTCAGAAATACAACATAGTCAATTCTATATAACCTATGTACCTCTGCAGTACCTCTGCAATTAAAGCCTTTCATCATCAAATAAGAGGTTCAAAGGTTGGTCTGTCTAACCAAGACTGTGGATGAATCTATATCTCCTCATCATCTTGTATATAAATAGATCAAGGTGAACACATTCAGACAGGTGAACCCTGCTTTTGAATATATTTTACAGGATTTTTTCAGACCTGTATTTATGTCATAATATCTTCTTTTTATTATTATTTCTTTAATAACAAACATTTTGGGGCTTTAAAGTCATCACCTACACTGCATTTGTACTCGTCCCTGAGGCATTCTCAAGGGAACCTTTAATATGGTTCCTGTGATTTACGGTTACCTCATACACTACAGTTTCATTCTCTCTTTTAATTAAAGGGACCAGAGGAATTTTCTTTGCCTTACAGACTGACTATAAATGCTGTCAGTGACTGTATGTGGCACACAGGCTGACCTGTGTCTCAATCTGATATTATGTTCAGACTGTAGAGCTCGACGAGGGAATAACATGGGTCATGAGGTTTGATGTAGAAGGGTCCAGCACATATCTTACAAGAAGCACCATTTTTCAAGCCACAGAGGCTTACATGTGTTTGGCTTGTGAACGAGTGGGCGGATGAGGATGGTAACTAGCAGGGCAGCAGATGAGCTGCTGTCCACCCAGAGTGGGAGGTTGATTTATTTAAAACAGTATGCACAGATACAGGCTGTGGAGTCCGGAGAGAGAGTGTGCCATTTAATCTTTTTCACCCAGAACTAATGTGATCTTCAAAATACCTGTCCAAAACACTCCAGCATACAAGACATGATGAGCTCTATGTTCAGTTTGCAATTACATGAAAGGAATGAGGCGGTTAGGGCAGTGCCACAGCCAATCCACTTTAAGTTGCTAATGTAGCTTTCTCTATCATGGGTGATGTAACAGCCTCCGTCCCTGTGTGAACTTCCTCCAGAGAAAACAGCAGCTCTGTCGGAGGGGGCTGCATGCAGCAATGTGACAGGGCGGGAGTCTGTCACTCCGGTGAAGACTTGTTCAGAGAGTCCCAGAGACAAACAGCGCTGACTGAGGTCAAGAGGGCAGCTAGTATTAGCTATTAAATTCCTGTGATAGGCTGTACATTATACGTTTGGTCTCTGTGATGTCAATACAAAGATAACCCTGCTCCACCTTTTAGTTGGAGTCACTTGAAAACGTTTAAGGGTATAATTCAATACCCATGTTGTCACAAGAACAGTAGGTTACATTCACGTATTGGCTGTTTATTTATTATTCAATTACTTGAGCACAGTGTCCAGCACATACCCTCCATATCTACACCAATAAGCCTCAGTTTTTCCACGTCCAGTTTTGTCTCTTTAAGTGTATAACATGCTACTCTATAAAAATGTAGGATTTTATTTTCATAATATTTAATTCTCTAAAAATGTCTTTCAGATTTTAACATCATCACTGGACCAAACTAATGTTTAATTTGTAGCTTTTAGAGGAAACAGTATTCTGTTCAACTTCAAAATCCCTCTAAAGGGATTTATTCATGATTAATGCTCACTTTTATTATTAATAGAGTGGGTTATGGAGCAAACACTGCAGATTATACTGACAGAGCTCTCTGTAGGTTTCCTATGAAGACAAACAGGAGACTGTTCATCATGGAAATTTGCAGCTAGATGACACAATACGTGCTATTATGAGTAGTGAGCCATAGCGGTGACTTTGTGCAACATGTATCTCAGGTTGCAAACTACTCTGTCTTTCACACTCTCACACACAAGCAAAATACATAGTAGGAGCAGATCTAGTTATACACTGAGGCTAGGTCAAAGGTTACAGACGTCATGCTGGTGGACATGGACTGGACTCCTCCAGCCTGAGCAACCACACAGGTTGTTGTTTTCAACTTCCTGACCTAATGTGTGCCCTAAGCCTGAAAAAAGAAGTTCAGTTATATGTTTTTTAGCAAGGGGGTGGCCATCTTGTATTATCACAAACCTGTGACGTCACAGGACTGGTTCCCTCCACTGGTAAACAGAGACAGACAGAGACAGTGAAAGATGGATAGTAAAGCATAGAGATGTGAAGGATAGAGACAGTGGACGATGGAGACAAAGACATGAAAAACAGTGAGAAGTATAGAAAAACAGGCCAAAGAGCAAAAGTTTTCTGCCTATGTGATAAAACACATCAGTCCACCCTCGAAAAAGAGGCTTAAACCCACTGGTCAGACAGGGAAGACAGTACAGAAAAACACATCTACAGTCCATATTTAAACAATCACTATTAACCATCATGTCAAAGGAACGTACAGCAGAAGCCTGATATAAACATCAGCACAGGCTGTAAATTCATGAAGAGCGTCCCTCTCATTGAACACACCAGTCAGACCAAACAGCAGCAGCCCACCAATCTGGACAGACAGCATCCACAATGCCTAAAGGTTTCCACAGCATAGCACATGACTTTTAATGGGAGATCAGATACAGTAAAGAATGGAAAATGACTGTTAAAATTAAAAATGAGCTACAACCATTTCACCTGAAAAACTAATCTCAGTCCTCACCACACATCTGATTCCTCAGCAAGAGGCCACAGCTGATGCAAACCTTCAAGAGCTCACTACAGTCAAGCCAGCCGTCTCTCACTTTCATGTAGTCAAGCCAGCCGCTCCAACATTTCAAATGTGCCCTTATTGCAGACTTTATGGCAAATACACTGAGACATCAGGGAAAGTCGGCGCTAGCTCACTACAGCGTGTGGAAACTTTCGGTTTTCAAAATAAAATGTGGGTATTAAATGTATTAAACATTTATTTTGAGAATATGAGGAGTGTTAAGATTTGATTTGTTGTTTTTTTAAGAAAGAAAGAAAGAAAGAAAGAGGTGTGTCTCATAAAACAACTCCTGCACTGATTTTGAGCCGATAGGTCTTAAAATGCTATAAGAAGAGGTGTGTGTCATTCAGCAAGTGTAGCTCTATTGTTCTACACTGATTTTGAACCGATAGGTCACATGACCTGGAAGCTATTAAGCTAAAATGCTCATATTTACATTATAAAATGTATTTTTTTTTTTTTTTCAATTCATAAAAAAATATGTGAAGTGTTAAAATGTTCTTATAATAGATCCATGGTGCAGAGATGCTTCACTAATGTCTTCACATGCCAGCGGAACCAGCCAACCCCATTACGTAGACAGTGACGTACCTCCAAACTAGTAACTTGCGTATTAGATAGATAGAAATTACAAAAATAAATTCTCGTGTTCTTAACAACTTATTTATTTATTCTCAAAGTGTTTTCTTATTTAACATGTTTTGACAGTAACATGGCCAAAACGTGTACGTTTTCATCTCAATTTTAATCTTAAAATAAACTAAGACTTTGGCTGCTACCATTTCAGATTCTGAGGGGAAGCCCTGCATAATCATTTCATGACACAAAACAGTTTCCCATCATTAATCTGCATTCATAGGCTAAAGGCTACTTCTTGGGCAAATTTAAAGATCAATATTGTAATTGACACATCCATTTAATGTGGTGTAGGCTATTTGTCTAACGCTCACTAGATGACAGTATCAGAGCACAGATGACAACCTGCATTTGGAGTCAACTGGAGGAGAACAGAAACCATAGAGTTCATGGTTTTCCCCCTGAATTTAAGAAGATGTGACTGGGTGAGAGCACACACATGTTGCTCATCCTCCAGAGGGGGAACGGTGATTTGGAAACATGGCCCAAACACTGTAGGGCATTGAAATCTGGTGTTTTCTGGTGTGATTGACATGTCATCACAGAGGTTAGGAATTGGTGATTTGACCTGATGGGAGTTCTATGTTTATACTCTGTCAGTGCACTTTTCTGTTTGCTCCTGTCATAAATACCAGAGCTGCTAGAAGTTGGCTGACAACAGAACCTAACTGTTGCTCATAACCTGCTGTACAAATGACCTCCTGGCTGTTTTTTTTTTTTTTTTCCAGGACACACTTTTGGTTGGCAGGTGACTTATAGGAGTCCCTGAGGAAAAAGAGAGAGAGAGGGAAAAAACACCTTGGCAATGAACTCATGACACCTCAGAGATTACCAGTTTGCTCTGTTTCTCATCTCAGTCAGATGTGCTTCAACTTGACAGGAGAGAAGCTGTCTTTCCTTGGATCTGTTCCCCACCTTGCCATCTTTTCACTCTCTCATTTCATTTTAGTGTCACAGAGAGGCTGATTCTTACTCCTTATCACACTATTATCTCACCGGTGCCACACTAGAGGCCTCATTAAATAGGAGAAACACCAAGAACCACACAGTCCTGGCTGTGACAATGGGAGTTAGTTTCCGTGAACTCGGAGCAGGTTTGTTTTAATGTTAAACATAAAAGGAGTAATAAAAACTTGTATGTCCTCTCCTCTGAACATTTCCTATGATCATCATGTATGTATTTTTTTTTAACTCTGACCACCTGCAGTTTGCAGGCTAGTCCACACTGTGGTGTCTTTGTTTTGCTTTTCGGCTGCTGCTTTCTGACTCTTCATTTTCCTCACTGATGTGCTTCTCTCCTACTGGCTTGAGACTCTCTGTGATTAGAGATCCCTTTTACTGCCAATCGTCAACACATGAGACCTTATGAGCCAGTGAGTAGTTTAACCATATTGGTGATGAACAATGAACAACACTATGATCCATGTGTGCTGGGGGATAAGTTATTGTATATTAGCAGTGATGGAAATATTCTTTCTCCCCACAATTATTTGACAGCTTTACTTAAACAAGTCAGATGTGAGGACTGCAACACTGTACTGAATATTATAGGAATAATGGATATTGGCTGCATTATTATATAATTCTTTGGTGCAACAATACAAACTGGCAATTAAAGCTTGGCAAGCCACAGAAAGCTCATGAGTAACTCTGGCTTATAGTCACACATACAGGTGCACGCACTCACACACACACACACACACACACGCACACTCATGCTCATATACGTACTGTATGCTCATTACTGTTGATGGGTGGTCGTCAGCATAGGTAACTAACATGCTCTTAGTGGCGCTGACACACCCCGAGTTATTCCCTGGAGAAGCATAACAGCTTTTAACACACATACTTTATAATGCTGTCTGCACACACACACACACACACACACACACACACAAAAGTACAAACTGCGGCAGGGAATATTGAGCTGCCCATTTCACTTAGAGGTCCTTTCTCAGCACGGTGCCTCTGTGCTGGCAGCTACAGCTACAGACTGCTGTAGATGTCTGGGAGCATGTATCTCTATACATTATCAACCTCTCCCTCCTCTTCCTCCCTCCTCTTCCTCCCCCTCCTGTGCTTATCTGCTGTAGGCATAAGAATGGATGCACATACACACGCACATGGGCACACATAGATACACACACAGTGAGGAAGGGCAGGCAATGAGACAACCTGTCAGCATTATGTTGAGAACACTGCTCCCTGGTGGTGAATACTTGGCAAATGCAGCAGGATAACTGAAGCTATTTATGTATAGAAATAGACTAGCTGAATCATAAACCTCCTAAAGCTCCTGGCCCCTCTGCATCTATCAATCAACCTTTTTATGTTTTTGACTGAACTCTCATAAAACATTATTTGCAGATGTCTGTTCAATGGTACAATGTCCTGCTCTCTGTCAAAGACATTTACATATATTTATTTGATGTATATTTCCTTTGTGAAGTGTCCAAAGACCAAATGTAGCTTTAAATGTGATTTTATGAAACGTCATATAGTTGAGAAACAGACAGTAACTCTGGAGCCAACATAATGACACTTACAATGTGAAAGTATGAATTCTTGATGAAACATTAACGTTGCAGTCATCATCATTCTTGTTTGCTTGTTTTGTGTATTATGGCTTTAAAATTTGCATATGGCTTCACTTGCCTTGTTAGCGAATAGTTTCCTATATTTCCAGCCGACACTGAGCAACATTAGCATTCACTTGGAGGGATGTTGAATTGATTGTCCAATATTCACTCAGCTCTTTGCTCAGAGTCTTTAGCTGCTGGATGCTTCACCTGCTGGTCACTAACTCTTTACTCCAGAGTTGTGCAATAGTTGTCTGTCAGTTTGAGTCTGTGACTCCTGTCACATTACACTTAGGCCTTTCAGCCAGTGTTCTCATAAGACCATTGATTAGTGCAGCTTTAATTAATTCCATGTGCTGAGAAAAGAAACATAAAAAAAAACACTGAAACAAACGAGTGAAACAAAATGCAGATCGGCAGCATCTGGACAAATAGTATACAGAATAAACTGAATGAAACCAAATAAAAGCTGCAAATAAACTAAATAGTGCAGCCATGACTGTAGAACAAAAGATGAGCTTAAACAGTATGTGGGATTAATCAGTGCTCTTATGATTCAGGCTAATTGCCATTTATTAGATTTTGAGAGCCTCCTTTTTTCGTGCTCTGAATGGCTGCCTCTCTGCTCCTCCTCCTCCTTTAGCTACGAGGGCAGAACAGAATTACAACATTGTTCATGATGTATGTGTTTGTACAGCACGTACAAAGAGAATTACTGTTCTCACACCTCCTATAATACATCCTCTTATTGTGATTCCTTTCAACTCAATATCGTGCTCAAATGTATTCCTCATTTTGCATGCACCCGTGGTGCAGCGCTGTGGTGTCATTGTGTTAAACAAACAACTACAGCATATTTATAACATGTCAGCATTTCCCAGCTAGTTATGTTGCAGCAACATAAAGCTGGAAAAATGACAAGTCAATAGTTTTGTTTATTAATCGGTTATTAAAACCATTTTCATGTGGGGAGGCTAATTATTGTGTAGTCATCAGCTCAGATTTGACACTGTTGTTCATTATTGTTGACTGAATGTTTGCTTTTAACTTCTGGTCCATTCAACTACTGCAAAAGTAAACTGAAAACACATTGTTAGGCATTAGGAATTAGGAGTCAGAAATTAGGATTTGTCCACTATTTTCCCCAATCTGTTAACCACATGTTCATGAAAATAATCATCTCTATATTAACATCATCTATATTACTCGTGTGTTTTTACACGATGTAGCCATGTAAATACTCTCACTGTCGAGGCTGTGGTTCAGAGCAGCCAGGGAGAAGCTGAGGCTGAATGTAATTAAGCACTTACTGGCAGACAACTCATTTGTGACTAACACAATAGTGAAGCAATAAAAGATGTACTGTAAATACGCAACAGTGCATTCCTGATTCTTCAGATAAGAAAAGGTTCATCTTTGTTTCTGCTTTGGTGTAGATGTTTCTCACTTACTGTTGTGCAACACTAACACAGTACCCACTATAATACCATCTGGATGGACAGCTGTCTTAATTTTAAGCACCATATCACCACTCTCATTTCTAAACTAAGAACAATACTCGGCTTTCTATACAAAAATAAAGACTGTTTCTCTACTCACTTCAGAAACAGAATTGTGGACGCACTATTTTTATCTATTTTAGATTACAGAGATATCATTTATGGAAGAGCTGCTCGTTCCACCTTGATTCCACTGGATGATGTTCACCACTCAGCCTTACGATTTATGACCAGTGATTCATATACTACCCATCACTTTATTCTTTATCAAAATGTCGGCTGGCCCTCTCTGACAGTAAAGAGACAACAGCATTGGTTTTTATTCATATTCAAAGCTCTGTCACAGTTATTGCCTCCTATTTATCATCTCTGTTAAACCCTGAAATCACAAAACATTAGTACCTGCTCACA
The DNA here is from genome assembly GCA_021432705.1 of Caranx ignobilis. Classification (NCBI taxonomy): domain Eukaryota; kingdom Metazoa; phylum Chordata; class Actinopteri; order Carangiformes; family Carangidae; genus Caranx; species Caranx ignobilis. The sequence goes on from MU269990.1 coordinate 13,414,586, forward strand.
GAACTGGTTGTTGCTTCATATTCCATTTGTCAGAACTGAACTGGGTAAAATGTCCTTCTCTCACAACACACCATACACATGGAACAGTCTGCAGAAGTCGTAAAGTTAGAATCTCTCCCATCAGTAGATCAGTTCAAAATCCTCATCTTAAACCTGGTCGCACTGGATTGTATCTGTTTTAATTGTGCATGACGGTTTGTCTGTGTTCACGCTTCTTACCTATCTTTTAATATTCACCTCTTATGTAAACTCTCTGTCCTTCTTTGTTGTATTTGTGTTTCTCTCGACACCATTGTAAATGAGGACTTCTCCTCAATGGTCTTCAAGATTAAATAAAGGTTATAATTATAGTAATGATTTAAGAGTTCTCTGTATCTCTCTGTGTGATTGTAACTGTGGTTTGATTCTGGGGTTTCCATCACTGACAGTTCACTGACAGATCATGTTGTTAAGTGCTGATATTACATTACCAACAGTGTTACAGGGTCATTCAAAATACCATGAAAAGCACCACTCTCTTAGTTCTCATTCTCGCTGACACGACAGAATTTGAGCTGTTGATACTGTAATACACACTCTCCATTACCTCTTTCGTAGTTTCGCTTGATTTTCGCTGTAAGTTGTTTCATCTGACTGGAAGCATGACTCTTCTCTGACCTCTGTAACTCTGTAAACTTTTCAACTAGTTTCATCCACTACACTGCAGGACTGGATCACTGTGTGGGTCAGAGTCACATCAATGTCGCAGGTGTCACTCACGCTGGCAAGAACTGGAGCTTTCCCACCTTTGTTCACAGTGTAAAGGAGGCCGACCTGCAGGCTTCAGCAAAACTATAATACTTCCCATGGTTAGATTTCCAGGCTGTTTTCCAGGTGGATACTGATATCTGCAGTCAGGTTATTTCTAAAAGTCTATAAAGAATTGTCTTTGAAGGAACAAGTAGAGCTGAAAACTTGAAACCTGTAATGACACAAAGACCCATGCAGAATATTTTAACTTCATACATCACATAATCTGCAGTATAGAATCACAGCAACAGCAATGACACAGCTATGAAAAACAGATACATTAATCAATAACTTCCACATGTCCATTGAGTCACAAAGCAAAAAGAGATGGATGAGATTCACTGGTTTAATTTTTTAAATATATGTACATGTTTTTTCACAAGAAAACTTGAATCTGGTGCTTTGTTTAGCTACAAGTGGCAAGAACAAGTGCCTCATATGCAGAGGCCATAGTCCTCATCGCAGTGGCCCTAGTTCGATGCCGCCGGGGGCCCTTTGCTGCATGCTATCCCCCCTCTCTGTCTCCCCATTTCCTGCCTCATTAATTAAATATCTAAAAGCCCACAAATACTTTTAAAAAAAAGAAAACCCGAACCTGAAAAGAAATTTAAGCAATAAGTAAAAATTACATTTATCTTAAATAATGTGAGGTGAAGTAGTGTTTAAAATAGTTTTAAATGCAAACACTCAGTAGCTTATATATGAATAATTCAGCGTTCACTCAGATTTAATACAGCAGACTGTGACTGGACCACTCAGCACTTGTAATAAAAGATGAATAATCCTCATGACTGAGAAAGCTGTCATTAAAGATGTCATGAAACCTCCATGTGGGGCGGACAGAACAAAACCGAGACCTAATATCAAACCACTCTATTGCCTAATTCTCCACAGTATTGACATGGAAAGTCCCGGTTTGGAGTGATAAAGACAGACAAATGAACTGTGACATTTTCCAAACAAGATAATAAAAGAAGTGACCCAGCAGTGATTATACTGAAAGTGTCACAAGGACAAACGACAGGTGTGAGTGTGAAAAAAGGCCATAGTGGGAAAAAACCTCGGTTCTGTATTTGATTAGAGCAAACTGTGGCTCCAGGTTCATCCACTGAATTCATTATAGAATTTGTTTTGTTAAACCAAAAAAAAGACCTAACTACCTTCACTTCATGGCTGCCTTTGTTCATGCAATGACATGAGTGTGTGTGTGTGTGTGTGTGTGTGTGTGTGTGTGTGGTGGTACCGTAACCTACTCCTGTCCCTGTGTCACGTGACGCTGTTCTGGTCCTGATGCTGCTGTTACCGGGACCCTGTATGAGAGGTGATTGGTGCCACACAGCAGCAGGTTGAGGGGAGATGTAACACAACTGGGCCAGTCTGACATACACACACTGTGTCAGTGCCTTTAGTGGATCGGACAGATACAACACACCTTATGTAAACTACTGTGGAAACAACACAAAAAATAAGATCTGGGTTTGGTTTAGGGGAAAAAAATGGGTTGCACCTTCTGAGCATAGCCTTTTTATGAGTTGGTCTCATAATACTCACACATTTGTCTGGTAAAAAAAAAAAATAATAATAATAATATTGGGGGGAAAAAACCCATGTGGAACAGATTGAGATTCATTTTCAAAGTAGATCAGTAGACACAACACAAAAGAATTGAACATTTATTCTTCTCTTGTTTGGTCACAATGCTTTTTTGGCAAGATGTTTATCACTGGTTAAATATTGTGGTCAACAATTCCTTGTTCAACAAATTTCAGGTAAGGATTTATATGGATGGTCTGTCAAAGGAGGTATCCAAGATGGTAAACATAATTGTCATCATGGGAAAAGATCATAAACAGAATCAATGGAAAAACAGAAAACCCACCATAGACAGTTTTAAAAATGAAATCAAAAACTAAATAATATCCCTAAAGGTACTATCAGAAGAAAATCATTCTATAAATGATTTATATGAAACCACGTCAAAGTCTCCTGCTCTTTAAGTTACAGTCCTGTGTTCTTTTAACATGCTTAAAGCACCTTTATTGAATGTCAACCACATGTCTATTTTACTTTATTTTGTTTAATCTTTTTCTCTTTTTTTTCAATCCTATCCCTTGTCCTGTTACCAATTACAAATATTGTTGTTGAAATGCATACAATGTGTATACATGTAAAATAGAAACGTAAATGTACATATTCCCTTATGCATTGTGACTTTGTAACGTTTCAGATGCAAGCAAATGTTTCCTCAAAGGAGTTTTGTAAATTGAATGTGAATTTTATAAATTGAAATGTAAATTGAAATTTGAAATAAAAAAGAAACAGAGATTGCCACAGGGGTCAAGTAAACATGACCCCTGTGGTATTCTGAGTAACCAAGTAGTCTGAAGGAGTTTCTGAGTGGGACAACTGTGCTGAATACTACATTTAAAACACAAACAAACAAACAGTAATTTCAGCTTTTTTAACGGATCAGTAGCAGTAATAATGTCTATAGAGCCTCATTTAAGTGATAAAGTGTTTAATTATTCACAGTAGGGCTGTTATAATGTTTCTTATTTCTTGAATTAGTTCATTGGTGACATATACACTAGCTTATGATTTTCCAATTCATTCATTTACATCTATATACTCAGATCTGAATACACTGTTGTGTCTTTAATTCCCCCTCCTGCCTCACCGTGGCACTAATCAGCCCTCATACAGAAACAGGCATCATCGCCGCTGATGTGGAAATCCCCCTCTCCTGCCATTTAAAAGCTGCGCTCTGAGGGCAGTGTGAGCCCAGCGCGCTGCGAACTGAAAAACCAGGCTGTGAGCTGAGTTATGTAATGTCTTAGCGTGAAGAAGAGGATAATAAAGAAGAGCAGGTGTTGCATGTTTTCTAAATGGGAAATCTGTTGGGCAGCTGGCGTTTCAAGGAGCCGAGCACCGTTGAGGAATGCGACTCGACGTGGGGATCGGACTCGGAGAGCGACGAGCCGGCGGCTGAAGATGACAGCGGCATCTCCGACTCCGTCAGCCCGGCGGAGAGCGACCGGGCCGCCGGAGACCCAGGCGACACATCCCCGCAGGTATGGTGGTGGTGGTGGTGGTGGTGGGCGGGGTAGGTTAGATGCATGTGGTGACACAGGGGAAACATGGAGGTGAAAGGGGGGAGGATGAGGGGATGGGGTGGGGGGCACGGTGCGGTAACTTGTGCCACCGGCAGCGCACAATATTGACAAGGAAAGGACGCAGAAAGGGCAACCGAGCATCCCCTGGATACACACTGCTGTCTGCACGAGAGCGCGCGCGCACACACACACACACACACACAGCCTGCACCAGACTTCATTCAAAAATACATCCATTTAAAGTCACCTCGGTCAAAGACAAAGACATGGACACCATGTCAACTTTCCCGAGTCCCTGCCATACACTTCTCATCAGCAGCACTCTCACCACTGTGTTCCCAAACAGAGGCAGAGGCTTCATATGGAGTTTCTCAAATGTAATACGAATTTACACATCATTCTGTTTGGTGGATGAAATAGATGTACAATAGTTGTTCTGTGGTGCGATGAAAACCACCTTCAAACATGACGTGACAGTCTACATACAGACCACCTCACTTTGTTAGTAATTGCTATTGGTAATTGCTTTTCCATAAGAAGTTATTATGTCTTCCTGCTGCTTTATGAGGCAAATGAAATAATCCGGCAGTGATTCTGATCCCTGTGGCCTGAATCATCAGAATGGTTGATGTTCGACTACTTCACACTGTGTCAAAATATGAAAAGCAGCAGGTTGTAATAGGAGAATCAGGAGAACGAGTCACTTTCATTTGAATCTAGATAATACAAATCATACCAGAGGTTCAGAGCTCTCTGATGATTCACAACTGGTTAAATGACACTGTACTTCTGCTTGCTGTGACTACAGCCTGAAATCACTTTGTTTTTCACAGTCTGATATGGCTGTAAAATGATGAAAACTCTTGACACTTAGCTTTCAGTTGTGTTTGATTAATAAAATGAAGCCTTTTTGTCATGTGTAGCACAGAGCTTTTATAAATCTAGTTTGCCTTCACAGAATTTGGCCATGAATAAAACTGCAAGCCCTCCTGACCAGTGGAAGTTAGCATGACCCAGATTTTATTAGAGAATCAATTCTAGTTTCTAGCATCCTTTTGTCGTGATTGCACGGCAGTGCTGATGTGAATTGTCCTCCTTTGCTAGAGAGAAATGGATGATGACAGGCGTCGACCTCAAAAGCGAAGTCTGTGCTTTTAATTCGGCTGAGTGGCAGACGAGCGAAACGCTGCATCTGTTCAAACACAAATTGTTTTATCCCAGATCACACCATGCATCAAGTCTTTTTTTAACTCTCCTCTCTTTGTTCCCTCGCTCTTTCCTCATTTTTAAGTTTTTTTTTGTAATTTCTGTCTTTCTTGCTTCCTCTCTCAGCTGACTGACTCCCCAGAGTCTGTTCCAAAGATGAAGAGGAGTTTCTATGCTGCGAGGGACCTCTACAAATACCGTCACAGCTACCCGGTACATGCACTCACACACACACACACACATATTTAGAAACCCAAGATTATGTCATCATGGTGCCATTGACACCCAAGAGTGTGGAACCACAATGCACACAAATGCTTTGTGAAACACACGCGCAGTGTAGACACTCTGTGTGATCTGTTTGATCTTTGTGTGTGCTTGTGTGCAGAACTACAAAAGGCCTCGGCAACCCAATGAGTACCGTAACCTGCGATTCTACCTGAACAAGATCCCTCTGGTACCTGATGGTGAGCTCATACACACACACACACACACACACACATACACACACTTCATGCATGCAGACCCCCTGCCTCTGTGGAGAGGAGAGATGTTGGCTTTGGGTTTAGGCTTGTTTTGCTAAAGGTCATGTTTTCATGTTTGACTTGGGAAAACACACCAGTATATTAGTGGACTTATTCATTGTTTTAATATGCTCTCTCTGTCTCTCTCTCTCTCTCTCACTCTCTCCATACACACACACACAATAAAACATGTGCGACAGCTAATTATCTCTGTTTCTCCTCAGGTATCTACATCGAGGAGATTCTGTCTAAGTGGAGAGGCGACTACGACAAACTGGAGCACAATCACACCTACATTCAGTGGTGAGACACTCCAGCCTCTGTCTGTCTTCATGTCATACACCTGCCATGTGGTTGCATCAACTCCTTGTAGCTGACTAGATTATTTATTGCGTGGTAGAAGCCGTAGAAACTCACACGTCAAAGCTGCTTTATTTTTTTTTCTACCTACATGTCAAACAAAAGTCACAAGAAATAAAGTGAGGATTTCATCAGCTGTACTTCCTGTTCCATGTCAAGTGTGGGATGTTTTAGTAGAATGGATCTGAATGTGATTGGCTGTGCAGCCCTGTCCCCTTTAGTTACAGTTACGGTGACGTTGTCAGCTGTAGCTGGCCAGCTAATTAAGCTGACATTAGCCTCTATAGTAGCTGAATACATAAGGTTTCAGCTGACTGGTTTGAAAGGGGAACCGTCATAGGTTTGTGCTATAAAATACTTAACTCTGTAAAGAGCAGATAGATGCTAACACCCAGAACCAGCCTCCGCACAGTGGGAATTAACTGAACACTGTTAGTGCGCTGGTCATGATCAAGGCCTTTTTATCATGTAACAACAAAATAACTTGCTCCTTAACTCCAAAAGGTTGAAACTGGAGGTCACAGCAGCTGGTTAGCCTGGGTCTTAACATTTATGTCATAGCTGTTTTGTCCAGTAATTACATTTGAGCTGTTTTTAGGTTTCATTTTAGGAAAACTAAACAGACCTGTCGAACTCTTTATATGCAGAATGTCACACTTTATATAATGTATCTATATACAGCTTTAATATGTGGAGAAATCCACATATTTATGGCTGTTTGGGGTGAGTCAACTGTTACTTAAGATCATAAACCTGTGGACAGTAATAATCTTCTTTGTGTTGAAATCTTTTCTCAACTTAACCAATAATCAGCAAAAGTACCCCAGGGTGATTCTTTATTATTAAATCTGAATTACTGATCTTGTATTCTTTGACTCCAGGCTGTTCCCATTAAGAGAACAAGGGCTCAACTTCTACGCACATGAACTGACTCAGGACGAGATCAAAGTAAGACACACAAGTAAACATAAATACATATAGACACCACATACAGTGTTACTGTAAGCTGCCTGTCTCATTCGTTTACACTTTCTCATTGAATCAGTAACCAGCATGGCTTCAAAAAGTTTCTAGTGGATCCTTTTGTATTTTGTGTCTCAATGCTTTATTGTTAATATGTGCAAATAGTGGTTTGAGGAAAACAGATGTTACATTATTGCCACCCTTCCACTGTTGTGAATTGGCCATTTTGTAGCAAGATTTTGTGATTCAGAAGAGGTTGTCTCACCAACATGCTGACATTAGCTGCAAGCTAATGTGATTTTTTATTGGAGATTTTTATTAGTTCAGCGTGCCTGGTGAGCACAAGGCTGGAAAAACACCGGCTGCGTAGAATGTGCACGGTGGTTCAGGAACACCTTGGGTTTCATTTTGGCATACATGTTAATGAGACACTGCCTCTGTGACACAAAGCAGGAGGTGTGTGTGGAGAACACCTGGTGACATTATATTGACGTTATACCAGCAATATTATGGGGTAAATCTGAATCTGAAGTATCTGAATATGAGAGTGGCATGAAACAATAAAAAATGATATTCTAGCCATTTTAGCAGTTTCATGTGGAGACTGTGGAGAGAATTCCAACAGTCCAATATCCTGGAATCTCTATGTAGAGAGATGGAGCTGCTGCAGCAGAGGCAATGCAGCAGATCCAGCTGGTGCAAACACACACACGTGTGAGCTGCAGCAACTCAGCAATCGAGCTCACACGCACACAATGCATGTCTTGTAAGATACCATGTATGATGAAGACATTCTAGCATTTGTTCATGCCATGGAAGATTATTATAAATTCGTGAATTATTATCATGTCTGCTGAGTTGCACACTCTATATAATGGGTGAGTGAGTGAGTGGACATGTGGACAGTGTCTGAACACAGCCTTGGTCTCTGATGTACTGTATTTCTGTAGAAATGTAAATGTATCTGTACTGTATCCTGTCAGGAATTCCAAAGCACTCGTGAAGCGAAGCGGAGGTTCCTGGCGGCCTACTCCATCATGTTGGACTTCTACGGCATCAAACTACTGGATAAGAGTGGAAATGTTGCTCGAGCTTCCAACTGGCAGGAGCGCTTCCAGCACCTTAATGAGTAAGCATCCACACACACACTATACATTGTGCAGCAGCTTAGGAGCGCAGAACTTGTGTCAACTTATCACTCACATACCAAACACTGCTTATTTGTCCTTTAGCAGGGCAATCATTCTAAATCCCATGCAACTCAATTGTTCCTGTATCAGCAGCCAAATGTGAAACAGCATGTCTTAAGTCAACAAACAGATGGTTAAGTGGTAATTTAAAGGGTAATTTTTTTTGGTTTCACATCCTGTTTTAGTGGTTTCATGGCCTGAGAGAAGTCATTGTGACCACCTGGTTCTTACATGTGGGTGTGGAGTAGGTTTTTCTCCTTGTAACCATCAAGGGCTCCGGCTCCTAGCAGACCACCTCAAGTCACAAGCCTCCTCTTTAGTTTCTTCTTCTAATTGTTGCCATTACCCCAGCATCTGAAAAACAACAAATAGTCCACCGTAAAACAGCTGCTCCATACGCTGTTATTCTTCTCCCCTGCTTTTAATACCCCATCAAATATTCACTAAGACTTTGGCATCTGTCTCAGGATTTCTCTCAGGCCAAACTACTATCAGAAGCAAACCAGTCTTAATGATTAAGGCTCCACAGTCTTTTGCGGGATAAAGTTTATTAGTTTAGTTCTGAGGCGCATCTTTGATGAACAGTTACCATGGTTACAGGAGCCATTCTCATATATTGTGAGGCTAAAAGAGAAGAGAAGGTGCTGTTTACCTGTTCATACCCAACTGTAATTATTTATAGACACATAGACAACAGTCAGATAACAGTCGCTCTGCTCTTCAGTGGTACTGTGAGTGAAGTAAACAAGCAGCTGAACCATAAAGATGAGCGCAGTTGTTTCCTTTTGAACACAAAGTAGAGCCTATAATAAAAGAGTGATATTAAAAGAAATATTGATTTTAAATATATAGATATAAAAGAGACACAGAATAAATGGAGGCACAGGTGAACTTAACTAATACTTTTATCATTAGTATTGGAAATGGGATGAGAGATGGCTGATGGAGAGAACTGTTTGAACAGTCAAGAACAAACAAACAATAGTTTAAAGGTCCCATATTGTATAAAGGTAGATGTCCATGTGTTCTTTGACTTGAAACTGAGCCTTAAAACCAGTGGAGCCCTTACAATTTGTGTGACTTTGTGATGCCACAATGAAACAATAACCAAGTTTTTACCTGAAATTTGCTGGATTTTTATTAGATCACTCGAATAAAAAAACAAAACAATTGAGAGCAGAGAGCAGAATCACAGAAATGTAAAATGTCATCTTTTGAACCACAAATATATCTTCTTATGGATCAACATTTAGAATAAAACACAGGAAAAATGTAAAAAATGGGACCTTTATTACAGTTCATTATCATTAATAGTGACATTTTTGAATAAGATTTCACCAGGAGATATTTTTGCCATACAGTCTGTTTGTACAGAGTGTCCTCCCTGTTTAACCTCTTCACCTGTTCCTCCCATGTTGTTCTTTTTAGGTCCCAGCACAACTACCTGCGGATCACTCGCATCCTGAAGTCCCTGGGTGAATTGGGATATGAGGCATTCAAGGCCCCACTGGTTCGCCTCTTCTTGGAGGAGTCTCTGTGCCACAACACCCTTCCAAACATGCAGCACAGTGTCCTGGAGTACTACGTCTACACCATCCGCCTACCGGCCACCCGCAGACGCTTGCTCCGCTACGCCCGCCAGCACTACAGGCCCGCCCACGCCTTCCTCTGGGGTCCACCACCTAAAAGGCGAGGAGGAGGCTTCGGCACCGGGGGTAGTGTGGGGGCTGGGAGCAGTGGAATCAGAGCACCTGCTCCAACACCAGAGCAACAGAGGAGAGACGAGGATATCAACATCTCTACAAGACACGCGTTTATTGTGTCTTCCCATGACGCCATGATGTGCCAGGATCTGTCTGGAGGAGGGCTGAAGGGCTGCACAGTACTCGGGTCTAATATGGCCGGACTAGAGGGAGCGCTGATGCTGGTAGGAGCCAGAGGAGGGAGGAGCGAGTACAACGAAGTTGTTCCTTTGTAGGGAAGCAGAGGTTTAGTTCTGATCGTTATCAGGTTTTAAAACAGACAAACAAAAAACTGTTTTTAAAATTTATCAATTTAATTGTAACAAACAAAGAAGAACTTTATTGTGAGCAGACCCCGTAGGACTCTGAACCCCAGGGTCAATAGTTACAACTTGGAATCTAATAAATGTGTCATTAGAATCAAGTCAGGTTAAGGGCTTAATATAATGATAGTATTCACTGCAGATTATTCAATTTAACTGTAATAGATATTATGACGTGAGACTGGGGTGTTTAAGGGGGTGGGAGGTCACATCCTGAGCCAAGCTAAACAATCTCACCTTGGACCAAATCCCAAAACCATCTGAAGCAGGAACAGAGCGAGTCAAGAAAGAAGACTGCCTTATCGAACGTTGTGTTTTGGTTCTGTGGCACGTGTAAAACGTGTCACTGATTCAAGAGCGTGGTAGAACCAAAGGTTACCTGCTGATTGGCATGTTGGTCACGTGATGGTTTGGAGAAAAGTCCTGCCTACTCTACTCATCTAACACTGTAGCTGGAGTTCCACTTTGTACAGACATTGTAAAGTGAAGATTATAATGTGAAGAGTGAGTTCAGGGAGTCTTTTCTTCTTTCTTTTTCAAACTCTGTGGTGTGATATTAGGGGTAGGAGTGGGCGGGTTTGTCATAGCAATATATGGAACCATATTTTTTAAGACTGACTTGAAAGCCTCATAATAAGATGAATAATAGCAGGCACAACTAAATATTTATCTGCTTTTTGCAATTTTCCTGTGGGTTGAAGGTAGCAGAACTGTACAGCATTGTAGAGCAAAAAATACTAGTTTGTGACTTTATATCTGTAAGAAACAGTTAAGAATAGAGTGGCTTTTTAGTGACATCACAACTCTCGTGACACCACAGAGGTCTTCCTGAAAAAAGTGCACATGACAGCTAGCAGGAGCACATAGCTAAAGCAGACACACTTCTGCCATGACATATGCAGTTAAACAGCAACACAAACTGCATCTAAGTGTAATAATAGTATGTCAAAGGAAAGTCAGATCTCTGCTTGTTTCAGAAGGGAACAGTGTCATTTCTGTTTCACAATGTAGGATATATTTATAATGCAGAAATGACTAGATTAAACATTCCAAAACATAAATAAGTAGCCAATAAGATAAGTTAGAGTCAGAGTTAAATGATAACACCGGTTGATCATGGTAGTTTCTGAAAGACATATTTTTTAGTATAGTACAATTATACTTTACCAAGTTAGTGTGAGCAGCCATAGTTAGCAAATCACTGTAGTTAAATACTGTATGTGATCACACTGTTTAAGAAATCTTTTGAATAGGTAGGAACTATTGTGTAATAATCTGAAGTACTTTAACAGAGCTGAACATGTGACTGTAGCAGTTTGCTAGTTTCTTACACTCTGCATTAACAATGCAAACAAGCCTGGTTTATGCTAACAGGTCATGCAACAGATCAGAGTGTGTTTTATTTTACATGACCTGTTGATGGTCTATTGACTGTAAATAATAAAATAGAGCAAATATTTAATTTCATACAGTGTGTAGTAAAATGTCCAGTTGACAGGTGACAACACTAGTCCAGAAAGGTTCATAGTGTCTGTATTAAAATAGTTGAAAAAAAATAAAAGTTCTTATATACAAGACATGGGTAGACAAAAGCTTTAGTCTAGTCTGTACATAAGAACCCTTTTTTCAACTAGGTGACAGCACTGCTGTGATTTTAGCACTAACAAGCTGACATTCATGGGAAAATTCATAACAGGTAGCAAAGCGCCTCTAACATCTGCCACAGGGTGTGTTGTGCCACCTAAAGGTCTTCTATACTTAACTGAACCCAGTGACTGGATGTGGACTGTGAATGAAGTTAATATATCTGAGTAAAGGTAAACGTGTCGTGTGTTGCACTCTTTTGACAATCTGTGTCTTCCGGTCGAAAAAGCGCTGTAGGTTTCTTTCTCCAAATTGTGGATCAATATAATCTATTGAAGGTCAGGAACTTGCTGTGAACATTATTGATTGTTCTCACATAATCTAATCTTGCAATAATTTGGGTAAGTGATGTTTAAAATTGAACCATGTTGTGTAGTTTTCAACCAGGCTACATGTGCAGTGATAGGTGGTGACTGTGTTGACTTTGTCCTCTGAATACAACAGGTAAAAGCTTGTAGGGCTAAGTTTGTATAAGTGCCACTGCTGTTACTTTTGTTAGATATTCAGTATCTTTAAATTTGTACATTTACATAACGAAAAATACCCCACAAAAATGTGATTTACCCTTGATAGGTGCAGGAGCCATTAGCATGGAAACCGTTATTCAACCTTCCACTGACTTTTTTCTTTCTTTCTTTCTTTCTTGTTTTCTTAAATAAGCCATTGTATCATCACACTCATCATATCAGACTTCAGCAGCATCACCTTGCTTGTATTTGTGTTTGTGCAATAGATAGATATCTGTGAAACTAAAAGCCATGTGAGGTGTAACACAGCTGTGGTGCGTATGATCGGGACTTTGATGCTTATTCCTGACTTGTTCAGCTGTTCTTCCTGTAGGACACGGCTTTGTTTTCTCTCTGTTATCTGACAAGGCCTCTACACCGCTCCCCAGCCAAGTGTATCTGAGATAATTGTAAAAGAAAATAACTTTTCAGGTGAATTATGTGGTCACATGGGCTCAAGTATCTGAATTTTTTGTATATTGTACATGTACATGTGTGTGTGAGTGTGTAAGTGTGTGTGTATGTGTGTGTGTATCTGATATTCTTAAGTGCCTCTTTTGTATTTTTTATGTTTATCTGTATGTTGTAATGAGTGTCTTTCCCAGCTTATATCCTGCACATCCTGTTTTTTGTACAGCATTTTTATATTTACATTATTGTTTTCATTATAGTCATACACAGTACAGTATGAGTAGTATTATTGTACAGTAACAGCAGGAATAAATCCCATAGAAACTGATAAAGAGGAGAGGTTAATAATATATAATACTTGAAACTGTTTGTATCTGGCTTATTGATTAAAATGTGATTGTTCCATAGATGACTATTCACTGTGTTTGCTGAACGCACCTGTGTTTTATCCATATTCTTCAGCATTGATGGGCCACATCTGGATGTTTGCCATAAAATGACCAATTTGCCACAGTTAACTCAATATAACAGGGGGTGTTGATTAAGACATTTGTCATGTGGACAGAATTTAAAGAAAGTGAAGATTGTTTTACATGTAGAGATAAGTCGATGAGTAGGATTCTCATTGTTTGACTTGGTTGGCTGAATAGCCACCACTGTTGAATAAATTAATGGTAGTAGATTAAACACACAAAGGGGATTTCCACTTTCAAACACTGAACATGACTGAGAATAATCTACCAAACCTCTGAAACATCAGAAACTGAAGCTCTGACTGGACAGAAACTGGAGTTTTAACCTGAAGCCACATTGAACAATAAGCAAAGAAAAAGGGCAAATATCAGGTTAATGAAACAATAACAATAGACTTTTAGCAAAAACTATACTCTACGTGATGTGTTGCTCCAGGGATGTGGAAAAGGTGGTCGAATGCATTCATTTCAGTTGATGAAATTAACCAGGAAATTAACAGCTACAACCCCACACACACTTTTTGTCTCTCTCTCTCTCTCTCTCTCTCTCTCTCTCTCTCTCTCTCTCTCTCACACACACACACAGTGACTGCAGACTGAAAGTTTAATCAGCAGTTCACCACATGTCTGACAGTGACACAGTCTCTACAATTGATCCAACCTTTCACCAAGATGGAGTTAATTTGTCAATTAATTAACACAAATTTGCTTGACATAGTGGCACTAATAAATATTGTGATATTAAAAGTTTACAAAACAAAAAAAAACTCTTCAATCCCATGCAAGACACCAGAGCTGGACACAGAGCTGAAGGCCACTGAAACATACAGAAACAAACTGAAGTGACTTCCTCCAGTGCACACAGAGGTTGGTCAGTCTTGACAGTCAGAAAGGAGCATTCAGTTGACCCTCAAATCCCAGTCCTGTCACAAACAGCCTCCCATCAGGCCTTGACGTTGGTCTGCCACTACATATCGCAGCTGTTCAGAGGGTTTGTGAGACAGAACTAAAGGCCCAATACTTAGACCAGTAAGACAAATATGAACATGGTCGATTGATCACTGATTGACCTTTGACACTTTGACACTGAAGGTGGTAGTGATGTACGAGGACGGTCTGGCAGCAGCAAGCTTTACAGCAAAGATGGAGTGAAACGTTCAGTTTTCCTTGCCTGTGATTGTTTATTTGGAACCTTTACATCTTTTTAATTTAATGATCATTTGATAAATCTTCTTCTTTTCTCTCACACATTTCACATGTTGCAAAAGAACAGTCATCAGTGCCATTTTTATTTTTGGGCTTCCAGTGAACAGGCTCATATAATGCACAGTATACTGTAGCTGTGGAGCCACCAGCTTGTGTTATTTGCATAACTCATTGTTAGTTTATCCTATCATCATCTGTTCTCATTACAAAATTATACAGTTATTTGCCGTGGTGTCCAGATAAATCCTTCTGTTGGTAATGGTGTAAAACCCATCAGTGCAATATAGGATTAAATTATACTGTGACAGGCAGATTAATAAGAGCATGACAGCAGATACTTTACCTGTGAAAGCATTCACAAAACGACACACTGCAACTTTTGTCAGCAAGCTTGACAACCTTTACTTAAGAGTATAATGTAGCCTGAGTGTATTCTTAATAATTCATTGTGTACACGGCCAGTCCTGAAGCTTCTTACAGTCAGTCATGGGATGTCTGTGCCTTCTAGAGCCAAGACAAGGAAGAAATACACCAGTACAAAGATCACATCTGTTACAGCACATCTGCCAGCTGAATAATGGGATTTAAGTTCTCAGTGAAGAGAGCTGGTGAAGCACACAGAGTCAGACATGGTGTGAAAAGCAAACTGACTGAAGAGTCTTCGAAACAATTGCTTCCTCCATAGAGAAGTTGGGAAGTAATAAGCGGGATACGATTAGAAGGCTTGCTGCCATCCAGAGAGGGCTTAAGCAGGAAGATGTGACGACCAGAGTCTTCAAAGAGTGTCAGCTCTGTTGTAGAGCGACTCATCTCACTCCTACTGAACCGTTCTTCTTCCTTTCCCATCAGTGACGCCGTCAATCCCTCTGCTCGTCTTAGACACCTCTGATGAGCGCTGATGAGAAAACGCAAGACAGGAGAGATGAAGTGTCATCGTATGTTTCTGGATGTCTCCACAATAAGACAAGATGCATATATTGACCATGGAGATTAGATAGATAGATAGATAGATAGATAGATAGATAGATAGATAGATAGATAGATAGATAGATAGATAGATTTACTGGGGAACTTGTTTCAGAAAACCAATAATTATGGATGAGCTCGTTTATTGAAACCAACTGATGAGAAAGCTGGGACATTATAATGAGATGCAAACAGAGAGTGATTGGTGCTCAGCATGGTGCCTCTTTGTTGCCGTAGTTTGAAGTTTTGTGGTGGAGTTTTGGTGATTGTGTGTTTCCATGCAGTTCACTTTTAAAATTCGACATGAATGTTAATGCAGATCTTATAAATAAGATTAGTCTTCACAAATGTTTGACATAATCTGCTGCCAATGTCAGACCACACTGACACATCACAGTACTGTGCTATCATGCTATCAGCATAACCATCATATCTGTACAGGGTGACCTGAATGATCAAGTAGACGTCAGACAATTTAATAACACTTGAAAATAGCAGCGAGATACACCTCTCCTCTCCTCTCCTATCCTATCCTCTCCTCTCCTATCCTCTCCTCTCCTCTCCTCTCCTATCCTATCCTCTCCTCTCCTATCTTTTCTTCTTACATGTGAGAAGTGGTCATTACAGAGTGAAACTGCAAACTCAAGTGATAATTCATAATTAGATTTATTTTGTGCAGTCCTTTTTACACTGCACATGTTTGATCCACTGTTAATATGCAGTACTGATTTGTGTGGTGTTTTAAGGGCCGATGTAGTAAAATACGATGCTGGTTTAACATATAGCGGCCTAGTTTCCCATCAAACACTGTAGCTGAATCCAAATGGCTGTCTGTATCTGTCTGAAGCTGAAGCTTGTGTTTATGCAGAATGCATCTGAGCATTCCTTTCCCACATTATGTTCTCCCCCAACATCCTGTTCCAGGCAATAAATTATGCAAGAAATATACCAGCAAAATGCTGTGTGTGTGTGTGTGTGTGTGTGTGTGTGTGTGTGTGTGAATGAGTGTATGCGTGTCACTTAAAACACTGTGTGTGTCATACATCTTTAAACTCCCCAGGAGTCAGAGTGCAGCCTGGATCCTGTTGGACTTGAGACTCTAACCAAGCTGCGAGTCGACAGCGCTGACTGTGACGATGTCATCATGTCAGCAGTGCCTTTAGCCATCAATACATTACTAACAATATGCAGGTGTTTAGCAGATATCATTTTGGTTTGGTGTGTTAGCATGCTATCATTTGCTTACAGGCACTAGATATAGCTCGAGCTGAGGCTGACGGGTTCATCCATGAGAGATTAAATATTTGACCTGATAATAGTTGAAGGGATGACATGAGTGACTCTGGTTCTGGTTCTTCTCAATAGGGACATGTCAGCACTTAATGTGACAGCAGTCCAACCAGTAGTTGTCAAGACATTCTAGTCTTAGCCTCAGAGTGCTACAGGAATGAGTCTTAATAGGAATCAGATAGCATGTTAGCCCTTCCTGTTCACTCACGCTGAAGTCAATGAGTTTAGATGTGTTTTTGATTAGATGCCAGAAGTAAGGTCTGTGGTTAAAACAAGTTCAAGACATTTTCACTTTTTTACACCGCAATGTAAAATTCATCAGCTAATACTCCAGTCCCAGTTTCTTTAAGCTTTTATGTCTCTACAGAGGTTGTCAGGGGCGATAAACATCATCAGAGTGAACACTGATCCACTCACCAGTCCACCTTTATATCCTCAGTGTGTTTAAACACGTGGCTTTTGAAACCTTTACTCGTTGTGTAAAAGAGCAGAGAGTTTTGTAGAAGAGGTCAGAGATCAATCAGTCTACAAATGGAAAGTTTAGCAGCAGTGATGTTAATAGAAACCAGTTTGTTACTTCTGCTGATTGTATTCAAAGGCTTCAAAAAGTAATCCCTTCTTGTTTTTGTTTTTTTTTAATTGATTCAAAAGCCAAGTAAAACTCACTGGCTTTTTGCCAAGGGTCCCAGAGTGATGACAACATAACATGTCAGAAATGTCCCTTATCCCAATTTCTAATATGAAGAGATCACATAATCAAAGTGCTGAAAAATGAATTAGAATAAATGATGTTGATCGTGATTTGACTTTGAGCTCTTGGAAAAACTGCCAGCTCTAACATTTCATATAGCAAAGTTTTTTATGTCATTCTCATAATGAATGTAATTATCACTGAACATTATGGTTCTAGTCTTATCAACCTGATCCTCTGTGTCAGAATTTCCTCTTCAGTTGAATCTTTACTTTTGCTGTTTACCATTCTCTTTGCGTCATATGTATGTGTATGTGTGTGTGCCTCCAGTTTGGCACTTTTCTCTGCATTGTTGCCCAACAACAGATGGTGTCTCCATGTGCTTCCTGTCCTCTCATCTTCCATTTCCTCCCAGCATGTTGTGCAGCGCGCTGCTGAGCCTTTAAAAAGATATTTCACAATATTCTCCTCTCTCATCCTTGAGGGGAGATTGTGAAAGTTCAGTCACCGCTGGAAACTGGTAATCACCAACACTCACTTATTTTCACAACAGTATGTCAAAGGGTCATATCTGTAACAGCACAGCCCACCACAGCACTCCTTTTTTTTGGTTTTCATGCCTTTGACGGGAAGCATTTTTTCCCTCTCCTCTTGCCTGTGTGCAGATATCAGCTGTGAGGCTGACAGCTGAAGGATGCTCAGTGCAGCATCTTCAGGCAGATTGCACTGAACAACTGGGGAGAAATGAAAATCATAAAAGTGAAATGAGAATCTTCTGTCTGCTCCTCCCCTCATCTGTCAACCAATTCCCCTCAGTGATGTTTTTCATAAGTGATATTTTAACCAAATTCACTTTGAAATACTCATCATCTCTGGTACCTGCTGAAAATTGAAAACTAGTGTGTGTTTATTTGGACAATTCATAGCTAGTGTGTGTCTGCATGTATAAGACACATCCTAGGATGTTTCATTGTTACACATTGTCACTTCGAGTAAAGCTTCGTTGCATCAGTACAACCAATCCCAGTGTGCTCGACTTGTGCAGTATTTACACACTGCAAATACTCCTGTAAACCTGTGATGAAGATTAATGAGAGATAGACCTGAGCTGTGTCTAAAATCACACCCTGTTCACTCATCCCCTGCTCCCAGTGTAACACACACTCAGTAGTTTACTCAGCAGTGAGCACTCAAGTGATTAATCATCATTTCACACCAGCATGGACAGGTGCAGAGCCACACAGCTGTAGTTTTCTCTCACTGTAAAATGCAGTACATGTTCTGAATATTCATGAGCAATAGTTTTTTTCGTTGCAATTGTTGATTTGAATTTTTTTTATCATAAATCATATCACGTCACACTTTTATTTAGTTTTAGTCTTTGGATTTGACTTTAACTATTAGAATTTTAACTTTTCAAGTCTATGCTCCAGTGAACAGGACTGTGGTTTCCACACTGTAGTTGTCCAAAACAAACAGGTTGTGTCTGAACATCAAAATCAACTGTCTGTTTCATTTTCGGACATGTCGTCACATCACTGCAGCTCAGCCATGAAGGACAGTGGCGCCACACATGGTGGTTTTCCACCCAGCTGAGCTGCTGTTTGTGTAACTGAGCAGGGAAATATAGCATTGAGTGGAAAATCAAAAGTGTTATTTCAGTACGCAGTGGTTTATTTGGGATTTTTCATTCATATAGCCTACCCATGTGACCAACCAGCACATGAGTCCTAGAGGGAGTTTTATTAATGTTAAAGTATTGAGTGGGTAGGATAATTTGGTTAGTCAGTGCATCAAAACCTAATGTGATTCCAGTTAATACTTTTTGTACCATTTATTATTCAAATCACTCTCATGTGATAAAGTTGTGAACCCATACCGGCTAAAATCTATAAAAAGTTACAAATGATAAAAGTTTTGAGGATTTTGAGTAAATGCTAATAAAGACAGAAGACCAAAACATCTCTTTACAAAACAAAACTATGTTTTAATGACTGGCTGAGTTCAAGAGTCTGATGAGAATCATCAACAGTGTAACCTGGCAACACTTCAGTAAAGGATGTCAAGGATTCCAGAAACGGACCCAAACACAGGGTTGTCAGTCAGTTGAACACAGGGACTTGGAGTGACAAAAAGCAGTTATTAACTTTCAAAAGAAACAGGAAGCTGCAGGAAGGTTCACGAGGGATGCAGGGGATGAACGCAGATGAACCAACAAAGGACAATGGGAAAACACAGAGGTTAAACACAGGAGGAAACAAGACACAGGTAGAGCAGTCACACACAGGTGAGACACATGAGGTAATCACAGCCAGGAGAGCACAGGAAGACCAGACAGGAACTTCAGAATAAAACAGGGGGGAGACAGAGCATGACAAAAGGATTTTTTTAAATTGCGACCTGTGGCCTCGGTGCTGCTGGAGGAACACCAGACAAGAATGTTTTTCACATCGTGGAAGCCCAACTTTGATTTTCATAAATGTTAACAACAAGTCTGACTTCACTGTTTTTAACAATGGGTCCACTGTTCATGAAGCTAAAGCTGCAGCTAGTAAAACTGTGAACCTCAGGTCAGTGACAACTGCAACATCTGCATGCATCTCTGCACTATTGCTCCACAGGGAGCACAATAATCATTTCAGTCGACTCAGCGTGACAGTGAAAATGCACGTGCCATTGTGTAATCTGCAATGTACGAGAAATCTTAATTCCACCGGCTTGTTGACTGTGTTGTGTTTCAGTCTTGATGACGTGCTGAAACTAGAGCGAGTTTTAGTTTCAGGGTTTTCCCTGCTTTATGTCTTGTGGTAGAAACTTGAGGCAATGCAAAAAAATCCACTTCTGCTTTCTGGGCTGTAGAAAACAGGAACTTTATTTTCATAACTTCTTACTGCCTCAGAGATCAAACAGTAAAATATCCATCATCTCTCTGTTTTCATACACACACTCATCCACACCTGCTATTCCATATCAGGACAAATAAAGTCCTGGGTGTGTGTTTACTTTCAGCTTTAATTCAGATCAACACCACAGCATTCTCAAGGTGGGCAGCTGCACCTGTGCACCGGTGATGTAATCCTCCAGGAGGCGTAAACATGACACCATGGCTCCATCTTGTGGTTACAGCATGGACATGAATCATTCTTGCAGGCTTTTATATAACATGGTTATGTGTTTTTACATTTGTAAACATCATTTTTTTTGTCCTTTCATTTTGTATTTTCCACTCAAATCATTACATTCAAAGTAAAAGGTGTAATTACACTGTTTAAATAAATGTGTGCTGTGTATATTAAACCTGCTGACTGGTTGCACCTTTGACACTGTATGCAAGAATTGATGAAGCACAGCAAAATGCATTATAAATACTTTCATTGTTTATTTGTACTAATAAATGAAAGTAAGATAAAATCAAAGAATACCTGACAATTTCTAATATCCAGCCACAGACAGCTGATAAGACAATGGACTCTTGGATACAGACTCATAACAGGCCTCCCCACCAGGGTGGCCAACCACATACTTCAGGGGCCTGTGTCAACCCCAGCCCTGCTCACATGACAGCAGCTGTGGTTTAGAAACACTGTTTACACACAAACACTATATCAAAACATTTAATGGACAATGTGACCTGAAACATCAAATCTAAACTGGAACCTCCTCGCCCCGTCGTCTCTCCTCCCTTGGTTCTCATTTGGAGGAACCGAGTGAACATGACCCATTTACAGACTGAGGAGATTCATTTAGATAGGGAAAAATGTGCATATAATGCAAAGTATGACATAAAAGACACCACTTCCTCTTCATCCTCTGTTTCAATTGTTTTTTACCCCAATTTCCACTTGGTCTTCATCTCAAAGCATCGTGACTGCAGAGTAAAGTGACCAGCAGATCTGTTATTCCTCTTTAAACAGCTACATCCTCCCTGCCGATGTATTTATTATAGACTGTATATTTTTCATCCCAGAATAGCAGACTTGCAAGTACATGCACAGACAACACCCACTGTTTGTGCTTCCTCTGTACGTCTTTCCTCCTATTGCCACTAAACCATAGGAGCCTTTCACAGGCACATGCACGCACACACACACACATCACACATCACACACCAGAGAATAATGACACAGAAGAACACAAATATTCATGTTTTCTCTTTATTATATTTGTTTAGGATTCTGAATGAAACACATCAGAGCACTTTCATATCAGTTTCTTTTTATGAACAAGGTTACATAGGCTACATGGACAGGCCTGAATACAACAAACACAAACAATGAGCAGTCATTCACATTACCATTCCTGCTGTTACATCATATAAAATGAGTTTACATTCCATCATTCTCATCCCATTTCCTCCATTCTTTCCATTTTGCTTTTTACCACTACTCTGTCACATACTCTGAATTGTGTGTGTGTGTCCCACCCCCAGTGGGACAGCCATGACCGAGGTCGCTGGGTCAGGGACTCCAGCCAATCAGAGATGTGCCGCTCCCTGTTTCCTGTCCCGAATGGCAAGCATTCCCCAGCAATCCACCCAAGGATGTCAGAGGAATGGCTCAAATCCTTTAGTTGAGACTTCAGTAATTCTTTATTTACACAGGCTGCCACTCACTTACATCAAGTTACATTTAGCACTGATGATGTCCCTTAATGTCAGAGAAGATAAAGATGCAATTTCACAAATTTGAAAGAGCCGTGATACAGAAAGCAGCTGTTGACCTGTGGTCATATGCTCTGAGTCTGTGTGTGGTTTCTCTATGCACCAAAACCTAACATCATTTATAGCTACACTGGGGTTCAAACATTTAGCGTATGTAAAGAATAAAGAAAACTTACATAGTAAAAGTCATTATTCAGTTTCACTTCGAAGCTGCATCAGTGATTTTGGAGCGTGCATGGCACAATGTCTTGCTTAAAACCATACACACCACCTATTGTGACCTAAAGATGCTGATAATCACATTATTACAACACATTTAAATTGGATTTATTTGACCTACAGTAAGTTTAGTTTGACCTACAGTGAGTCAGTGAAACTGTAGCTGATCCAGATATTACTCTTGTGTTTTGTTTGGAGGATTTAAGTCACAAACCAATCAATCATGACCTGGTGATTTGTATTATGTGTGAAAAGTCAAATGTGAACCCTGCACTGAAATATGAATGGACAGCAAACTCATTTCACCCACTGCTGCTGGCTGCGTTCCTGAGCCAGACAGTGCAAACAGTCCCACTCCCGGCCACCAGGGCCGACGCCGAGAGTGTAGGATGTTTACACTGCCTGGAACTCAGAGGTCACAGGGTGAGTTTATACTGCATGAGGTTAGTAGATGTTCATGTTAAAACCTAAGAACACTTTTTAGGCCTGGGAGTGATGAACATAGAGAAACTGGAACTGGTGATGGTGACTGTCCCTTACTGGACAGTAGTTAAGACATGACAAACTCATAATGAAAAGTCAACAGCTGTGAAAGCTAACATTAGCTATGCAGCAAAACTGAAAGAATACAATTTTACACCACATTTTGACATCTCTCTGTTCTGCACAAAGTGTGTATTAGTCAGTTCAACCACATAAAAGAAAATATGATACACTTTAACACAGCTCCTGTCCACAAGAGCCAAACCTTTCTGGCCTTTCACCCTCAAAACAAAACAACAGGACCGCTTGTGACCACTATCATGGCTCTGAGTTTGGACCAGTGAAGATTTTTTCTTGTTTACAGGTCTAAAGAGGTCAAGTTACTCAGTAATAAAGAGATTCAATTACTGAGTAATGAAATAATCAAGTTAATCAACCATTCACATGAGAAAAAGCATCTGTCTGAAGAGAAAACATCATCTTTAATCATGTAAGACACCTACCATACAAATACCAACACATCTGTCCCCTTTTGTTAAGTGACTGATTGGGAGCATTTAAATATTATAAAAATGTTTATATACACTTGTATTAATACACTTATTACAAGTCAACACAATTCTACACCTACATTATGTTCTGGGTTTTTTAAACACTCTGATATTGGGTTGAATGACATCTAATGTAAACTGAAATGCTGCGGCAGAAACCAATGCACTTCTGCGTTTTCTACAAGTTGATCGCTTTGACTGTATCTTTCCATGTAGAGGAGCTTTTGTGAACCAAACTATTTCCTGAGGTTTCCAGCACCAAGGAAGAAACGCTGAGACTGTTTAGACAGAAACTGCAAAAAAGCACAGCGTGTTTTCATTCATGGTATGATGAATGTGGGGGTGGGGGAGTAATATTAGAATGCTTCCTTCCTTCCTTCCTTCCCTGTCTGTGGTCCTGCAGTGTATGTTACACCCACTTCCCCTCTGACTGATGAGGAGGGCAGAGGCAAGATTAAGACCAAACTATTCAGGAATAGCTATTTTTCCATCTCTTGGTCTACCTCGTCCTTTTCCCTGTTTTTTCTCCCTTCTTCCCATCCTGTTCCTCTTTCCTTTTATCCACCTCCTTCACTCCTTTTCCTCTCCCATGTCCCTGTGTCTCAGGGGAGATGAACTCGCTCCCATCCACTGGGATCCAAACATTCTGAATGGAGACAACTATCACCACCAGTCATTTCTCTCTGGGCTCACATTCTTTCCTTTTACTATGAGTCTCAGATCATTATCAATAGTGTACAAGTACTACAAGTCACATATTTAAGTATCCTAACCAGAGTGGAGTCATGGTGACTAAAATCAATATGGTTGGTTTTTATCACACTGAAGTGAAAAGGGCTTCTTAATATTATCTTGAGAAACACTATGGGACAGAAGCATGTGATATTTCCTTCTCCTCCAGCAGCATCACTATGACCATATCATCTGTACAGGGTATATAGGAGAGCAGAGAGGCCACAGCCAATAGGAAAAGCCAGTTGATGATGAAGTTAGTCCAGAGAAATGTCCCTTCACTCTCACTCTCTGAGATCTGTTGAAGAGGAAGTCCAGCACCCACACCCAGCACAACATGCTCAACAAGCTTCAGCACCAACAGCTGAGCCTGATGAAACCATGGACAGTCTGACACACTTTTTCACTTTTTCACACATTTTCCTTATTAATAACCTTCATAATAACTAAGCCACAAGTCTGTTGTCCTGCAGAGTCTAAGTGTGGTAATGTTTTGCAGGCGGGAGGTGAATCATTAAAGACTGTTTTCATAGGTCTGGGCTCTCTGCTGACAGTATGACATATAGAAGATATCATTCAAAATAGGGCCTACAGGTAGCAGCGTTATCACAGCCAGTGGTGGTGTAGCTTTACAGTGTTTGAAAGTATTCACAAGGACAAACACAGTCACAGTGTTCTGGGCTGGCGTCTACAAAGTTGTCATGACTCATGTGGACTCATGAGGACGAAGGCAAACCATACAAAATACATCCTCCCATGCTTTTACATCTTACCGTTCTTTTGTACATTCTCTGATCAACAGTCATGGTACTTAGAGTTGTGTGTCAGTGGTGACAGTGTGCAGCAGGTGAAGCGCAGTGATGGTACTAGCAGTTGGCTGCTGCAAACATCCGACTGAAAGCCCCAGAATCTAACACCAGCTTCCAGTCAAGGATGTTTACAGTAGCCCTGACTGCCAACCGGCCAGGAGGGGAGACGGTACCTGTGAACTCACACACACACACACATACACAACACACACATGTAGAGCACAATATTGTTTTAGTCAAAGAGGTGCAAATCAGGCACTGAAGTGACATGATTCAACCTGTTCTACCTCAGTGAAACCTCATTTAGTGGCTTTCTTTCACCTGTGGTACTGTAAGAAACCCACAAACACAAGACTCAAGTCCACACACAGAGACACATACCACAGAAACAACAGAAACACACAATGAACACACACATTTACACAAGAAGGCAAAACTAAAAACAAGATGAACTGGTGGAAGAATGTCGCTGCTGTCCCACAGCCAGCTGGTGACTATCCTCTGCAGCTCCACAGCCTGTCTCTGTCACTTCCACTCTTCCTGCTGTCTATTCTTACTCTCCGAACCCGCTCCTGCTTGAGAGGAACAATCCATCATCACAGAAAAGTACAGGAGGAATGTAAAACTACACAAGTGCTGTCCTTTACAAATCTGAAGCACTGTGCTGAGTCGTTTAGCACAAGACTCCACATCTGTCACTTAAGCGCTTTTCCTCTTCTTTATTTTAGAGAAGCCTTTCTACCTCTCATTAGTTGACATCCAAGATGTCTGACATGCATAGAGTCTATCTTAATTAAGGTTTGTACAGTTGCATGAAACCATATGAAAACATTTACAGCTACATTAACTCTTCTCATGAACAAACATTATCTTAGCTCTGGACATTTAGCCCCTTTATCTTTCTTTTCTCCTGAGACATAAAGGAATCCTCACTGTAATCTTTCTTTGTATTGTCCTTTTTTTGCTCAAGTAATCAATCAGATCAATGGTGATCAGTTTAAAGGGACCATTGGTAAGTTTTCTGTGCCACTAAATGTTTTTTCTTGTAAAGTAGGTGATGAGTGAGGGTTGACGTTAAGGAATACAACTTTATTGTTAGCTATGCCAGAACTTACAAATGGCTCCTTTTTCTTTCTTTTTACTTTTGACATATGTGACATAACTGCAAGCTGTGAAAACCATCTGATGACAGCTGACAGCAACAGTGTGGTGTTAAAGCTGTGTCCAGCCCAGAGCAGAGCAGCAGCCAACAGAGTTAATGGTTTCCACTATGTTTTCTTTTCCCGGCTTTGTTGTCCAGTAAGCATCTATCAACATGTGACATTCCACCACCTTAACTCCCAGCACACACACACACACACACACACATATATTTACCATGTAAACACAACTCAGCTTTTCTGTTTAGCCATCATACATACTCCCACAGCTCAGAAACACACACACACACACACAAATCTAATTACTTCTTCACACGCAAATGAATGTGCAAGACTCCCATCGTGCCCTCTGTGACCCTGCCCCCCCTTCAACTCAAACGCTCACTTCCTGTGTCTTCCTTTGTCTCTGCATTTCTCATTCACTTTTCCTCACATACAAACACATGCATGGCGGCAGACGGGCGCAGACACACACATAAATTGCAGTTCCTATCTTCTGTTTATACCACAAACTCTCCCTCACACACCTTTGTTGGATGTTGCATGTGCCCCCCAACCAGTCTCGATATCTTATTTAGTGTGTGTGCGCGCGTGTGTGTATCTAAGAGCTCAGCACAAGTGTAAATGTAAGAATTTGCAGCTCTTTGTCAGCATTATCATGAATGTGCCTTTGTGGATGTGTGAGTGTGTAAGAGAGAGAGAGAGAGAGAGTACGAGTGTATGTGTGGGACAGAGTTGGAGAGCAAGAGAGCATGTAATCACATGTGTGTCCTGTGCTCAGATAAAGACAGGAATGCCATTTCTCCCCATTCCCTCCCTCTCCTTCACTGACAAAGAACTGAAGTGTCACACTACTGGAAAGCGCGCAACGCTTTTTAACCAAAATGTCGAGAAAACTGAATTGAACGTGAACTACAAAGACACTTGGAGCTCCTGACATTTGCTGCTACACAGGATCGGATGTGACTGTGCTATTTTAGCTGAGGGCCGTTGTAGCAGCCGAGCTAGGAAGTCAGAGGTAAAAGGTGAGCGCGTGTTGTGCACTCTGCACAGGGTAAAAGAGAGCATGCTGGATTTAAGAGCCATTACTCTGGCATTGTGTGTAGAGCTGAGCTACATCTGCAGGTCTGAATTCCCATTCAAGATGCATGTTCACAACCAAGAGCACAAATCTTTGTGTGACTCATATTTGATCAATGAATCTGTGTTTGTTTAATGTGACTGGGGCCAAGGACCGAACACTGGTTTAGTGCTGTTTTGCAATGCACCTAGTCAAGGGTATCTAAGTGCCTAGTACATAAGTCAGGTAGATGACTGCTAATATAGCTATGCTAACTGGCAGGCTAGCTCTTTGTGTTTGTTTCCAGACTAAAACTGTAAAGACCTGTAAATAAGCTTGTTTCAGGTTTCTGTCAGTCACTGGAACTGGTCACGCTCTGATCGCCTCACCTTGTTTGTGTAAACGCTCTCCACTTTTTCTTTTCAAAGCATTTTTGAATTCAAAGCCAAATAAGACCCCATTGCTGACTCCCCTGAAAACTGAGCTTTTTGGAAAAACGCTCATGCAGACCTCACATTCAGTGATGGGGTCCAGCAGCACAGCAACATTGCCCCGACAAAGTAAGAGGGAGAATCACAGAGCTCCAGAAAACTAATTAAAATTACAAATCTTTGCAGTGGTTGTTAAGTAATCCTCAGGAAGCCCTGAGAGCTCTTGACTCCTGGTCCCGTTTTGTCAGAAAGCTCTTACCTCCTGGCAGTCTATTGTAAATACGCCTAATGGATAGTTGGACAATGCGGAGCAGAGATAAAGCTTCAGGAATGCTAATTCTCCAACTGTACATGTTGTTTAGCTCCAATTACACCACTGTGTTTATGCATCTTCACTATATCTCAATTACTGTCCATGTCTATGCACTTTGTGGAGAATAAGATGCTCAAGTCATGTACAAGTATGCAGTGTGTGTGTGGTGTGTGTGTGTGTAATATGGTGTGTACTTATGGCTACTACTCCCTCTCTCCCTCTTTCTCTCTCTCTCTCTCTGTTTCCCTCTCTTGGGGAACAAAGCAAACTTTATCAGAACATTGCAATCCTGCATTCCCCAGATTCTTAGCACTTGGCAACCGGCTGACACACAGAGCGAAGGAGAGAGAGAGAGAGTGCAAGAGAGAGAGAGAGAGAGAGAGAGAGAGAAGAAAGAGGAGGAAGGCAGGCAGGAGAAATAAAAGCAGGTGTACACACTAACCTCTAGTCTTTCCTCACAGCGTCTGCTCCAGGTTTGAATATAATCTAGCAGACTGTTGCCTAACAGACTGCAGATTGTGTGAGAGAGAACGAAGGAAGGTTTTGTGTTGAAAAAGCATCCTGTTGTGATTAACGTTTGCAAATTGATCATATCTGGAAACATTCGAGGACATTTTATTTTGAAAAGTGTATCACACAAGTACTTTATATTCATCCTGTTCTCCAGTAAACTGAGAATGTCCACGCCAACGCCTTATTTAATGGGACTCAACTTATCTGCAGAAGTACAAATCGCATGGTGCATGACCGGTGGCCACTTTTTCAGTTTGGCTTTGACGCAACACAACGGCAGCTCCTGTTTCGATAAAATCTTAACTTTTGACACTGCTCGCTGCTGAATGAAGGTGGCACTGGAGAAAAAAAAGGCTTTGGATAAGAGCAAAAACGAAATTTGCCCAGCGACCAAAGCTTGTTTTCCTTGTCTTGAAAAACTGGTGACAAAATGACAAGTGCTGGCTGTTCCACAGTCTGTATGTGAAAGGCACATACAGCGGGGAATGCATTTTCTTTCTTTTCCTTTAGATGTGATCTCATTTAATGAGATCTATGCAGCTGCAGTTGGGAGATGGTTAGCTTAGCATAAGGACTCCAAGCAGCCTGCCCAGGCTGTGTCCAGAGATCAGGTATCTTGTTTGTTTAATGCATACATGGGGAGATATGTGTGGTAACTATTTCCTGATGAACAACAGTTTATACACCCAGAGTTTCCGGCTGTAGAAAAAGTTGCAGCGTGTAACTCCCCGTAGAGCCACAAAATGTAGACTATACATTTCTGTTAGAGTCCAGATTAGACACAAGAGACACAACATGTTTGTTAGTGAAGCTAGCTGCTTCCTGCTGAGATGAGCTGATGCACAGACATGATGTTGATATCAATCTTCTCATCTTGACTCTGGGAATAAAGGCAGGAAGTAGTTTTTTTTTTTTTTTCTCTCAGTGGACGAGCCCTTTAAAATCTCCAGCTTTTTCTCTTCAAGGTTAATAAGTGCACTGCAACAATGTCACTGGTGCAGGGTGGAGGGAATCACTGCCTGATGTGTGTACAGTAAATATGCCGAGGTGACAGCTGCTTCAATGGTGACATATTGATGTTTAAAACAAGCTACAGAGGAAACCTTTAAAGTACGGCAAGCGCCGTTTCTGTATGTTCTTTCATCCACTCAAGAGGCACTTCTTCTACATCACAAATACACCAACACAATGAGAGAGTGTGTGTGCCAGGTTAAACACTATTAAAGGTGCACTACATCAAGGGCCCAGGCACTTCAGATGACCTCTAGCTATGTTGGGTGCCAAAGTTGCCCTTTGAAGTTCTGCAGCTTTCCTTGTGTTTCATCACCTCAGACCTTCAAGTATATGTCTCCATACACTTGAAGTTTCCTGAGTTAGCTAATTACTTGTTCTCCCTCTCTCTCTCAGTTTCCCTTATATTTTGTGCTTACTTATAAACTCTTCCAGGAAAAGATGTCCAATGATACACACACACCCTGTAAATACACTATTAAATGGCCTTTTTGGACCAAATTCCCAAGAGCTAAATTAGGAAGGAATGTGTGCAGTAAATCAGACAGTTATGACATGGTATCGAATGTATTTATGATACTTTTATAGACTGATCAAAGACTGAAAGTACCAAAGTTCTAGAGATTGAACAGGGAATGAGTAAATCTCATCAGCATCAGTAAGCCAATCAACTTCCAGCATTGCTTGGACCAAGATCTAGTAATGCTGGTGATTGGTTTTTTCTACTACAAACATGTCTAAGTGAAGCGTCCCATATAGATTTAATGGCAATGAATTAACTACAGTTTATTTCAGAAGGTTTAAGAAAGATCACCTCTGTAGTTCCTGGAAAAAAGATTTCTCCAGAGTCCATCTTCTACACCCTCCACCACATCCACTGACAGATTTACACTCTCACACCACCTACATAATGTTTACACACAGCACTGTCTGTAGATGTCTCCTGACTGGAGTGTAATTGGTGACTCAGTACCTGGAGAAGTGGAGGTGTGGATGAACCTCCTCTCTGCTAGTGACTGCTCAGCTGAGCAGATTGTACATTTACAGTTTCCAGCAGTGGCTTGGAGGACTTTCCGCTTCTACGCTGGAGCGTCTCCAACAGCTGAAGCATCTCACACAAAAACATGCCGTTAAAGTGACACGTCTGACAATTTCATCACCTTCCCTCCAACAATCAGCCTTTTCTGAGATTGATATGCCAGTCAGATTGAACAAATATAATAAGTGCCCAGGGCTGCATTATTAGATTACAATTTAGCTTCTAATCTTCATTCACAACACTTGCCATGACCTTCACATTAATGTGTCAGTGTGTGTGTTTGTGTGTTGGAGTTGTCCGACAAGTTTCCACTCTTTATCTGATAGCACAAAACCCGCCCTTTCTTTAACACCCTCCCTTCCTCCTTAGTTCGGCTCACCCTCTCTGACAGGCTGACCTTGTGTATCAGTCACTGTCAGCAGTTTAACGGACCAGCGGATATTCTGATCAGGGTCCTGAATACTAACAGAGCCGGTGGCCTGTGAAACCAGAATTCTGATTATTAACACTGTGGACTCTTAAAGGACAAAAACGCCGGGTTAATGTTCCTCGACACCCTCGGGTGCAGAGCACTGGGGGCTCGCAGGAAACCGTGTTGAACAATGATGTTGGGAAAAGTTGATCATAAACCCCATGACCACCAAACACTTTCTAACACTTATGCCTTTAATTCTGTTTTACCTGCTGTACTCGTGCTCAGGTATTTTAAGTCAGCACAGTGATAACTATAAGCATGTTGCTTGCTAGCTTAGCTAAAGGCTGGAGGAAGGGGGAAAGGCCAGTCTGGTTCTGTTCACGCTTCAGTACAAATACAAACCGAAAACTGTTCTTTGTTGTTGTTGTTGTCCATTTGAAGAATTTAACATGTGGACAGTGTATCAATTAGTGACTTCCAAAGCTGTTTGACAGGGTAGACAGATTTTGAAACTCTGGTTAGCCATAAGAATCCTCCTTTCACAGTCATATTATAAGTCTTTTCCTAAAATCTCAACTAGATCTATTTCAAATATTCTTCTTTAAATGTGTCCTGGCTTTAGGTGACAATTCAAACTTGATTATGAGTCAAATCTGTTCAGAGACTGAAGCACACAACTAAACTACACCAATGACTTTCAACCTCTTTAAACTATATGGAGGTTTTTAGCTGCTTTGAATAGATTAAGAAAACAAATAAACCAAGTTGCTGCACATTAAATGGATGTAAACCAATGGAAGACAATTGATAATAACTGACTCACCTAGAACTAGACCTGCTCCTTGGCTTTGTTACACTACCAGTCAAAGGTTTGGACACACCATCTCATTCAGTGTTTTTTCTTTATTTTCATCACTTTCTACATTGTATATTCAAACTGAGGACATCAATACTATGAAGGAACCCATATGGAATTATGTAGTAAACAGAAAACTGTTAATTCAAACAAAAGTGTTATCTGTCACCTAAAGCCAGCTGAGATGGTTTGGGATGAGTTGGACCAAAGAGTGAAGGCAAAACAGCCAACAAGTGCTCAGAACATCTGGGAACTCCTTCAAGTGTGTTGGAAAACCGCTGACAGAATGTCAGGAGTCTGCAAAGAGGTGGCATCAAAGCAAAAGGTGGCTACTTCGAAAAATCTAAAACATAAAACACATTCTGCTTTGTTTAACACTTTTGTGATTATGATATATGCCCATATGTGATCCTTCATAGTTTTGATGTCTTCAGTTTGAATCTACAATGTAGAAAGTGATGAAAATAAAGAAAAAACACCGAATGAGAAGGTGTGTCCAAACTTTTGACTGGTAGTGTACATCATCATGTGTGCTAAAAGGAAACCAGATAACTGACTCAGTGAACTGAACCAACAGAGAGAGAATATGTGACTCAGAGCATATCACAGTCTGACGAGATGAGGCAGTCAACTGGTCCCCCTGCTTCATGTTTTTTTTTAGAAATGCATTGTTTCAGGGTCTTGTTCTCACTGTTTATTCATCACATTTCTACTGAATCAACTATTCAATTAAAAGAGAATTTGCCCTCTTCCGTTTTTTTCCACTCCTGTCATGAGTTCAGCTCAAGATCCCCGCCCTATAATGTTTTGTGGGATGGGCTGAGAATTCAGGAAGTGGCTCCTGTTGTCTCCATAGCAACCCTGAGGTCAGCTGCGCTAGGCCGGAGACCCCTCCTCAAACACAAAGAGCCCAGAGGCCTAGATCAACACAAACAACCTGACGTACATGCGCGCGCACGCACACACACACACACAAACACACAAGCAAGATCACAAGGACATAAACTGCATTCAACCACAGAACTTCCTGTGTAATGTCTAGGACAACAACATATTTTCAATATACAACATAAAAGCTACTGTAAATCACTGCTGTGCTGGACTACAGTGGAGAGGGCTGCACACTGAGACTGAGGGACTACATCAAGGCTTCGGTGGAGTGTTCCTCAGCTCACTGATCCCACGGTCACAGCCAGAGCAGATCAGTGACTCTGCTGCTACATGTTAACATTCAACACTGAGGTGGACAGTGTTTCTAAATTAGTGTGCATTCACATATTCATCAAATAGGCTAATAGAGATACAGTATGTGGCTGTTGCAAGCAGGTTTCTATGCCAGACTGAAACATAATAGGAGTGACTCAAACCTTTCTACATCAATGGCACAGCACATGGATTTACTTTTCCTCTTTCACCAGGACCATCAACCTAATGTCCTGAAAAAAACCTGGTGTCCTTTGCTTTGAATTTCTTAGATTTCACATAAGAGCTCTGTGTTGGAATAATTGTTATACACTTTTGTCGCTGTGAATGCTTTTCCTCACTCTCTCTGGGAACCAAACCAACCATCATCCCAAGGGAGGAAAGAGACGGATGAATAGTCAGGGCTGAGAGGGTCATGATTGTACGCAACCCACCGCAGATTACTCATTACCTCTTTAAAACATATGCTTGGAAATTGTCTAACCAGTGATCTAATGACAAATGATGACACGACTGAACCCTAACCTCTGGTTGGAGATTGGCACAAGACAAACAACCAACAAATTAAAAAAAAAAAGCATTATAAATCATTCTTGTGAGGCAGGGTCCCATCCACTGGTTCAGATCTGCTTAATAGTTAATATATGATCCTTTAAAGGACTATAACCTTTGGTGCATCAACTTTAAATGGGTTACCCACCTCTAAATCCCCTTCTTATATTCTAAACACACATTCTATTAATGTGTGACCTGATTACTTGACATTATTTCTGGAGCAGCCTACTTGAACTGTAAAAAGACTGTACAATTCACAACTGAGAATTCACAACTACTATCTTCTCAAAAGTGAGTGTTATTTGACTACTTCTTTCAGAATGACTGACCCAGTAGTTTTATTCAAGATGAAATCACCTTTCATTCTATCAGCTCCAGCAGGACAATAAGTATTCATGTAGTAAACTGCAGCCTACTACAGCCTACTTGCAGATCAGAATTAAAAGTCATCTTAAAGGCTTTTTTTTTTTTTTTTTTAAATGTCATCACCTGCTTCAGTTTCTGCTTTAGCATTCAGTTGCACATCTAACAGACGGTGCAGCTGATCAACACACAGTGAGTGAAGTGCATTGATTGGTGCGGACACGTCCAGTTCTCGCGTTAAACATAGCTATTAAAGCCAACGTGATACAGAAATGAGTCAAACTAACACTTCCTGCATTTTCAAAGGAACCATATATTACTGTACTGTAGGACAAGTTACTACACAGCAGTTCAGTCAGTGATAAAATCTCTTCTCGTCTCTCATGTAAAACGAGAATAAACAGACAAATCAAATGTTAAAAGTTATTTTCCTGTACAGCAGTGGTGGATCTGAGCTCCCATCCCTGCCGAATTTAAGGCTGTGTGTTTTAAAGCCATATAAACCTCCATGAGTGTTTTACAGTGTATGAAAGTACGATGAAAGCTGCGGTAACGCAAACTTTACTATTTTCTCTCAGGAGTTTGGCGTGAGCCCGGAAAAGACCCAACGGAGCCAGTCCGAAGGTAAGTTCACTCACCATGACCACGTCCCTGTGGACAGCAGCTGGACACAGCGCAGCAGCTCTGCAGCTCTTTACATTTCACCGTCATTTTTAGAAACAGTCACCATTCCTGGCAAATAGTGAGATAGCTAAATGCACAGAGGGCGGACGCGGGACTGAAGATATACTCGATGCCTGTCACTTGTCCTCAGCGACTCCGCCGGAGCAGGGATGAACTTGGTGATGTGAAACCCGGTCTAAACTTGAGGACATCGCAGGTCTTGGAGCCTTTCAGCCTGAGTGGTCTCTCTGAAGCCCACTTTCTTCTGTCCCCGGTCGGCGCGGTCTTCTGTCAACTCTGGAGGTTTTTGTAGGAAGAAAACTGGACGGAGTCCGGCCCCCTTCAGCTGACAAACCGCTGTGAAGTTAGCCAGAGCACCACAGCTATGACAACAATCTGTTTCCGGTCAGGCATTTCAAAGTAAAAGGTCTAATCGGTTATAATTATCTACAAAACACGTGAATCCGGACATTAAGGTGTTTTTGAATGCCCAGTATTTCCATATTCCGTGACACTGTTATTTGAATATAATATCCAGCCACAACTCTACAAATAAAGTGGTTATAATGCTTTAGGCAAGAATGTAATGAATCTTCTTCCGGTCTCGTGTCGTCTAATTATGTTTAACTTGATAGAGCACGGACCCAGGAACCCAGGAAGCTGTAGGACAGCGGGGGCAAATCTCACCTGGCACACACACACACACACGCAAACACGCGCGCGTGCGCACACACTCACACACACACACACACACACACACACATGCCGACAAGGCCTCTTCATAGGCTGTTTGTTCCCTTTTTTTACATCATGCTGTAGCCATATACAGTATCTTAACACAAGCTCTGCAGTGTAGCCATTCACAGGTATATTTTGTAACCCACATTAACATTGTTTAGGCATCTGAAAGAGAGCTGCCTAACAGTGGGGAAAGGATAGCAGGGCCTACCTTCACCTTGCAGAGGCCGCATCGTCCTCCACCACGCTGACTGTTGGGAGGTCAACTGTATGCTGATGTCCTTTTCATTCCGCATGGCTCATCTGAGAATGTCTCGTGTCTCCTTTCATATGCAGGAGTTCTCAGCTTTGCAGTGCATTTTATCCCTACTTTTTTTTTTTTTTTTTTTTAACTTTATGATGAAACACTTTCTCTTTATATTTTGCCCTAAATTTAAGTGCCATTGAAATTAAAAGATTTGAGACATTTTGAGGTCTCATTTAAATCTGTATCTGACAAGAGCACTGAAAACACAGAATCATGTCCTGTGTGTCAGTGTCAGGGTAGTGAACTGAAGATGGATTTATATTCTACACCTACAAACAAATTACACATCATGTGGTATGAGGGCAGCCAAGCAAGTACAGCAAGTCCACTAGAGTCCAAGCACCATGTGTAATTTTAATCTGGAATTTGCATAGAAATATTTTTTTAAATTGTGACTTCTGCTCTGCTCGCACAAGCTCTATAAAAATACCTGTGTCTTGAGGTAGGCCTGCAATGGTCCTGCAGCCCTGGCTTCACTCTGCCAGGGATTGATTTGACTTTGTGTATACTGTACTGCTTTTATACACACTTACAAAAGAGAAAGGAGAAGTAATCCAATCTTCAGAGACAGTAAATGTAATGTGGCTTCAAAGCTTTAAAAGTTTACTCCTCCACCCACTGAGACATCTATGGAAAGTTTTCATACCTCGTAATGTTTTACAACTGAAATGACAAAAAATGTCTTAAATTGTCATAACACTTTTATACTACTGTACTATGTGTACATTTACAACCATTGTATTATTAAGTCGTGCCTTCAAGGAAGTGACCATATTGCAGAAGCAATAGTATTACCATGGCACCATGTAACCACAATCCAACCTGTGTGTAGAAGACAGCCAACAGATGAGGTATTCACATATGTTACATAAGGAAAAGTACATAATTTAGAGCTAGGTTAATCCATCATATTCTTGTGAGCTAACACTGTATGTTGTTCATGTAACTAATCAACGATTAATGAGTATGAAGTGCTTGAGTGTTATAGGTTGTTTGACTAAAGGTTTAAAGGAAAAAAACAAACAAAAAGTAAACAAAAGCAAATAAGATGCTAATGACACTTGATATCCACGTTAATAGTTTTGTACTAGACCAGACCACCCAGTCTGCCAGAGGAGTCATTAAGCTGTGTAACACTGTAGTTACATAACAGCCTGCTGTAGAGGTGATTTTCTGCAAATACCAAAGCCATATGTTGTACTCTGTGAATTAGTCCAGAATAAACTGTTGCATCTAATATAAGCTAACAAAAGCCATGTTGGCTGATGTGACACTTACTGTCGCCCACTTTCAGCCTTCATGGTTGGGATGCCTTTGTGTGAGCACTGTGTGCTGTCTGGGTAACCCTGGGCAAGCCTAAACCCTAACCCTAAACTGGCCCCTTGAAGAAGACAGAGCCAACTCAAATGTCCTCACTTTGCACACCAACTCCTAACTCCCACAAACCAAAACTCCTCTCTCAGGGATACTGCTATCGTGAGGACACACAAGAACGTGTCATGCTTTCAACCTGAAATGGCAGACACATTTCTGTCGTTTGCTTTTCCACTACCCTCATTATGGCTTTGTTTAGGGTACAAACCAGGGAAAAATGTGCTGGTATCAGGATCTGGAGGCATATAAGTGTTTATATTCAAAGCACTGTAACAACATGGGGTTAGGGTAAGAGAGTTGACACTCAAAGCAGAGAGAGTATGCGCCATCTACAGCGTATACAGCTCAAATTTAACAATTACATATAGTGTAGAGGTGGATCACACAGGATCAGAACAAACTGTGACGTCATTGCTCGCACAGTGCTCCAAGTTCCCTTTCTAGTAAAAACATTCACAGATATTGATCGCCCTCCATGGTAGCCAATAACTTTGAATGTACGTGAAGCTCCACTTGTGGGACTGTTGTATAGCTGCACCTGCTGCTGTGGAGGATTTCCCTCCCTCGCCTTCACTTTCCCCTGCAGACCTCAATGGTGTGTTGGGCAGAGATGTAACAAGGGAAAACAGTGAAAAGAGTTTGGGACTGAGAACATAAAGGCTGTTTGAGCACAGAGCAAAAGTGCTCGCAGCGGAGAGATGCAGGCTCATCACCACGACAAAGCTGCTCTGCAGAGTCAGCACAACCACAGACACAGTGTTAGCACAACTAGCTCCTTATAGCACAAAAGTTGTAATTGTGACTGGCTGGATGGATTTATATTTTGGGGAGAGTTGTAAAAATTCAAGTGATGGTTTTAACTGGATGCAAAATCAGGAACACCGTCAAGTGCACGATGAGTCATTGAATGTTTGAAATTGTTTTACAGGAAGAGAAAATCCTCAGATTTTGATGTAAAAAATACTGGCAAATATCAACAGATAAGTAAACAATTAAAACAGTGATACAGGACTAAAGCTGCACTTTTCATTTCATGGGACCTATAATGAATTCTTGCCAGGGCCTGTTTAATGGATGGTGTTTTTTGCCATGCTAATGCCACCAGGGAGTCAGTCAGTTTGAACTGAAAACCAGGGTCTAGACTTGGTCTAAACATTTGTAGGAACACAACGCCCCCTCCAAAAGAACAGGCCTGTTTTACTACTGCTGCAACAGTAAAATGCTGCTAATCCACTGATACATCAGTACAATGTAATCAAATGAGGTCATTTTAAACCACACAGTGACCTCTAGATAATTCCTGCCTTCTAAGTCAGTCCAGTGCTACCACCCTCATGGAAACACAGTCTCTGGGATGGCACGTTGAAATTATGTAATATTATTTCACTCCAAACTTAGTGTTACAACTAAGTCACTCCAGACCACTACCTTTGGCTTCAGACCTTTGCTCCCAAATGTTGAAGTAGCAGCTGTTAACGTTAACTGTGTACAGCTGGAGAGGGACAGTTTGTGGGACAATGAATATCTGTCAGCAAAGTCGTAAAACATTTGCATTTTCCCTTTTCATTGTTACATACAGTCAAAGTAAAATACAAAGACAGTGTAAGTTTTCTCCCACAGACAGATTTCATGGGTAAATGAGTAATCAAGTGCTCTCAGACTTTTGATCCTCACTGTATAGATAATGTCTAGGCTAAGTAATACTTGTATACATTACTGAAAGCATCAGTGGGAGTCAGGAGTGGTAGTGCTTGCACTTCTAAGTAAATGTGTGTTGTGTACACATGAAAATGCGAACATAGCAGAGCAGAGACAAAGGAGGGGGAGGAGAGGGTCAGATTTCACTGATCTGGTAGAAGAGGCAGAGAAAGCACAGATTTCTATTGATTAGTCTAAGAAGTGGACGCTGCATATTCAGTTGTTCCATCTGCCTCCAGAGTGTTTTCTGGATTCCCCAGGTAGGGTCAAACACTGAAACTGATTCAATTTCCATTTGAAATGTCTCAGTTCAGTTCACCCTCTCTCTGGACTTACCAGCTGATCATCAGTGGATCTCCACAGTCCAGGTACAGAGTTGCCCCATGTTCTGTCTTTAGACAATCATCACAAGGGTTAGGGTTATCATCACAAACAGATGCATTATTTTCCCTGAGTCCCAGGGTCAACTGAGTCTTCCTCACAATGGTGCACATGGGTCTGTTTGTGTGTGTGTTATCTTTCTCCATATAGAAAAGTCTGGTCCATGTCTTTTTTAAAGATATGATATGTGATACTGCTCCCACCTTGTTGCCAACACAACCACCACACCTTCACATGTGTATCATCTCCATGCCACCATCCTGTGACACTCACTCTATGAAACCACAGAAAGCTCTGGAGTTATTAAATGTTTATGGTATATTCCATTTCCATTTATCTATATTTTCATCCACTGTGTCTGATGATCAAAAGTAAGGTGTCCATGTATTGCACTATACACTTACAGTAAAGAGTATGCACTATATCATAAACAGTATAGTTTGATTTTTTTTACACTGTCAGATAATGTCATTAATAATAACGTCCATATGATTTTAAAGTTTAACTTGTATCTGATTTAACAATTAAAAGTACAGTAGACCATGTCATGACTGAAAGGTCATTGAACATGTACAAGGCTGCTGTCAAAACACTTGTAATGTAATGTAATATACTGAAAACTCTCACTGTCATCTCCTGCTGCTCCAGCTGAGCATGTGGGTCTTGTGAACAGGAAGCAGAGATGGATCATTTCCTACTTTGAAGTCTGATTTTAAAAAAATAAATCAAACAACACCATCATCACAATATGGCAGGTATCCTTCACACAGAGAAAAACAACCCTGAAGGTGCTGAGACAGTACAAAATTCACCTCAAACCTGAAGTCTCTTGCCAATGCAACCGTGCTGTAGGCTCCTCCTCAAGGACAAAATCTAAATAGGAAAGGATCAGCATCAAAAGTGTCTGCATTCAACAAAGATGAAGATCACAACCTTTATCCGGACGCAGAGTTCACAAGTGTAAAAATAATAATTAGATTCAGTTGTGTTTGGATCATCTACTTGTAAAATGTGACCTCAGACATGAAGCCAGTGAAAACGCAGAGCTCATGCAGTGGCTGTTTCACTGTTGATTTCTACTGCATCAGCACCATCTAGTGGACATACCACACCCAGTCAGGGCCTCACACATCAGTGCACCTCTACACAAAGACTTATGGGTAAATGAAGCACGAAACACACAGTGTTCAGGGATTAAAGGAATTTATTGCCATCATTGGTGTTTTTCTAAAACAAAGCTTCGGCATTAACAATCATTATCTGTTCAGCAGCACTTCACTGACACTGGCTCAGCTTTAAACTGTGTACTTTGACTCCAACAACACTACTCCTGCAGAAACATCACATGGCTCCTCACATGCCACAATACAGAGGCTCAGATTGTCGTTCTCTGTGAAATACAAAGCTTTATGCGTTTCATTGCATGAGTAAAAATAACGACAGTGTATATAAAAATGTGATTATTGATGAGGTAAGTTTACTGTGCTGTTCAATACTATTTCACAGTAATGTTTTTTTTTTTTAAGTTAAACTGACCATTCAGTTAAAATATGACGAGCTGAGTGATATACAAAATGCTGATTTTCTTTTACTCAGACTGTGAATTATGTAAGACCAGTGTCTGCCACATATTTAATGATTAGATTTTGATTTCCAACTTTCATCCATTGTCTATACTGCTTCTGACCCTTCACATCTGTGAAGGGTCACAGGAGGCTGGAGCCAATCCCAGCTGCCATAGGGTGAGGGCAGGGCTCAGCTCAGCCTGGGCAGGTGTGCATGCTGTGGACTGCAGAAGGAAGCCTGCAAACATGCAAACTCTACCTAGGAATCAAACCCAAGGCCTTCTTGCTGAGAGGTGATAGTGCTAACCACAGTACCACCCCTTTGTGTTTTCATTAAAAAAGACAAATGACATGCAAAATCTCTTTCCAATTATTACATTTGAACAAAATTCTATGTTAAGACAAAAATGTGAATTTCATTTTCTAACTTCAGATTGGTTAAATGATGGTTTGCATCTGATATCAAGCAGGCTGTTTGATTATGGCAGGACATCCTGCTGCAGGTGTCTGACTTCAGCAGGAGGTCTCTTTAGTTTCATCAGCTCATCTCTGCTGTCCGTTAATATCTAGACTTTAAGGATCAGAGTAAAACATGCTGTGGATAACTTCATAGGACCCAATCAGTAGAGCCTTTCTTCACCAGGTTTTATCCCCAGTCAATAAAAATTAGCAGCGCTCTCACCACTCTTCCCTCATGTATCCTCTGCAGATTGTATTTGTAATCAATAATATTATCAGAGCAACTTAAAACTGGATTTTAACATCTTTTATAATATTGATATCTTTTGATGTTATTTTCATTAGTTTTAATTGGTATTAATGTCCTCAGTTTACTTCGGTCTCATGTGTATCCTCCGTCAGTGTGGGGCATTGATCGACTGTGTGAAGTGTTCCCCAGCATATAGGCCATAGTGCAAGGTGTCTTTCTGGGCTGCAGCCCAGGACATTTGCCTGCTGGAGAAGCGGGCTGCCCAGCAGCCCTGGGGGTCCACTGTGACCACCCCACCCAGCCCATCCACTCTAGACTTCATGTAGGCCAAGCCCAAGTCACTGGCTTCCTCTACTGAGTGGCCTGAGAACAGAAGATGAAATGTTCATCAAGATGTCAGATACTCAATGCTCTCAAACTTCAGTGAACCCTGTCTGGTGCTCTGAGAAACAGCAGTAGACTGGATTAGTGAGTGAAAATTCCAATGGCTGCTACCAAGTCTGGTAGTTCATGATGGGTTTTTCTTAATCTACTGGGACTACTAAACATCTCCATCATCTGCATGATTTAGATATGTATTTAGACTTGTAACAGATGTGTGTGCATTACCTTGCTCCATGTGGAACAGGATGAGTCTCGCCAGTGTAACTTTCATGATGGCCTCCCCGTGGCCTGTAGTTGATACTGCTCCAATGTTGTTGTCAGCATAACCCCCACACCCTACCACACAAAACATCAACACAATCACACACCCACACAAGCAATTAAAACACTCAGCTGCTACAATGAAACAAAAAAAAAAAAAACTCTGCAGAGCTGAGGGAAGCTGCAGAGTCTGGAAATGATTCTCACAAGTCTCCACAAGTGACAACATTCACATTCCACACTTGACCCATAGTTAATACAAAAACACTGATTAGTTAGTGCAACTTTAAGAACTCGCAGCAGCATTTTGCTTATGAATATAAATGAATATAATCTGTTACTCTCTAGTTCTTGTTTGCAGGATTCAAGGTGCAGTAGTGGGGGCATGGCATCACATAGCCATCTAACTAGATGGAAGAGTAATACTTCACATAATATTCTCTTGACACATACTGTGTAACAGGCATTAACAAAATTAAACAAACATGGAAACTTCATTACACCAATAAGGGGTAACAGGAAAATAAAGCTGACATTCTCCATCTATAGAGATTCAGTTTAGAAGAGAAGCTGGAAATAAAGATGGACGTAGCCTCGGTGACATCACCCACAGCTTTCTGAGGAGCAGTTTGAAGCTCAGAGCTGCTCAATCACCAACATTAGTGTCCAACTCCACCTAACTCAAAATCCAAAAATGGGCAAAGAGAAGATCACATGGAGCTACGACTTCCGAGTATGTCAGGCTGTAAAACGTTTTACTGTGAAGATGGACATTTTAACATGACAGTCTTATCAGTCATTTACTCCTAGTAACAGATTAGACAGGGATGACATGGCCGAAATCCACTCTCTGCTGTTTACTAACCCTGATAACAACAAAGACCATTTAGTCCCTGTTGCACCAATACATACTGACATAAAATACATACTGATTCTCTCAAATTACACTTTGTGCTTCTGGCATGTTCCTCAGTCACATTAGATTCTTAGTATAAACCAGGCCCTGACATAATAAATAAGAACTGGTCAGTATTCCACTGTAAGGTGTTGAACATTGCAATTTGTGTCAGGGCAGCTT
The DNA here is from genome assembly GCA_021432705.1 of Caranx ignobilis. NCBI lineage: Eukaryota > Metazoa > Chordata > Actinopteri > Carangiformes > Carangidae > Caranx > Caranx ignobilis. The sequence continues at coordinate 13,457,514 of MU269990.1, forward strand.
GTTAGTCAATAGTCAATTATCAACCAAGTGACCTTTGTTTACTGGCTAACAACACCAACTCCTCCTGGTCACAGGCCAACAGACTGGAGGAACTATAAGTCAATCTTTAAGGGACTTTCAACTTTGTGGTTGGAGAACAGTTGGTCTTTCCCAAAGCTTTCAAGAAAGGCATAAAATTCCCAACTGTACGTGTGAAGACCGACCTATGCAGGGGGTGTCTCCCACCCGTCCCTCCATTTTGTTCAGCATTCCACCAGTGGAGGTTGCACAGGCTATGTTTCCTTCACTGTCGACTGCCACAGCTCCGACTGTGCCCATTTTCCCCCTATACAACAAAACAGCAGAATGTAAGTGTGAATTAGAACACTTCCTGTAAAACTGTTTCACACAGCAACCTTGTTATTAAGGTGTATGAAGGAAGATCAAGAAAACTCTGGGGTCTCAGGTCCTCTCTGAAATACAGCTGTAATCATCTGAGACTCAGAGCAGAGACAATGAATTCCAATGATGACCCAGAGACCACAGTAAAAACCTGTCAAAATATTTATACATGCCTCTCAAAATACTCTGTGTGCTTGTTTCCTAAACCTCATCCAAGTTTTTTTTTAACCAGATAGCAGTGCTTCAATGGGAACTGTTCAGTGATTCATCAGCTATTTCTCTTTGCCATCTCCTTAAAATGATGCAGGAAAGACTGAGAAGGTGTAAATACATTTCTACAAACATCATGCATCTGTGTCACTACTGAGAGAGGCTACGAGGACATGACTTATGGGAGCGAGGAGCCACCTTAGCCAAATGGAAAGCATCCATCCATCCATTAGCTTTACCAACTCATCCTGAGGGAGGCTAGGAGGCTGGAGCCGATCCCAGCTGACACTGGGCAGGAGGAGGGGTACACCCTAGAGAAGCTACCAGTCCATCACAGGGCTGATTCATACTCACATTCAGCAAACCTGCATGTTTAATGTTTGGACTGTGGGAGGAATCCAGGTACCAGGAAAGCACCATATGAGTATTTGGAAGTGTCTGATCATAGACCATACATCAACACCAGAGAACTGGATTGTGGAGCAGGAGTGGTTTTGGGACTGTCTGAAGGACAGTGTATTTTCTTATCATTATTGAAAACTGTGCTAATAAGCATGAAATAAATCCACATCTCACATTTGGCACTCCACAGGGTTGGCATCTGGTGCCAAGTTCTTTTTCCAGCGCATACGGGAGTACTCAGTGATGAGGGACTCCTGTGGGACTGTAGGGGCACCCATGGCTGACGCAAACTGATTGGCACCCTCTGCTGTCAGGCATGCATGACTTGTCTGAAACAGAGATCAAAGAGATCACACCTAAAAAAATGAATCTATGAACTCTTACAAGTCTCAAAACCTGTGTGTGTCAAGGCCAGTGCGCAAACTATAGACCAGGGATTGGCAACTCATTCCACAAAGGGCCGCTGTGGCTGCAGGTTTTTGTTCCAACCAATGAGCAGCACACCAGACCTGACTTATTTAATCAACTGATCTCAGTCTTCAGACAGCTGATCAGTCAAACTGTGTGCTCTTGATTGGTTGGAACATAAACCTGCAGTCACAACAGCCCTTTGTGGAATGAATTGTCCATCCCTGCTTTAGACTGTGGCTACAACTAATGATGATGACACATTATTTGTTCAAGATGACGATGCATTATTGTCATTCTTGGACAATATTTCTCATGTTTACTATGAAACATGCAAACACTGTTGGTATTAGCAAAGTTGTGAGATCCACCTTATCACTTTTGTTACAATCTTTAAATGTTGCAGCTACAGACAGACTGCGTACACATTTCATCAGCCCTGTCCACATACACACCTTGTCCATAATCAGTCTTGCTAGCTGAACAGGGTTGGCTATGTTCCGTACAGCAGACACTGCACCACTTCCCAGTGTTTTCCCGTCCATCACAATGGCATCCATCTCCACCTCTCCTTTGACATTCAGCACTGATCCACACCCTGAAATACCATTTGAAATAAAACCTGAGTTTTTGACTCTGAAGACAAAAAATGTTCCTTGTACAAAAGTGCCATTTGGTCTGTGAGTGGTTCTTGAGTGAGTGATTCCTACATTTCAGAGCAACCTGCGCTTTGGTTTTGATATTTAAGTTCAACATTTGGCCTGATGGTGGAGCCAGTTAGTTAACCCTTTTCAGGACTTCTATTCATTCATGGTGCTCTATTAAGTCCATTTTTGGAGGCTGCAAACTTCTGCTGCTTTCCAAACATGTAAAGAAACTTTTACAACAAATCTTATTAGTTTAACTTTGCCCAACAGCCAGAGTGTTGTCCATTACACTACCTGAAATCGCAAGAGCTTTTTCATATTTTGGAACTGACCTATATATTGATGAGAATTTCTTTAACTTCTAAAATCTGTCCACAGATCATTTATCCTTCTAAATAAATAACCTCAATCTACATATAAAACATGTTACATTTGACTGTCGATCAACTATCCACCTTTATCTTTAAACTACAACTCAAAGCACTATTTATAGCCCCAAACAAAGCCACAAATACTGCAAAATATGTCTGCTGCATTTTCATTACATTTGTGCAAAACAAACAAGCAATTTGACACCTACAATAATATGAGCCACATGTTGTCGTTTGTGTAATTATGCTCTGTGATTCATCCATTGACAAAACCAAACCAAACCATAACATGAAGCAATGCACATTAAAAATAAAATATACCACATTTTCCTCATGGTCATGTGCACCGCAAACCAATCAGAATATACAAGATAAGTAAGATTACCTGTGTAAGGTAGGTAACAACATACCCTTGTGTTTTTACACTACCTGCATTGAAGGAAGGATTATTCTCCAAGTGGGACACGGCCTCTACCACCGCATCCATGCTGCTGCCTCCTCCCTGGAGGATGGCATACCCTGCTTGGACTGCTGAGCACACCCCTGAAGTGGACTTTTCTGACCGCTCCTTTGGGATATGCCCCGCCCCCCCATGGACCACTACCACTGGCAACATGTCAATCACATGAGAAGGAACTGAGAAGAGATAGAATGTAGAAACTTACTTTAAATTTGAAGACTTTATTAATTTCCCTTTGGGGATTAATAAAGTAATTTGTATTGTATTGTATTTCAAAAGCATTTCTAACACCACTGCATATACTACATGTGCTGGCTTGATTGGTGCTGAGGTGCAGATGGTAACAACAGGTGGAGATAATGAGAGCAGACAGAACAGACTGTGACTACACATACATCCTCCGAACTCTTCATTATTCGACAAAATTGAGAAAACTCTGTAAGTATATTAATTTCTGTTTCCTTCTGTACGTCCTGCTTCGGCTGGCTTGGATGAATTGATAGAGATTAGCTTAGTATAAAGATAATGGAGTGGATTTTATCGACCTTTAAATCCAGGTTTGAAAAGTTCTCAGAGTGTCTGCTTTTGTGTTTTGTATATTTTTTCTTTAGACATTATTTAAGACATTTTACTCAATATTTACTCTTATCTATTATTCTAATTAGGCTGCTTCAGCTACATAGCCAAGTGCTTGCATTCGCCCTTGTGATATTCATTCAAGTGTTTCTCGGTCGTAGTTATAGACTCATGTATTCAAAGCTAAACATTTCACCTTTGAAATAATGCGTTTAGCTTCACTTGTAGCAAACAGCCTAGTGGTTTAAAAACATGAGCGTTACACTAGCGAGCATTACTGTCAGCTAACCTTACACTGACTATATTAAGCAGCTTTTAAGGTAATGTGTGTATGCTGAGGCTGTGTGAGAAAGAGCTGAGCTCATGTCAAAGCCAACCAGTGGAGACCATAAACAGGAAAACAGAGTGTAGGCTGCCGAGGCGTCCGCAGGCTGGGGGGCTAACTGTGCACCGTGCTGGAATAAAAATGACCCCGGGCGACGTGTTTATAATCTACAAACCCGTTCGCTTGTTAGGATTCTCAATGCACCATAATCTGAACATTGACCTATTTACAAGCATCTTACCAGCACGTACATCACTCGCTTGTTGTTTTAAATATATCGAGAGCATTACACATCAGGTCAGCAAAATTGCACGTGCACAAATTCTACGAATCATACAGTGAATAAAGCGAGAGAAAGAGCAAGTGCTTATGTCTTACCAATATATCACCGAGGAGACATGGGGGTCCGCGAGGCAATAGCACTTCCGGAATTGGACACTTTCAAAATAAATCGAGAGCCAAACAGCTCGTAATTCGTCTCCTTCATATAAAACGTCGTTCTAAACACCAGCACGCGTTTAATAAGCGCGTGACGGCGCCTGGTGACGCTCAGAACGGCGTTGTAGAGCGTCTGGTGACGTTTTGTCATTCAACTCCGCCCTGTGCTAATAAAACTGACGTGTGAGCAGCCAATCAGAGGACGAGGAGGAAAGACCAGGGTGCTTGATTATGAAAAAAAAAAATCACACTTATTTTTGATCAGTATTGAAATCACAATTATTTACCTCGTTTTCTAAACAAAGATGGTTCTGTCTGAGTTAGATTTATTTCATAGCACACACTATAAATCAAAGATCAATTTAGCCAACTTGAAAAATGAGACATATGTAGGAAAGAATAGGGTTAGGCTACAACTTTCTCCCTATCCCCTTTGAGTTGGAGCTATTGAACAAGTCAAACAATATGTATTTATTTTCTGGTCTGGATGTTATCACATGATGATCTCATTATAAACTCTCAGTATTCTCAGATCTGATTTTTTTTTTTAATCCATACTTTTACACACACATATCAAAAACCCTGACAAATAAAAACAGCAAAAACAAGCAAACTGAACCAACCAGAGCAACTAAAAAAAAAAAAAAAATCAAAACAATACTACAGGGAGGATATAAAGTGCACATTCTCGTTCTCATATTCATTACGTTTTCAAAAAAGGCAAGGCAAGGCTCATTTCATCTGCTTTTGCAGTCAATCAAAACAATATTTGTGATGATGATATGCACCCCCACAGCTGATTCCAAATGGTTTCAGTCCTAGTGTTGTTTAACATACAGTATCTGTTATTTGTTCCGTAGGAGATTTAAAAATTCAGAAACCCATGTTTCTCTGCTCAATGGACAATTTCTACTCGACGTCACTGCCAACACTTAGCAAATTCAGCAGCTTAGAAAAGAGGTTTTGCTAAATCTGCATTAATGGCTAGTTTACAGTGAATCTGTTTACAATTTTAGACCATCATGACTCAACAAATGATCTTGTCTTATACAGTAGAGTATGTGTGTGATTTATAGTTTGCCACTACCTATTAAAATGTTGCACATGCCCTAAATACCATCCTATATTGGCATACATGTTCATGGATCGTGGATGTGTGTAAACATGTGGCTGCCTGCAAATTATGTGTGTGTGTGTGTTTGTGTGTGTGGTATAGGAACTGTTGGAAGGATGGCTAAGGAGGAAGGACAGGAGGAAGCAATGGAGGGAGAGAGAGAGGGAGGAAGGACAAAAACAGGGGATGAGCGTCATTCTAACACGCAATCATTGGTGGGAGGGAGGAGGAGGAGGAGGAGAGTATGTACACTCTTACTCTAAAGGGTTTCATACAATACTAAAATGGTCTTTTAGATTTAGTTTTTATATTGCCATTTTATGGTTTATTTTTTGGTTCTTTTTAATTCATTTTTCTTTGTCCTAACACTTTACGCTGATGTAGCCTACAGTGCTTTTTCAGTTTCCAAAAATGCTCTGTGACTCCCTGTCACACTGCAGTAACTGTTGGAGCAGACTCATTTCATCTTTTGCTTTGGTCAGGAAACACTGTGGGGGGGGAGTACATTCATTCATTCAAAGCCATTGTTAATACAGCTTGTTGCAACTAAAGAAAATAGATGGTCATGCAGACATGTCAATGAGATGCAGTTTGATATTATCGGATTAATCAGTGGCTTATAGGCCTATATTACAGTAAGGCATTTCAATTGTCATATGGTTTAAATATCCAAAAGCCGTCCCAGAATGTGTAACTCACACCTTAAAGGGGAACTTTGCAAGTCCAGTCACTTTTCTGCTCTTTTGCTAACCCTCCTCCCAGCCTTGTGCATTTGTTTTTAACAAAGCCAGCGAGGAAGCAGTGTTACGATGGGTATATTTGTGCAGTCTTATCTGTCATAAACAAGAGATTACGGGTTACGGGGTGTGTTTGTGTCGCGGTGCCGCTGAGACGAGAGCTGGGACACAGGGTCGGAGACATGGATCTTGCAAGGTTGGTTTTTGGCCAAGAGACACTAGAGAGCCTCCATTCTCCCTGTAACAAGTTACAAGTCATTTATTAAACCACCACAATCACTCCAACGCTGTTTAATGAAGGTAAAAATGCAGCACCTGCATAGCTCCTCTTTAACTTTTCCATTAATGAGAGATTCAATGCATGTTTGTAGCCTGTATTGAAAACTTCAATGTAGACACATACATTGCTAATTATATGCAAGGGTAATAATCCATCTATTAAACCATAGAGTTTAAGGGGCACATGTTTAGGCTACCTCTTACAAGTGATAGATAAAGTTAAGATTTAACCTACTGTAGTCGTGGGAGGATTAAACAGTCCATTAACAGCTGAACAAGGGATCTTGTTTGACAGCGATCTAAACATCCCTGTCATTTGGCTTTGATCCTACAAGACCCACAATGCACCCTTGAGAAACCCATTATTTCCTGTGTGTGCTATAGGCTGGCGTGAGCGCGCATCTTAACGGTGAGTGGAGCCCCCCATTCTCAAATGAGGACTGCGCGCTCCCGCCGCTAGAAAGTGAGCGCGCTTGAGGGGCTGCGGTCCCATTGACGGTTCCGTCTCCCTGACAGCAGCATCAGCATCAGCATCAGCGGCGGCGCTGGAAAACAAGAAGTCGCCGCCTCGCCCTGCAGCCACACGGAGAAGCTGACCGGACCGAGCGGAGACCTGAGCCGCCTTCAGGGACCTCCTCTCTCTGCCTGGCCTCAGAAAAGGAAGCGAGATCCCCCTCCCGCGTAACAGCAACCCGACCGACCGCCGGTGATATGGGCTCCCCGTAAAACGGAGGTGGTGGAGGGGAGAGGTGGGCGGGCGGGCGGTGGGAGGGGGGTGGGGGGAGAAGACAGCGGAGCAGCAAGAGGGAGAAGCAGAGGCTGAAAACGGCAACCGGGACCACCATCACCGCTACTTCCACCACAGCTAGCACCGACACTGCTGCTGCTGCTGCCGCCGCCGCCGCCGTCCTGGGTGCCCCCCGCCACCGCCATGGGAACTCATCATCAGTCGCTCCAACCGCCGCTTTGTCCGTGGGCCATGTCGTGATCCGTGGGCTCCGCCAGCGGGTTTTCTATCCGTGATCCCGACCGAGGCGAGGAGGAGGAAGAGGAAGGAGGAAGGAAGGGAAAGTGGTGGTGGTGGTGGTGGTGGGGAAGATGTTCGCCTCGGTGGGCCCTCGGGGCGGCCCGCGCCCACCCGTCGCCCAGGCCATCCCGGAGCCGGACCTGAGCCATCTGACGGAGGAGGAGAGGAAGATCATCATGGCTGTGCTGGCTCGGCAACGGGAGGAGGAGGCGAAGGAGGAGGCCATGTTAAAGTAAGAGAGAGAGAGAGAAGTGAAAGATAGTGAGTGTGTGTATGTGTGTGTTAGAGAGACAGAGAGAGAAAGAGAGATAAAGGGAGAGAGAATGGGCCTGGGCTATTTCCGTCCAGAAGACTACCTCCTATGGATGACATGTCTCAGCATCTGGACTGCTCAGCTGCACTGTACCTGAGTATGCATGTGTGTGTTCCTACATCCTGCAGGTCCCTTCACACAGAACTCTCTCACTCTCACTCACTCACTCACTCAGTCACTCAGTCACTCACAGAAAACATGCACGGGCCACCAGTTTAGACCAGGTCACGTCCAGTTTTCAGATCCTACTGCTCCCAGGAGAGACTCAAAGAGAGTGTGCGGTGGGTTAGGGTTAACTTTACTCAGGAAGAGGGAAGAAGAGAATCATGGGAGGATGAAGGTGTGCCACCATACCACATTATCAGCAGCTCCGCACTCCACTCAGATGAAAAATATGAACTAATTTCTCATCTGTGCCCGGTCTCCTTATCGTCACAACCATTCACACCAATGCCTGAGTCAAGTGCAGAGTGTGTGGACTTTACTTGAGATATTTCATTGATAGATGCAGCAGGAAATAGCAGAGGGCTCATTGAAGCCTGGCATTGAGACTAGTAAAAGTAAAACCCTCCCTGTTGGCTTTTATCTGTGCAGCATCCATCTCAACAGCTGCTGTTCTCAGTTCAGGGGTGCGGTTGAGCCTTTCCCAGCCTTATGCACTGTATGTAGGCCAGTGCTCTTGCAACAGACATCACACAGGCTGTTATAGAACCAGTAGGCCTATAACAGGGGAGGAAAAGGTGCCTGTGTAGTGTCATTTCGAATCAGTAGTGACTCCTTCACCGTGTGCAATGCATCCACCTCTGCCTCCTCCTCCATACCACCACCATATACATGCATGGAGAAAAGTCTCCTCCAGATTCATTTGTCACTGCGATCACTGCAGAAATCAACCCACATCCACCCCCTTTCCTCCAGGACCAGAAAATATATGAAGTGGAAACGATGCCTTTCTCTGGTTTTCTGCCTGGTCTGCATGGAGCTGCGTGCATACATTGGCAGCTAGAAAGATAGAGCGCGACCCACCTAAGCAAGGCACTCCTCAAGCTTTACGTCCCTGTTCTATTTTAAGCCCTCTGCGCGGACTGATACCCCAGCACTGGAATGGAAGATCGATTCATTGCATCTAAAGAAGGAAATGTCCAATATATAACTCCGGCTCTAAGTGGCTATGCATCATTTTCAGTAGGCTAATGTATTAGGAGCGATGGATTCAGTCATGTCATACTGTAGCTGCTGCAAATAAAGCAGGCTGTCAGCACATACATGTCTTAACCTATATTGGCTTCAGCACCGTTTCCTCTCATCGCTGTTTGCAACAGGGAATCTCTCTTTCTCTATCTCTGTCTTTACGATTGCAATCCTGCACAGAAAAGCTGCACAGGTTGACTAATACATGCACAGTGAGTGTACTAGCAGTAGGGTTGTGTGGGTTGTAATGCAGAGAGGTAGAAAATACACTCCTCTCCTGAGCAGTTTCACATATACTCACCATCAGTTTTCCTGGTATTAAAGCGTATAGGCTCACAGTATGTGTATGCAGACCTATCTAAAGCTATATAGCCATAGCTGCAAAGATGCAATGTTAAATAAAGTGTAGATGAACAATAACAACATCTCAGAAATACCATCTCCACCTTTAAAACCTTAAATCCCACTTACATGTAGTGGGACATGTACATAAAGTATAGCAACATATTACAGTGTAGTCCCACTCTGCATAAGCACTATAGCAAAGTGCCCATGAACAGCAATGCCCCTTGCCTTCCAGTAAACAAAATTATTATTAAAAGTAAAGCTTAAAGTAGCTGTACTCTCTGAAAGTAGTTTGACGATGTGTACGCTCGGATTTGTCACTTGTTTTAATTTCACTGAGACCTGGAGTATGTCACTGCCTTCACCTTGAAAATAAAGTCAGGAAACACATAACACATACACATCCGCTGCAAAAATGAAAAATGATCCGTAGGTGTGCAGTGTTTGAACAGTGTGTGTGCAATTGTTTTTCTCTGTGCCATACATAGAGGAGACTTCTCTGCAAGGTGTTGTGAGAATCTAAGTGTTTATTTTAACTGAGCTGATCTATGTATGATGATTCCTAGAAACAGTGAGACATCAGTATGTGAAAAAGCTCCGCAGTGTGACAGTTTCCTTAGAGCTGTGAAATGTCTCAGAAAAGTCAGACTTCTTCTCACATTCAAGAGCGGACTCTCTAAGATAGGGAAAACAATCTGACCTGAAAGGACCACGAGGGCCAAACTTAGGTGCTGTATGTTTTTGAGTAGCAATTCAAGTTTTTCACTCAGTGCTGTTTCCCCTAGTCCCTCCTTTTTACTATAATTTAACATGACACAAGCAAACACTAATCAGCAACCTGTCTGTAAAAGTCTGCACGTGTTTTTGTCCTACCACCATGATTATTAGAAACTAATATGGTGGATTTTTTCATATCAATTTGCACCTTAACTGCAACCCCATGTGATAACACTGGAAAAACAATGCTCACATGATGTTCACTTAAAGTTTAAGTAAGCTTTGAAAATCTGCAGTGTTCATGTTCATATCCACACCCTATACTGTAGGAGTGAATGGAAACCACTGGACATCCAGAGGTCTAAAACATGGTGACACTCATCTGTGCACATCTTGCACATTATGTGCAAAAATGGAAGATTAGTCCAGGTTTTTGGTAGTGGCAAATCTTGAGGTCATCAGCCATGTGTCAGTTACCACCGCAGAATCAGTTATACAGTCAGAACAACAGAAAATGCTTAGCATCTTTGAGGAACAAAGAGTTATCGCAATTCATAATGTGCCAAAAGTGTCTGATAATGAGAGGGGTATCCACAGTATTGACGATAAAAAGATGTGTTCTGTTTTAGACAGCGTGGGTGTTGGCGGGGATTTCTCTCTTCAGAGTTCCCTCTGTGATCAGACTGATCAGAGCCCGCTGTTCATGTTTATGGATGAGATGGGTTTTGAATCACACTGCGAATGTGTCAGTGGACATATTGAAAGCATGCCATTGTTGTCTGAGGCCTGTCATCAGTGCCAAAAGGTATCCTGAGAGTCTAAATGAACAGTCTTTATCAGTTTAGTTTGTATTTAAAGCATTAGTTTTTTTCTTTAGTTTAGTGAGGGCAACATTGTTTGAAACAAAATAACTGCTCAAAATTCAAGCTTCACTCTGAAAATAATAAATCATGAGGTAAAGAAGACAAATATCCAGATTTGAAAGCCATTGTAGTTACTGGCATGAAATCTGAGCATAACAAAATGAACCCAGGGTAAACCCCAGTCTGGATCCTGATGATCCTGATTCACAGAAGAAGAGCTGAACAGGTCTTGTAGAAGTTACAGGAATGGCATCGGACCTTAAAGGCTCCTTCGTCCATTATGTTTCACAAGAAGATGGGTGAAGTCTGTCTACAAAGACTGTTTATCTTAACGTTTGCTGTTAGCTAGCATCGTAAATGGGGATGTTGTTAAAGTATATAAGTGAACCAAATACAGTGCTGTTAAGTAAGTTGTTGCACTAACTGTAATTGTCTACGTTTGTGTTTCAGGGAAGAGAAGCCTATCCAAGCAAGAACGGTGAACCTGGTCGGACAGAAGAAGCCTCCGCAGCAAAACGATGTCCGGTGAGTGGCCACACCGTACAGCAGGGAATTTAAAAACCCATCCTAAAACTAGCTGAGAGTTGGTTGCTAATATTTGCTCTTACGTCAGTTTACTGTCACTTCACCCCAGTGGCCCACAACAACCTCAGAGAGCTGGCAGTCTGTTGTTTTGCCTCACATTCATGTTTTGCTGCAGAGCCTATTTTACACCTTGGATGAGTCACCGGTATAAAAGACAAACTCGTGCACTGGTTACTATGTTTTGCAAGTGTGACTCAAGCCGTCATTATACCATTTGTATGATACTGTAAGTGGGATTGCAGCAGACGCCTCACTTCGAGTGTGAGATTTATATTTAGGAAATTTGGTGTCACAGAAAAATATATTTTCCAAGCGTCACTCTTCTTTACTTCCGGACTGACTTTGAATCTCTCTCTCACACCCACGGCCCATTTTCTGTGTCATCTATCAGAGTACATCAGGGTACAGCTTCTGCTGTGAAGATGGACATGATCGGTCTGATAAGTCCAGTCCAGATCCCGTTGAGTCATTAGAGACTAGCTGATGTTGTGGTCCTCCTCCGTAGCACTGTTAGCTTAGGCTGGATTCAGACACTCAGTGTGTCTCACAGTTCACTCTCCCACCAAGCTGCTAGTCTGCAGGAATGACTGCCTGTGTGTGTCTGACATGTTTCACTTAAGCTTCTTGATTATACCAGGATGCTCACGTGAGCTCTGGAAAATACACAAACTATCTGTAATCATGCTTGTGTGATATACTTCCTGTTATATTTGTGTCGTATGTCAAGTTATTCAGCAGTTTGTTGAAAATTCCAGATGTAAGAGCTTGTGTTCACTCTAAGGGCTCGGTAGCAAACTACTGTGACAGAGCTTACCAGATGCTAGACATACAAGGACATGCTAGTTGCTGTCAGACACACAAAGTGCTCTCCAATACAGATTATTCAAGAGAATAAGCTATTTGTGCTCACTTCTTGTTTGTGGACAAACACAATGGGAGGGTCATATAAATGTGAATAGGGCTGATAAACAATGGCTAGTAGCTTCCCTTGGCCCTCCTCTCCCTCACAGGTCAGCATGGTCACCACAGCGTGCATCAAAGTTCACTAAAGCTTTACTTCACACAAAAAGTTAAGTTGTGAGAATAAGTCTTCAGTCTGCACAGTGTTTTACTTTTGTCTATGAAAAGTGACAACTGGTTACTCAGCTATTAACAGATGATTCAGCCATAAATTCAGCACCTTAAAACTTTTTTTTTCCACCTTTTCTTCCACTATTTAATTTTCAGGCCAGTGCTGTTGTTGCAGAGATTGTGCTGGTCACTCTGGGTTGTGAAACTAATATGAACTCATATTAAGAAAGCTGAAATGATGAGTAGATTTATTGTGGCTGAGTAGATAGAGCAGGTGATCCACTTCTTGGATGGTTGGTGCTTCGATTCCCATCTCCTCAAGTAGGCATTTGTGATGTGTGCTTGGGCAAACTACTGTGTGTGTGTGTGTTTGTGTGTGTGTGTGTGTGTGTGAGAGAGAGAAATGCGCTGCACATGTAGGAAAAAGCCTTTATGAAATGAAGCAGTGTGTGAATGGGTGAATCTGGTTTCCACTGTAAAGCACTATGATCAATAAGACAAGAAAAGTGCTATATAGCTTGGGGTTTGTACAGCCCATTTACCAATAATTGATTAGTTGATGGACAGAAAAGTAATTTGCTATTTGGGTAACTGAGGAAAAACTGACCGCAGCCTCCCTAATGTCATACTATATTTATCAATAAAGTATCTTGTGTTTGGATAATACAAGACATTGGGTGCAGGTGTAATCAGCTCTGTGAAGCTGAGAGAGGAACTTTTTTGTTTTAATCAACAATGAAAATAATTGTTGGTTGCAGCCCTACATATTCATTTTTTGATCAGGCGGTGTTTGGGGACAAGCTGCTGGGATTTGGTTTTACATTTGGACAGGCTCCAGCTGAATCATTAGTTACATTAAAACAGGATTGGTTAAAAGTCATAGGGACTGTGTACAATCTTTAGTGGAGAGGTCCCAGCAGCAGCACTGCAGTGAGAGCCAGAGGTTAGTGTGTGGTACGTTGTTACTGACTGTGAGGATGAGGCAATGTGAATGGATGAGTTTAAGTATTTAACATAGATGACCATAAGATAACACTGTCATGATGTCATCAAAGAGACTCTTGTGTTCCTGCCTTGACTGACACTGAGGCTCTTCTTTTTAAAGTAAACTTTTATATGTGAGTTTACTACAGAGAAATGACTTCCAGCTCTTTATGTCTCTATCCCCATAAACCCTGCCAATCATGGAGCATTTCCATCCCTTCTAAAGCTTGCTAACTAACATCATACTTAAAATGCAGGTGGTTAGAGGTTAGCGTTCACTCAAAATATGCTTCCCATTTCCAATTAGCAGGGATTGGAAGCTTGATGGGTCGGTCAGGAGCGCTTCTTTATAATGGCTCAGCTCAGTTGCTGTCTTTCCTTCACTGTGTGTGTATAAAGTCTAGTTATTTGATTAGCGCTTGTTAATATAGACTTGAATCGCCAACATTACTTGAAACAGACTCGTCGTTTCCACTCTTTGATGTCATAAGAGCATCTCCGTCCCGCTGGCTTATTTGCACGTTGAAATGTGAATTTTCCGTGCATTTCTGTTGACTCCTCTCGCCTGGAATGTCTTTTTCTCTGCCACACAATGATCAAAGCGTAAGGCTTGTTTATGTTCTATCTGCGTGCTCTATATGTGTGTGTTGGAGTGTGTGTAAGTTGGATCAGAGAGTGAGGTGGGATTACAGAGTAAGTCAGCTGGAGCACATCTGATTCTCCGAGGAATCCCACAGTATTGGCCCCATTTATAACATACAATCTGTGTCTTCCCAGTCAGTATTCCCCACATTATTCACGAGACATTACAGTCAGTGTTACCGCAGAAGTGGGGCAGAGGTATCTGAAAAAAGCAAAGGGCTGTGCCGGCACAGGCCTGTGGCTTCAGGTACAATTCAACTATTACAAACCAATGTGTGTTGGCTCCTCCTCCCTAATGTAACGATCAGGCAGTGTTCAGTCCTTCAGTATTATCAGCTCGCGGCATCTGTCATTCTCCCTCTCTTAGTGAGTGAAAGTAATGAAGTACAATTATCCTGTTCACCTTTTGTTATTTGGTGCTTTTATTTGGTTGATAAATTAAACTGAGTGATTCTTTTTGGTTTTCAATCTGTTCAGCCAAAAATAGCCAGGAGACATGTGGGATGAAATAACAGCCTTCCAGCACACAACTAATAGTTTTGTGCTAGTCTGATTTGTTACTGTCAGTAATGCTAATAGCTGGATCAGGGATCATGTTGTTTTTACTTAAATATGGATGAAATGTAGCGAGCTAAGCTACTCAGAACTGGCAATAAGAGTTTACCAGCCTATGTCTTGCTACTTTTTAAATTAATTTAAAAACTGTAGCTGCATCATGCCAAGTTAGTGCTATCAGTGATGAGTGTAGCTGTCAGTCAAACAGAGTAACACTCAGCTACTTGTTCAATAAAAGATCTTTGTAACTGCAAAGCCATTTGATTCAGAAAGTGTTAGGACCATGGTGCTGAAAAATGTACTGTTACTGTTTGTGATGCTACTGCTCCACACAAATGCAGCTGAGGGAATCCCTCAGTGGCAGACATCATCTTCATCTTATCATTGTATATCAAGGCATTACGTTTATTTACAGAATGAATATACAACTGTAGCGTTTGTAGGGAATCAAGTGGGCGGGGAAACCTGGCGGCTGATGGTCATTTGCTGCCAAACGTTTGTCAGGGACAAAACAGACTCCTGGTGGGCTGCTGATTGAGCTGCTGACTGTCTGAACACGCTGTATGTGAAAATGTTTTAAATACGACCACACTGTACTTGAGAGTTCATCTCTTGGGGTTTTTGAACTTTTAATAAGCACAGGACTTGTAGAAGTTTCTCAGACTGTAAGGGAGCACGCAGCTAATCCTTCAGCTCTGGTTAATCACCATATGCAAGACTTTCAAATGATAATATCGCAGATCCTTGTGTTATGAAATGTATTTTAAAGCCTTTGTAAACCCAAATCCACAAAAGTCTTCTATGTAATTTAGGGTCTTATGTACATAATATTAAAGGTACAGTGTGTAACTTATTTGGTTTTTTTTTATTTGGGTCCTTCCTATCTCGCTATCTATCTCGCTATCCATCTATCGATCGATCATGCCAGTTTCTGCCGTCCCTGTATGCTTGTCCTCAATGAGGGAGCCATCAATCAGAGCGTTATCTGCCACGCCCACTCAGTCCTGACAAGTGGTGTGAATAGCATTATGAGCTGTTTTTAAACCAGGTTTAGGTTTTCTAGTAGTTATAAATAGTTATTTTCACTCAGACCTTTGTGGATGCTGAATGAGACACGACTTTGATATAATATAAGCATTTTTACTATTTAAATACATGTTTACAGAGGCTTTAAATTAGCATATGTTCCCTTTATTTTGTATTTAGGTCTGTGAAAGCCATGTCTGGTTTGTGGCGGGCAGGTGTAAAGATAATTCACTTAAACACAAAATGTTAAATTTGACACAAATAATTATATGAAACAGATAATCACATCAAAATGCCATGATCTTTTGACATATGCAGGATGTCACTACACCTGTGCACCTGCCTCCAGCCACCCATGTCTGCACAGTGATCCCCGGGTCTCTGTAGACGGCAGCATGCTTCTGTGCTGCAGTGTAAGATGTTTACACCTTACATCAGTGAATGTGATTGGCCAGGTGTCCCCTGATAGCAGGGTACCATGGCGATGGCCCAGCAGCCCCGTAGTAACCTCAGTGTGCCCTGAGATTGGCAAAGAGTCATTTCCTCACTTCCTTTAGGGATTGGCTGTTATCCTGGTCTTCCCATGAGTCTCTGCTCCAGTGGGGGACCAGGGAGGGACTTGACACACTCTCAGTTACATTTCATGTGTTTGAGAGAGTTTCATCCTCACTGGACAAGACACTGGCTTGTTTGTGACTGGATATACCCAATGGAGTAGTCAGTAATTTTATAACTTGATCTAGTGTGACCCACACATGGATTATCACCTAGTCAGTTCAACTTGATGTCATAACATGTCTATTTAAACACTGTGAGGTTTATTAGAGCTTGTTTTGTGAAACATGAACACTTGGTTGATCGTCAGGATTTAATCAAACCCACAGATGAAACACAATTAGGCTGCACACTGAGTCTTGAATGCTAAAGTGTTCATATCTGAGCTCCACTCAGAGTCAGCGCAGAAAGCCTGCTCTCATAGCCTCATAGATCCTGGCTGCATCCGACCGCTTCCCTGATCTGTCTCTAACAGCACTTTGTCTTTTGTGTTTCTTTGTAGTCTTGCTGCAATGAATCTCACACTTTCTGGGCAGCCTCTCCTTGAATGCACTTGTGGTGTTGCACTTGGTTGCAGACATGAAAGGTGATGCAACTCAGTCCTGTTGAGAATGGAAAGAGACAGATTGAGAGAGAAGTTCAAACCCTGCTTCGCTTTAACACCACACACCTGGACAGTCACTGTGGGAAGGTGGTGTGGTTGTGGGGTCGCCTGTTTTCAAACACCAGGATTTCTATGTCATAGATTATTATCTATATTTCAGCTTTGTTCAATAACATTGAGTCTTGTAGTCTGGCATGTTTGGCTTGTCCTATGTCAATACTTAAATATTGCCCCATGTGTACAATGTTTTCATAACCAACAGCAACAATGAACAATGTCCAGACAATATCATCCAAGTTGTAATAAATTGAAATCATCTCCATTGTAGTGCAGTTGTTCTGAACCAACCACCTAGAGGCGTCTCAAGATAATATCTGGGGTTCGCCACATGGTTGTGGACAAGATTTAGAAAATTTGCTACATGCATCACCTGTACCAGCGCTATCATTTAGAGAAGATTTTACTGGTTGTGATTATGTGAGTCAAGTGCTTTTATGCCACATTATCCTGCAGCTATAGAGAGAGAGTTTGCTGGCTCTCACATGTAGACTGTGGAGCCCCCAACATTTTGAAAATATCAGCCTAATTTTCTGCAGTATGGATTTACAAAGCCAAAAACAAAGTGTCCAGTGACTGTATATAAAGATGGACGACACAACAGCTTCACAAAGGTGAAGCCAAAACATCTTAACTGCCCCCTGGGAGCTGCACTAAGGATTGCAAACCCTTCCTCTTCATATTGGTTTTGGACATGGGGCAAACTAACAAGCCAACCTCAATTTTTTATTATTATTATTATTATTATTATTATTATTATTTATACTGGTTAGTTTGGTTTGATGCTCTATGGCCGCGTTCAGACTGCCAGCCAGTTTATGATTTGCAGTTTGCTCATCGACTGTCCCTTTGCTTCCCTGTTGATTTCACTGCCTGTGTGATCTCTACAGCAGAGGGAAAAAGGAATTAGAGGCTGAATGTTTGATTTACAACCATGAGCACAAAGTAGGCAAAGAAACTAAACAGTGTTTGTCTTTAGACTTCCTCTGCTCCATTTCAGCACTATGGACAGCGCTGCACCTACACATGCTCCCTAATTTAGTCATACTCATTGCACTATTTCACTGCACAGCGCCCACTTGCTCAGCTGTGGGGCTTAGAGTAATTATCTGCCAAAATATTTAGACACCAAAAAGCATTGAAACACTTGCCGGCATACAGTGCACCTACTGGAGTGTGTGACATAGGACAGTTTAGTGATCAGTGTGTTTGCATACAAGTGTTGTGATTCAAATGCTCCACTGCTGTTGGGGTGGGGTGGGCGAGCGGATCACCACCAACACTGATTTGCGGGGCTTGTGGCATGGGGGGGGGGGTTATGACTGGAAAAGGTTAAGGACCATTGGTATAATGGATGTGACACACAGTGTGACCCTCACCCAGCAGTTCTAGCATAAAGAAAGTGTGAGTGATGAAAGTCAAACCTGAATCAATGGGCTGCACGTCTCAGAGTTGGATAGTTGTTGTATGTCACCTCCCGTCTTCTTTTAAAGGTCCCACATTTTACACTTTTCCAGTGTTTTATTTGAAATGTTGATCCATAAAAGAGATATAGTTTTACATCTCCTCTGAGGCTCTGGGCAGCTCCTCTGATTTCCTGGCTGTTTTCTGAATGATTGAATAAAACTAAAGTCCTGCAAATGGGCGGGGCTTGTGGCATGGCTGAGTGCAGAGACTCAGTGCTTTGACACATTCACTGTATTAATATAGAACCAAGCCCTGCTTTATATTCAGATAAGACATGGAGATCTACCTTAGTACTGGTAGAGACTTTGATGATACAAACAGTGTTTTTTTTGTGGCTTTGTTTGTAGACAGATACCAAACAAATGTGACCTTGTTTTCTCCACTGATGAGCACTGTTTCGGCGTCTGCAGTATTGGACAAACATGCCAGAGGGAGGCAATCATTCAAAAACATTGAACCATTTCTTGACACGTCTCCAATTGAAATCACAAATAGTTGCAGTGCATTAGGATGAATCTGAAAACAAGCGCTCCTCTTCAACTCTGCGTGAATAAGATGATGTGTGTCTGGACAGATGAGTGTCTGCCACATGTTAAACAACCATTGTTTCAGTATGTCAGGATTTGAATGATGTGAATCAGCATCTTCAATGCAAAGACTCTTTAAACCTGTAAAGTTTTTTTTCTTTCTTTCCTTTTTTTTGTAAGAATGACATCCCTTCACTTCCACCTTCAGACTGTATATATGTGTGGGTACACAGCAGTGTGTGAATATGCACAACGTGTGGAGGAGTGTTTGTGCATGTGTATGCATGCTGCGTGTCTGCGTGTATACATGCTGTGTATATGTGTGTTTGTGCGGCCCGGCTGTGTATGGCGTTGCCAGGCCATATGGAGCGCTGTCTGGGGAGCACACTACCCACTTAGCTCTGCTGTTGGCTCTGGTGCTCTCTCCATCTGTCCCTCCTCTCTCTCTCTCTCCCTCTCATCCCTCCCTTCATCCCATCCTTCTCTCTTCCTCTCTCTCTTTTCTCCTTTTTCTTTATCTTTCAGTCTTTATTTCCTGGAACTTGGTGTCTTTGTTTCTTTCCTTTACTGACTGTGATCCAAAAATAGTCTTCCCTGGGTGTTTGTCTAACTACAAGATTGTTTGTGTGTATGTGTGTTAGTGTGTGTTTGTATGTTACTGTGTGCACTTAAGTAATACAGCGTAAGTGTCTCTTTATTGTGTCTCACACTTTATTTCTAGTTTGTACTAAATGCTATCGTCCCACAGCTAGTGCACTCTTGAGCTGAGAATGTTGATGAGGTGCAGAGCTTGTGAACGCCCCCCTATAGGCCTTAGACTGTTGCAAGTCCACGTATCCATAGTCCTTGTTGGGATTCCGGATCCAATAATCAATGAAATGACTGCTGGGAGCAGTTACTTCCTGTGGTAACACAGTCCATGCTTTGAGCCTCTCCAGGTGACACACCAGGTGTCCACAGGTCCTGGAAAAGTATTCAGTTCTACTTAACTGAGTGGACCTTTGATTGCATTACCAGAACATAATAACATTATTATAAATATTACACTTCATTTGAGAGAGAGTTTATAAGGCACCATACATGCAGTAGCACATTGTGTGCTCATTACATTTACCTGGAGTGCACTGTGATCAATTATAAAGGGATTATAAGCACTAAGCCTGTGGTGATGGTGAGCCTCCTACTGTACAGCAAATATAAAGACTGTAGAGGAAGTGCTCTGTCATGGGTCAGTGCATAATGTAGAAATAAGACAGAACAGAACTTTCCATGCTGTTACTGTAGCTCTGTCTCATTCACTAACACTTACAGAACTGCTGATATCAGCTCCTTCCTGTAGGAAGTGTAATTCTTTGCAAATGACCAAATTTAATGGTGTTTCTAATAAGTGTGTTCAGACTGAGTGCAAAATAAATAAATGAATGAATGAATAAATAATAATGTCTCGATGCAGTCCAGGAAACAAAAAGCATAGTGATGTATTTTTGACTTTTATTAGTCGATAGAGCAGTGGGACAGACAGATGGGGAGTGATGTGCAGTAAAGAGTCTGGCCTTCAGGAATCAAACAGGGGAGTGCCCTACCTCCTCGGCTGTGGGGTGGTGTTATTGTGTTTTTAGTTATTTGTATGGGTGGAAATGTCATGGTATTCAGTGTTATTGATCATCAGCACAAACATATGTGTCCAAATCTACCAACTACATCTATTTAAAATTAGAAATTCAAACTACAGGTTGAATGTGGGACAACTTTAAATATTTGATCAGTTCAGATGACCTGTGTGTTGTGACTGCCTGTTGGTCACTGTTTTAGATGGAGCCTTTATTCTAATCTCTAGTAATGCAGACTAGAGAACACAGGGACTCTGTAGTCAAAGGTAAAGGCTGTTTACAGGCACTGTGGAGATGAAGCAACAGAAGTTCTGGGCCTCAGTTGATATCAGGTTTACAAGGGCTTGCCTTGATATTTGAATGAATTTAAAAAAGTAAGTAATTAAGTTGACTTCTAATTTGCTGTACTTGCCTTTTATTTTTTAAAGCACCTGATACTGTATGGTATTTAGAGGATAAAATGAGGTGATAACCACCGACTACGTGACTGTGAACCAAACCACTGTAAACATGTCCACTGATAAGCACCACGGATTAAATCACAATTGGGAACTGGACATTCCGTGTGGTTTCATTTGCCCTTTGGCTGACTGAGG
Organism: Caranx ignobilis; assembly: GCA_021432705.1. Classification (NCBI taxonomy): domain Eukaryota; kingdom Metazoa; phylum Chordata; class Actinopteri; order Carangiformes; family Carangidae; genus Caranx; species Caranx ignobilis. The sequence continues at coordinate 13,478,597 of MU269990.1, forward strand.
TTGATAGATATGATTATTGATTTGTGCAGACGTGATTGCAACAGAGAAGTCAACAGCCAGTCACTGTGTTGTTTTAGTATATGCACATCAATGGGGAGGTGTGGTGTGTTTTATTCCTCTTCTGCCCTGCCCCTCTTCTCTCAACTGCTCCTCACTTCATGTTGCATGTTTCTTCTGGAAACAGAGATGAGGCACTGGTGGCTTTAATTATGACAATCATAATCAATTATGTTTTGAGAGTCTTGTATTGATAGAAAGATAAGCACCATTACAAAAGAGTACAGTTAGTGTTAGAAACAAAGAAGGAGTGAGAAGCAGAGAAACACCAAGGATCAGGAGTGAGTGGGTGGAGAGGCCATCAGGGAAGGATACTGAGAGAAAGAGGAGGAAGGGGTGAGAAGAGTAGAGGAGAAAATGAGGAGGCAGGAGTAAAGTACTGGGAGAAATCTGGTTTGATGATTTAAGAAGCATCACACACACACGCACACTCAGCTGTCACTACTGTCAGTTTTGGTGTGAATCGTTCTCCTCTGTTGGTGTTTCCCAAAACCGTTCTTCTTCTCCTTTTTTCTCCTTTTTTTTTTTTTTACAACCAAACATTCCAATCCCACATCTGTAAGAGGTGTCCTCCTCTCCATAACAAACAGACCCATCCTCTGGTCCGGCTGTTGGGGCAGAAATGCTGAATAAAGCAGCTTCACTTTAAAAATCAGTGATTCACTGATGGTGTTCAGTGACACAGGACGTCACAGAGCAGCTGGGAGCTGAGCTGTCCAACATTTGCTTGGCTTTTTTCTCTGATAATTTAAGATCCAGACGTCTGATGACTAAAATCCCTGATGCAGTTAAAATAAGATCACTGAGCGTTACCACGATTAAAATAATGCATTTCTCTAGATTAATGTGGGATAATGTAACAACCCAAGTCAAAAATAATGCATTACATAGGCCAAGTCCTTTTAGACACTTGAAAAAGGAAAGCAGAAAGCAGTTCTAGGGTCGGTCTATTTGATGTATTTAAAGTTTGTGATATTTTCTGCCAAATAATGTCTGAATTTGTAGTTTTTCACAGTCTGTCCTGATCCTCAGGCCAATCCTCTTCTCACTGCTTTAGTCTGTGTGTTGGCATGTGACAAATAAAACTGCTGCTTAGTGGCATAATCACTTACACAACAATGTAAAATATGATCATTTAATAATAATGTTAAAGATTAACAACTGAACAATAAAAAACAATAATAATAAGATAATAATAAGAACAATATTATTATAATATTATCCCCTTCAGTGCAGTACAACATATATAAACAGATAAATAGAATTCATATAAAGTATATAAATAACTCTCTCTTGTTCACATTACCTCAAAACCGGAAGTGAGTAAGAGGTAGGGTGTTATAAGAAAAGGATGGAAGGATGTGATGGAGGGAGGGAGGGAGAGAGAAGAGAAGTGAGAGCGAGCACCAGAGCGGCTCAGCATGGAGAGTTCTCTGACGGAAGTGAGGGAGGGGAAGAGCTGGAGGAGGAACAACAGAGCTTGGCACAGAAAGAGAAATCTAGAGAGTGAGAGATTCTCCATGTCCCTGCTGCCATATGGTGAGCAGCCAGGCCACAGCACATATATGCTCCGATGGAGGGGTGAACACAGCGGAGGGCTCATTGTATTTTAGACAAACATCACAACAGATCATGTTTGTCATTAAATCCTGGACAATATCATTTTGGCTAAACTACTCAGTTTATTTCCCATACATTGAAACTCCATGTGTTCCTCTTCTCCTGTGTTTTACGTGATGTGTTGATCCTTAAGAAAATGACTGTAGTTTTACATCTTCTCTCACAGGCTTCTTTAACACCAGGTCAGCTAATCAGAAGTGATAAGGCTCTGATCCTCTCTCCTGATTGGCTGACTGTTTTCTGAGTGATCAAATGAAAAAACAGAAAACACAGGAAACAAAATCCTGCAGGGCTGGGTTGTGGGTCCAGATGGACAGGGCTTGGTGACTGCTTTGTTGTGACATCACAAAGTTACAGGAAGACCTGATTTTAAAGCTCAGTTTCTGAATACAGGTTATGTGTGTTTCGCTTTGACACTTTCACAGTATTAAATTAGAACCTAGAGCTGCTTTATAATCACACTACACATGGACGTCTACCTTTATATAATACAAGACCTTTAATTTTAGAAAATGTATCTCAGAATTACACCACTGAAGTCACTTTATGAACCGAAATGACAGGGGCCTTGAAGCAGCATCTGCCGAAGTGCACAAGTTAAAGTTACGTTTTCTGTGCATTCATGGTGCATTTTACAGTCTGTAATTGCTTTTGGCCTCACTGACACTGGCACATGTTCGTCCTCAGCTTAGCAGAGAAACGCTGTCTGAAAACATCACACACAGAGGAAACACTGTATGTAAAAGATTGTAACTGAGATAGTTACCGTGGTGATCTTTGCCAACCTGGGCTGCCGAAGCCTCCTATAGAAGCTCTGTTGCACAGACTGAGGAACAAACACAATGTATAGTTTCCAGTTTCATAATCTCCGGATTTCGATCTGCCTATAAATTATTTTCTGCAAATAATAAGGTGTTAAGGTGAGTGTAGGAGGATCTGCTTTGCATGAAAACACACACAAACTCGCACTCTTGCACGCTCGCACACACAAACACGCACACACACCGGAAACCCATTTCTAATTCTGGCATGCATTTTACTTTCCATTCAATTTCACAAATAGCATGAGGAGGAGGAAACTTTTTAATACTCGTCTATTACAGATACTGAATGAGCTCCAATCAATCTTGTAGATGACTCCTGTGCAGAGTGTGTGTGTGTGTGTGTGTGTGCGTGTGTGTGGACTAGATTAAAGACAGCAGGGAGAGAAAGTTGTGGGGAGGAACAGAGGATGCTGAGAGGGAGCGAGAGAGAGACAGGTTCAAGAAACAGTTGGACAGAATGAAAACTTTGACTTTGTTGAAGTCAAAGTTTTTGAAGTTGAAGTTCGAGTGAAGTTTTTCACTTGAACGTCTCACAGCAGTGCTGAGTAACAAGGGACTGGAGTTACTTTAAAAATAAGCGTTCGAGAGCAAACGGGAATGAGACGGAGAGAGTTGGAGCTCTTAATTTCTAAATGGCTGCGAGGTGATTTTCTCTGACACTGACTCATTGTTATTTGATTCATGTCTGCCCGCTTTTTGAATATCGATCCAGGAACTGGAGGAGTGACTCATACTCGGCCATAGAGGCCTGAGTCACTACAGGAAGAGCCGGCACTGGCACCCAATCCCAACCTGATGCCACCCTGCTTTATGAAAGCCCAGGAGTGGAGAGGGCAGTGCCAACGTTTGGCTTCACAGCAGTAATGACGCTCAAGGACTGAAGGACTCAGCTATTTTATCTGCCTTATTTTTGGACACATCTACAGTATGTCAAGCGGGAGGGCTTTCACTTTTTGGAGTTGTTTAACTGAAACTTTGAGCTTTGATTGAGAATCCTGGCTGCTGCTTCCCAAAAAACACTTTTAGGGAACTGAAAGGAAGCTGCGTCTGCAGAAATAAGTGGGAGGTCATTAGCAAGAGTGGGAATGAAGGAACACGCAGTGATAACTTTGGTTATCTTTATCAAATCTGTCTTTTCAGAGAATCACAGAATTGAAAATGTGGACATTTTCCACTGCAGCAAGGTATTATTGATGTGATGTTGTGAAGTGGTGTTTTACTTGGAGCCAGAATATCTGCAGATCGTGATTATAACTAGTAAAAACAGTGAATGAAGAGGTTTCACACTGCTGATACCTCTGTTCTGGCTAATGTTGAAAAGTTACATATTTAAAACAAATTTTTAAAAATAAGTCTTAGATAACTGCAGCTTTATTTATTTTTTCAGCTAATGCAGGTGCAGATTCTTCAGATGAATCTGTGCTGAAACAAAGTACCACAAACTCTCTGCAGGGGCAGATTGTGTTCCAGTTGACCTGGTGGTTACTTAAATGCATAGAGCTCAGGAAGTTCACTTCTTGCCCTGGGGCCTAATAGCGCACTGGTCCGGCCCTGGCTACTGAGTCTTTTAGAGCAGAGCATGTGGAATTAAGACACAGTAAACTGCAACGTCTGTGCTCATGGTAATAAGGGAACATGTCACTCAGTGCAGTGATGAGACTCACTAATGTGTTTTTAATCATTCCTGGACAACAGGACTCTGTGACACAGAGGAATGAGGCACAGACACAGTCACAGGCTTTGGAACTGTTAAAAAAATGTTGAGCATCTTGGTGCATTAATGTGGGGTCAGGTGAGGCAAACAGGCTGAGTAAAGCACACACACACACACACACACAGATAGGAATATTGCCCATTGAGCCCACCTCATGAGCAGGTAAAAAGGTCAGTGACCTACATAAACACCAGGTTTAAACCTCCATCACTCTGATCATAAAAGAAGAATTTATGAAAGTTCAATTCTTCATGGGTAGAATGCCAGCAAGGGGAATCCCTGCTTTAGGTGTGTGTGTGTGTGTGGGTGGGGGGGGCTGTTAGTCCTAGCCAGACAAACGTCCATGTGCTGTCCAGCTTGACCGGAGCTACGGTGCATCATAGCATCTGTTACACTGCTGAAAAGTCAGTGGTGGAGCTCCTCCCTGCCTCCACTCCTCCACCTTCATCACCTTTCGCTCACCCACCTGCTCTGCTCACCACATGTCTTCGTGTCGTCTGTGTATTTTAAGTCTGAGGTCTCTTTTTCCTCTGTGCTGTAGAACTCCATAGTTGTCTGAAAATGATTAACAACCCACAACTTTTTAATAGATCATGATGATCCTGAGCATTTTCCTTTACATTGAGCCTTTCCCACATACACCACCTGGCTGTGTATCAATCTGCAGCTGAAAATAATACACAACCAACACCATGTTTCCCTACCTGGACTATAATGACATGATATTTTGGGGGGAAATTACATTCATATTAAACTACAAACAAAAGTTCTTATATGTTTAGTGAGAAGCAGGGGACTGTATTGTTTTTGGTTTTTCTTTTGATTTCATGGACAGTGCAGAATAACACCAGACTTATTCTTTGACTGAAATGACAGCAAGTTGATGTGACTTGTAATAACACAGATCATGATGCTGAGGCCTTGACTCTGATTCTTTAGTACCAGACTTATTAAATCAGTTCAAAGTTTTAGTTTTACTTACTTTTATTTTTAATCTAGGTTTGTTTACACACTCCAGTGTGTTTGGGCGAATGCACAACCAGCCACCTGCATTATCAGGTCTGAACACTGCTGAGATTTACTCATTTACTCCTTAGATATTGGAATTTGAAGTTCAGTATATCCAGACCTGAACACTGACACATGATGCAACTCTTGCTAACCAAACATTAAATTGCTAATTTGCAACTGGACGTATGTTTTAAGACTCCACATTAGAGTGAATGACTTGGAAAGATTTCATTTAATCTGCATATTCAAAGGCCAGTGTTTAAGTTTCGCTCCAGTGAAGTACATGAACAGGCCGACAGGTCATTTATAAAACCAACACTAAGGTAAGGTGAAGTTACTCAGAAAACAAGTGACAGAATCACTAATTCATTACTTCAATTACTGCAAGGAAAACACAGTAGTTACATCTCAGTAACAGACTGAAGCAGGGGCTGTTCCTTTTGCATTATGCATCCTGTGTACATAATCTCCATTGTCATTTACATTCTCATGAACGGAGCTCAGGTTTCTCTGTGTGTGGAGTCAGAGAGCAGAGCCACTTTATATGAATGCTGCTTCCTGCTGTGGGGTCGTGGACCATTTGTTTAAAATATGCATATATGCATCCACACACACAGGCAGAGAGAGGGTTTACATTCACGAGTAAAGGCTTTGAATGTTTCGATGGCAAAGTGGTGGAAGTGTGTTTTTATCGTGCTCTTTTAGTGGAAAGTGAAGCTTTTATTCTCACTTTGGTTTAACCTTGTGTCTTACTACATTTGAATATGGATATTTTGCAGCGTTTTCTTAATGAGCTCGCTATCTGTTTCCCACTGTACATTTCTCTCTGATCTCGTTCGCTCCCTGTCTCTCTGCCTCCTTTCTCTCCGTCCTCCTTCCTGTCTTGCTCTCATAATGATCCCCCAACCCCCCCACCCCGCCCCCTCCACATGTTTCCTGACAATAATATTTGATGCGATAAAGATTTTTTTTCCTCACCTGCGAGAGAGAAGATGATGACTTGTTGTTGTTGACTGATTGGTGGAGACGTACCTTGATATATTTCCTGCTGCTGTTCTCATTGTTTACTTCTCCAGTCTGTCCTACTTTGCCAGATTCCTTGCAAAACACACACACAAAACCACACACAAACAAGGGTGACGCACAACTTTTGTGCTACGCTGTCTGCTGCCTGTGTGGTTGAATTGGGATAGGAGAAAGGACATCAAATGACACACATAGCAGTCAATGGTACTTATACTCAGTGTTGCCAACAATAACTATTTTCAGAGAAGCTGAAGCTGCTTCTGTTTCTGTATTGACCGTCTGATTGAATTTGTAAAGTGTCTTGAAAAGCTGATTTTAATGCATGAAGCACTTTGGGCCACATGTTTGTATAAAAGGTGCTACATAAAAAAGTTGAATCAAGTTGTTACTATAAATCCTGCACATAATTTGCACATTAGTGACATCATAATGTAACTAGGGTATAATGCAGGGGTAGGCAATTCATTCCACAAAGGCCGTGTGGCTGCAGGTTTTTGTTCCAACCAAGCAGCAGCACACCAGACCTGACTCAGTTAATCAACTGATCTCAGTCTTCAGACAGCTGATTGGTCAAACTGTGTGCTCTTGATTGGTTGGAACAAAAACCTGCAGCCACACCGGCCCTTTGTGGAATGAATTGCCCACCCCTGGTATAATGTATCCAAAAAGAAAGAAGAAGAAATAATTGCATTTGTGCATTTTAATCTACCTTTATTTTACAAGCTTTGATACAGGCTGCTGTCAGAGTGTGTTAACTCACTCTGGGGTATTAATGGACACAGTCTTGAATATAATGAATAGTATAGAGTATTTGAGTGGCGGCTTTTTCTTTAGACTTCCTGGGCTCAGTCTCTTTAGTCTTGCAGAGGTTTGTGAATCACATGGCCTGTTCTGTTAGAGTCTGTGCTTTATTTCATCCATTGACATGAGATGCATTGATGGGTTAAGGTGTTTGCCTGTTGCTACGTGGTTTTCATGGTTTTAAAACACCAGGACCCTGCACACTAGTTTATGTTATCACAGGTCTGGACACTTTTGAGGTAAACAGTCCTGTAGAGCACAATGCTTAAGGCTAGATGCTACAAGCAGCTGCCAGGCAGTTAATCCATCGAATGCACCACTTGCAATTGCTGGATGCAGTGTGTGGCCAGATAAAGTTGCTTTACAGAGAAAAGGCAGAATAGCCATAGAAGGAATAGAACAAAATCACAGAGAGGCAGTGGACTTGATGAACCCAATAAGACAATGACAACAAGGACGGAGGGAATGCACTCAGCCCCTCTGTGCATTTAATATTGAGTCGTTACATCCGACATGGATTTATTAAGCCTAATACCAATAGAAGCTATTTTGGATTAAAGCCACCTATCATCAACAATAATGCCTCTGAAATAACACACAGGACACCGATAACCACGGCCTGATAAAAACTAAACACAACTCCCCACTTTCAAATCCCAAATCACCAGATTCAATCCAGTTTAGAGGCTTCCCATGGACAACCAATGTCGTATTGATCAACCCCACAATAAACATATAATCAATCATCCTGGCTCCATATTTCAAGCTCACACTCCAACTCTATTAGGTTGTTGAGCGGAGCCAGAGGTTGGGACAAACACAGCGAGAGCCATGGATCAGGAAGTAAATCCTGCCGTGCTGCAGCAGCAGGTGACCTCTCTGTGACCTTTGCCTATTGCTCTCAGGAAGTGTGTGTCTGTGTGCATTTAATGTCATCAACAGTGGACTTGTGTGCTTGTGTGTGTACGTATGTGTGTTATTTTGCAAAATGTGTGTATGTTAACACAATTTTTTTGTGTAGGGATTACAAGAGAGGAGATGGGGAGAGGTGTGTGTGTGTGTGTGCATGTGTGCATGTGTGCATGGGCAGGTGTTAACATTTCCAGGGGCAGGTCGTGTTTCACCCACTGGGTCCTTGGAGGGTTTTCTTCAGCGTGTATTTGTAGGAACAGTTTGTCTTGTTACACTCAGAGGAGCAATGTTGCATCTCTATCAGATGACTGGATCTTGGACTTCCTTCGCTCTGGCCTACACTGCTGGGATTTGTAGTTTTGAGGGCTGAGCTGATGGGGGAGGAAGCTTTACCGCTGACTCCCAGTCTGTAAGTACTGTACTGCAGCCACAGCAAATTATATTCAGCGCTATAAATATCACACCAGGTTAAATGCTCTGTACAGTTTTTGAGCAGATTGAATGACGGAGAGCAGCTGGATGTGAGAATGTCAGAGCTGAACTTGTAGTCCAGCACAGCCCATCTGACTGTGAGGAAAAGTGGTTTACTTGGTGTTTAGTGTTTGACATGTGGAAGATCAGGAGTGTTTCTTTGGTTTGTATGTTTGTTACTGAACTTCTCTATTGTTTCTTACTTATAGACTTCACTTCCCTGTGCTTTATGAGGAAATATGCCAAATACATAATGGAGAGAATCTTATCTGACATGAATGAATCATTTCATCAGTTTGTCATATTTTACATTTTGTATTTGTTCTGTTAGACTTGTGGCACACAATTTACTTATATGCCACTCTCTCTCTCCTCTCCTCTCCTCTCCTCTCCTCTCTCCTCTCCTCTCCTCTGCACACTACTGTACACTAGCACAAAATGATTGAACAAAGTAGAGTGAAGGAGGTGTGGCCAGCAGATACACATTTTGGAGCCAAGATTTGCTGCTTTCTCCCGAGATGGCAGGAAGTTTAATCTCATTTATGGAGGATTTCTGGACAGCCTGTCTTCTCGTGGTAGCCAGACCTGTCTGTGTCGACCTGTTTCAGGCTCAGTCTGTCCACCATCATTGTTATACTGGAGAGATAGTTAGTGCAGCTTCATTTTGATGGAAGGTAATTTGGTTGCTTGGGTTTTTTGTTCCACTCTGCCCTGATGATTAGTGAGGACTAATCATCAGGGCATCAGGCTAATAATGGGCGGTCTTATTTCATGTAGTTGACTCCTTTACAGAACAGTTGCACATGTCATTCTTTTAATTTATTCAGAGAAAGACATGAATCTGGGGGAGAGTGAGGAGATAACATGCTCTACAGCATGATCCACCTGAGCGCATTATACAACAAATCTTTTATTATGTACTATGCTATCCTATCCCACACACTGACACACAGATGATAAGGCAATTTAGGATTCAATATCTTGACCATGCTACAATATCTGGTCTGGAGGTACTAATTGAACCACCAACCTCCCAATTAGTGGACAACCTGCTGCAGGAGCCACATAAAGACGAACACAGTGATTTGACTTGAGGATGGAGAAGGGAGGGCTCTGTGATTTGAAGTAATCTTCCTCCTGAAATGAAAGTGAGGATAACTACCCTGACCACACAAGATAAGAAACCCATGTATCCCCTCTCCTTCTGTGATTCTCAGCCCATCACTTCATCTCTTTGGTCTGTTTCCCCTCTGTTTGCTCTCTCCTCAATCTCCACAGTGTGAAATCCAATTAATCAACATACTGTAACGCCTTAGATAAAACCAATACTCTTCCCCTTTATTTCTCATATCGATCTGAAGAGTTTCTTATGTCGGCAAAGCAGCCTGAAACAACAGCAGACACAACAGAGCTGATTGCACCAAGACACACAAACAGTGCAGGGAACAGTGATATCGACTGGACGTAATGCAACAATGGTCTCCTTCACTTTCTGGTTTCTCTTCACTTCTCCTCCCTTTACTTTATTTATTTATCATTTTCCAATAAAAAATAATTGGACCAAAAGAATAGGAGGGAGTTGTGTTTTTTCTAAGAGATGACCTCATGCAGGAGGAGACATGATTCATTTCATTGTATCTTTACATTCTTAGTCACATCAGCTGAAGAAATGGAGAGGGTGGTCGGCCAGTCCTGGTTGGGTCCAGAGTAAGATGTCTCAACGTTGATGGATGGATGACTATGACATTTTGTTCAAAGTTCATGGTTGGTAAAGGATGAATCCCTATGACGTTGGTGATCACTTCACTTTATAAAAGCCAACTTTCTAAGAAAGTTGTTGCAGAAGATCTCCAGAGGATGAACCATAATAACTTTCCTGCACCATGAGTCTCCTCCTGGTGCCACCAGTTTCAATGATGATTCAAATTAGTTTGTCTTGCATCAAGCTGCACTTGGTTAAACATACAAAAGTGACATGAAATTGATCAAATTCATGAAAATCAACAAGTGAGAGCTTGAGAGAGAACTGTACACCGCACTTCTGTTCTCATATCACCTCTGTATCACCTCTACACTGTTCTGTGCTCGCCAGGCTGCTGATTTCAGAAAAAAAGTTAATGTTTGATGCAGTTCAATTCAGAAAGTTTCTGAATTCAATGTTTTGACTCTCTTTCATTCTTTCCAGAGGTATCCAGCAGCAGTTGTCCAGCTACAGGGAGACGGTGATCCGGCAGGCCTCGGCGGCGGCGGGCTCTGGCGTTCACCGGGATGACGCACCAACCTGCGGCATCTGCCACAAGACCAAGTTTGCAGACGGCTGTGGGAACCTGTGCTCGTACTGCCAGACCAAGTTCTGCGCCCGCTGCGGGGGGCGGGTATCTCTACGATCCAACACGGTAAGGCAACTCTCTGACCTCGCTGCTTTCTCTCATTCATGTTCACACTGTGAAAATCACTGTGGAACTTGAAGGCACAGCATACAGTAATTTAATAACAGCATCATAGATATTAAATTTCTGATATTAAGCCTACCCTGATTGATACAAATGGGATGGAACATACTGGAAACACCCAGGTAATTACTGCCACTGAAAGTCTCATCTGAACATTATAACCTTCATGAAGTTTTATTATAGAGTTGACAGAACAGTTAAGGCTTTGTAACACAATTATTAGAAAATGATGCCTAAATGATAAAGACTTAAAAATAAAAAACAAAAAACAAAAAAAAACCTACTTCATACAGTGTATGAGGGAGAAAGGTGGCTTGTTTATCTATGAATCATTTTATGTAATCAATATATAATTAATATATAATAAAACATGTGAATCCCAAAATGAATAATTTAATCATATGCAAAATGTAAAAAGTTAAGTTAAAATAAAAATATTTCTGAATGTATTTCTTGATATTTCATTTGTCATCTGTGTTGATACTAACATCCCTGATCAGCACAGTTTGTTACATTAATAACTAGAGCTGAATTGATCAAAGTCTGACCAATCGGGTTTTACATTCAGGTTCATCCCACTCATAACATAAAGATACACAATTTATAGAGATGAATCAATACATGAATGTAGAAATACTACTGTAATATAAATGCAGCATAATGACAGTACAATAGACTGCAATGTAATAAACCTGAACGCATGTTCTGTTCGTATAGTAATTTTGGTTTCATCAGACAAACACATGAATATTTTCTATCAGCATGAATTGATTTAAACTCATTTTAAGAGTTGTTTCAAGTGGTGTGAATCTCTGTGCACACATAGATGAACTGTTCTTAATGACATTGAGTGCTGTTTCCCTCAGCCTTATACCCATTTACAATAAACATGTTTCCAGAGGCAGATAGTGTTCATTTCCACCATGGACCCCAGATCTAACAAACACACACGTGCCCTTATAGCATGCAGCTGTTCACGATAGCATAAGAGCTGTATGTCTGATCAGGCCTCAGGTGTCAGACCTCAGGTGCAGGTGATGAGCCGTGACACACACGTGAGTGTGGTTATGTGTCTATATAGTAAGCTCTGGATGTGTGCACTGTAGATCTGTGTGTGTTAGTGTGTGTTAATGCATCCACTCGTGTGTGAATGTGATCTATGCCCGTGTATGTGTGTGTGTGACCCAGGCAGGAGCTGGTAAAGGTTAATTGGGCATTAGACTGAGCTGTCGACTGAGGGGGTGGTCTCCCACTCTGTCTCGGTATCCCAGGGGTCCGGAGGTGCCCTATACGCACGCAGCAGGGAGTAGGTGTGTGTAGGTGTGTTTATGTTTGTGTGTATTGGGAGGTGAGTCGTCCTCTAAAATAAGTGACGTCCCTTCTCCCACCCCTTGTGCTCCCCTACATCACCGGTGTGGCATTTAATGACCTCACAAATGCAGCAGCACACACACACACACACAGAAGTACATCCTAATTAGTCAGTGGCTGACATGGGGAGAGTTCAGCTGAGGGTCCTGTGTGGTGTGTCAAGGTGGGTGGCACCTGCAGTCTGTGGGAGAAGGTTGAAAGGTGGATACGTGTGTAGAAATGCGCACACAGGGAAGACATTTTGAACATGTAAGGAATGAAACATGTATTTACTTCCTCTCTGGGAGTTCAGTGAAGAGGCTGGTAATTGTTTTGTGTCTGTGATGGCGGAGTGATGAGCTGACAAACTGTTACCTCTGTTTGAGTCTGAGTTGTTAAACAACTAAAATATGCATTAATGAGCTTTAAAGACTGAGGCCAGCATTTTGACTTTTACAGACTGTCACCTGTTTACTCCTGCATCTGTGTGTAAAAAGACTGGTCACCACCCAATTTAAAGTCTGTAAAACACAACATGAGCGTACCATCCATCTTTTCATTCAACTCTACAGTATACACACTCAGTACGGTGTTGGTGTGCTCAGCTTTAGTTATGAGCACAAAGCATTTGTCACCATGATTTACATTCTACCTTCTTTCACCATGTTAACATTGCTCTCTGTTAACCATGCATCATTCGTAAGGACTTTCACATAAAATTCATAAACTCACTTCTGTTTCATGTTGTTCCTTAGATGCACAGACCTGTTGTAGCATTTCAACTTGAATCTGACATTTCAAAATTATACCTTTTTTTTCTTTTCTGTTCATAACCTGCAATGTTATTCTGAAATATACATATATATGTCTACATACAATATATGTGTATTGCAGTGTTTGTTAGTGGTCGGGCTGTGGGATCATTGCCATGCTTTCAGATATCATCTTTGCTCAAATTCTCTCTGTCTCTCTTTTCATTATACATGGATGGCTGACTGGGCTGCAGCAGGACAAAGTGGTGAGTGCTGTGCTTCCTTTTTCTTTTCTGAACCACATAATTCTGCCTGCAACCTTTAAGACAATCCAGCTTAATGGGTTCAGACAGTGTGTATGTATGGATGTATGTGTGAATGTACCTGAACCATATACCATGTGTGGTATCAGCCTGTCAGTCTGCCCATGTGTCTGTTGTTACTGTCATATAGGTCTCATATTGTGTAAAAGGGGAGGCAGCTGTTGTTACACATTCACAAAAGTCTGTGGCAAATGAAGCTCTAGTCTACACACAGCAGGTTCTGGATGGAGAAGTGTCTCCCTGTTTAAATCTTGTTGAACAGATGTGTGATGATTGCTTTTCACTCAAAAAGGTTTTAATTACACTCACAGAGCTATGACTGTAGTTGTAGCTTTGGTAAAAAAGCTTGTTGCTGCCTCTGCGCTGTCCACTGTGGTACACAGAACAAACCAAAACCACACCAACACAAAAACTCTGTCGGTACATTTGGCTCAAACTCTGCACCTTGAAGACCCTGTCTTGACCCTTTTAAGTAATAATAAAAATATGATTTACTGGGTGTCATGCTCTATCTTAACAGTGAAAGTTTGAAAGCCCCAAGTCCACAGAGAAAGTGCCTGTATTCAGAAACTGATCCTTAAAACCACCTGTCAGGACTTTGGTAACTTTGTGATGTCACAACAAAGTAGTAGACCCACCCACCTGGACCCACCATTCAAGAGCAGGATTTGCTTTCTCTGAGTATTTTTTTTGCTAAAATCTGCTTTTGTTTTTATAAGATCACTTAAACAGTCATCTAAAGAGCAGAGAGGCTCAGAGCCTCTTCTCATCTGATCAGCTGACTGACCTGATGTTACCTTAGACCTGCAGAGCTTCAGAGAGAAGCCTGAGAGAGGACATGTGAAACTATACTGAGATTACTTTTGGATCTTAAAACCAGAAATATATCTTCTCATATCCATAACACTTAAAATAAAACACAAGAACAGTGTAAATCATGGGACCTTGAATACTGCTGGTGGGTAGAAATGATCAACCTCACATGACCCCTAATCCTTTAAGAAGATGCAAAAATAAATATTGTCACAGAAATATTAAAACAATCTGTGCTGGTATTTCTGTAGCTTCACACATCAAGTAAACAACCTGGACCTGAGAGGGAGAGTGTGTAGACAGACCAGAACAATTTTAGATTTAGCAAGTGAAAAGCTACCATGTGGGAGGAGGTGGCAACAAGCCTATGAGAACATGGAGAAAATGTAAACCTTATACACACAAACCCAGATTGAGGAGCTCGCTCAATCCTTTTACTGAGGACATTCAGGATACTTGATTAACACAGAGCACAGAGTGGTGAAGCTAGAAACAGTTCTTTGAGTAGGACACATTACCAGGTGCATCTAAAATGACAGTCTGCCTCTTTAACACAAACCCATATCTGTGAGTTTCTGCAACATTTGCCATAGACACGGCTTGCTCTCACTGACTAAGCTAAGTCCCCTAGTATATAATTAACAAACTTAAATGAAAACATAACGTGTCCACTCATATCACTCCATACGATCATAACTGTAGCCAGGTTGTATAACATCTGTGTGCAGGTGTAATTGTGCCAACAGAGAATGATTACAAACTTTAACTCCATCTTACAAGTCCAGGTCGCTGTAAACTGAGATGAGATTTTCTGAAACCAATATATGGTTTTTATGTGGAGGGATGGGTGTTGTTATCATTCGGGTAACAGGAACATGACTTATTCTCTCATATCTACTTGCTTAACATTAACACTTCCTACCTTTCACCCTTAGCCCATGTTTATACGATATGTATCGGCTCTAGGATGCAGCCAACAAAACATACCTGACACGGCAACAGATGAGCAGTGAGCTCGTTGTAAACTGGACATTAAAACCACTACAACTCTGCCTGTGTGTGATGAACTTTCTCTAAATATGTCCAGTGATTAATTTATATTTCCACCTCACTCTGAAAGGTGTAGCACTCTCTGCCATCGAGCAAGGCCTTTGGGTTGGTGCGTGCTGCATCGACCTCCAGCACAGAGCTGCCCCCACTCCTCACACACACAGGCTCAGAAAGAGAGTGAGAGGTTTGCCCTCTGGATTGGAAACAGTGAAAATGCATCATTCATAGAAGAATGTCTCAGCGAGAGCTGGTGAGATGAAATGTATGAGAGAACTTTTATGTCAAAATAACAAATAGCAAATATTCTTTAATTTTTCAATTACTGAGATCAGAACCAATAACACTGAAGTTTAATGATCGCACGGTCTGTAATATGTATATGTGTAATATTATGTGTAACACATAACCAGCAAACTTCATGTATGTGCCAAAGCATAGTAGAGATGAACATGAAGTTGTTTGTTGCACTCAAATCTTTGACTTTTTTTTTTTTTTAAATGACAACAAACTGTAACAATCAATGTCCCTGTCACTCACAGACATTTTAACAAATACACATAAGAAGTCACACACTTAAAGATGTCTCTCGTTTGATTAGAAATCAGGTCTAGGTTCTATATTGATACTGTTAAAGTATCAAGGCCTCAGTCAGGAGAGAAGTACACACAGACTGTACTCAGAAACTGAGCTTTAAGACCGTTTGTCAGGACTTCTGTAACTTTGTGATGTCATAACAAAGTCTGGACCCACTGTCCAACCTTGCAGGATTTGAGAATATATATTCTTAATAAAACACAAAGAAGTGTGGAGTATGGGACATTCAAGAAAGCAAAACTGTAATTTTTTTTTAATTCAATAATTTGTCCTTGCCACTGTAGCACAGATATAACCATCTTTGCAGAGACCGGCAGATGGAGTGGTGTGTTTAAGTTTGTGTACTTGACTGTACCACTGCTGTAAAGGAAACTTCCTCATCATCATGTTCCCTGGTTAAACAAAAGTTAAGCAGAATCATCTGATATGATCGTGCTGCAGAAGCATCCCTGGTGGACATGGCTTTAACACCTTCCTCTGCTTGTGTAGTTCTGTCAGGTTTAGAACCTTACTTGGCCTTGGCTGCCTTCCCTCAGGGCAGCTGCCAAACAGGCACTTTGATGATACTTGGCTGGGCTTGAACGCCATGGCCCGTCCGAGAGTGCTTTGGTGTGCTGTACATAGCCGTCTCACTCCCTTGCTAAAGCTTGGTACAACAATCACTGGCTCTAAAGAAGAAAGTTTTGGCAGAATGGAGCCCTTATGTAGCACTGACTGTATAGCTGGACAGCAGACCGAGCTTGAATTACTGTTTGACATGGATTCATTTAATTACTTGGGGATTGATTAATCTTGCCTGGCACAGTGGTCCAAAAGTGCAAAGTTACTCCACTCCACTCAAACTAAACACTCAAAGTTAAGTGAAAGTGTTGGCAAAGCTAATGCTGGCCTTCAATGATATGTGGTCTATCAGTGTGTTATACACATCTACATCACTTTTACTAC
The DNA here is from genome assembly GCA_021432705.1 of Caranx ignobilis. Lineage (NCBI taxonomy): Eukaryota > Metazoa > Chordata > Actinopteri > Carangiformes > Carangidae > Caranx > Caranx ignobilis. Next base: position 13,495,313 of record MU269990.1, read on the forward strand.
TTTTAGTTAAACTGCACTTTCTTCTCCTCTGAAGTCACGACCTGGTCATATGTCGCACACAGAGGTGAACTGTAGTTTATCTTCACTTTTCACCTTCTAGAAGTTGGACTTAGACTTTCAGGGGATGATAATGAATGTGAGCCCCTCACATGAAAATCTGGCTGCAGATACTTTAGAGTTTGTCCTGGTCTTTGGTGAATAGTAGTGATTTGCTGTGGTGTTTTTGCGCTAGGCTTCCTTGACAACTGAGAAATTCATTTCAGTACACCAAAACAATATTTCTGGTCACCTATATTTGGACCTATACAGCCCCTCTCTGACTGGACTGGGTCTTTGCAGCTGTAGCATCAGCAGAGGTGTTAGCACCGTCACCACCGAGTGTTGAAAAAATATTGATATTTTGTGCCTGACTCTCAGATGTTGGGCCGATTTTAGAGGGATTGATAACACTTGTGGGAAAGCTGCTATTGCACTTAACCTAACGAGTTGTCAGCCTGTCTCTCCTCTGCTTAACACGTGTGTGTGTGTGTGTGTGTGTGTGTGTGTGTGTGTGTGTGTGTGTGTGTGTGTGTTAGTGTGGGGAAGGGCTAAGACACACACACAGTGAAAGAAAGCAGAGATGAAAACCAGAAATGCACTGAAATGAAATGAAACAAGTGCACGTGGGTATATAATATAATATATTTATTTTATATACTTTGTATATAAAAATGATATGGTGTACTTCTCTCCCTTGGGTTTCTCAGAGTTTACCCACCATACTGTACCACATGCTGGACTGAAAACAGTCAGTATTACAGAGCTGATTATATCAAGTGTTGATCCATGAGAAGATATATTTGTGGTTTTAAGGACCTCAGTGTAGTTTTACATCTCCTCTCTCAGGCCTCTCTCTGGAGCTCTGGTGCCCACAAGTTGGTGTCAGCCAATCAGAAGAGAGGGGGCTTTGAGCCTCTCCTCTGATGGCATACTGCTTTCTCAGTGATCAGAATAAACAAAAAACAAATTCCTGTTTGTTTTCCCCTGAGGTTGGATGGGGTGGGGGGTGGGGGGTGGCTCCACCCATGCTCTCTTCCAATGTCATCTTTACAGCAGTTGAACAGAACTTTGTATTGTCTTTATTGCATCCTGGATACATTTGCACCATCTGGCACTTCCTGTTCTGTTGTAGTCCTGTCTGATCTAGCACACAGCACTCTTCAAGGTGATGCTCACACACTGGATTTAAATATAAAAGTTTCACCAACCCCAACAATGGAAACCGGAGGCTTAATATCTACTGTATTCTCATCATAATCCTGTGTGTCTGGTGTGTTCATCATGATCTTAATGGATTGTGATGAGTGCGCTGCCATGAACATTTGTGAAAGTAGATGGTTAGAGATTGATAAATAAAGTTTTAATAGGCTTAGCGATACACATTGTGTGGTGCTGGTGTGTTGTGCTAATGATATTCAGGGCTCATTATCTGCAGTGATGGCTGAGCTCTAGTGGAGAGATGAGTGTGTGTTGTACCGACGCCAAGTGTTTCTCACAGAAAGGCCATTTTTGAAGTCTTGATTCCTGCTCTCATGGGAGACTAGAGAAGAGTGTTGTGTGTTTCTCTCTCTCTCTTTCTCTCTCTCTCTCTGTCTCTCTTTCTTTCTCTCTCTCTCTCTTTCTTTCTCTCTCTTTCTCTCTCTCACACACACACACACACACACACACACACTGACACACACGCTCACTAACACCTCTCTTCTCTCTAATTGTAAAGTCCAGGGCTGTATTTCAGTGTCTTTTATGTGCCTGTAACTCAGACTGCTCGGCACTGGTAGATTGCTGTTTTTAGACCAATTCTGATTCAGAATTACTGGCATGGCTGCTTCTACCGGTGTTTTCAGCCCACTGATGCTGTTAACCACAGATATAATGTTGGTTTTATAAATATACTGTTCTAGAGCAGAGCATTTTCCTGTAGAGGATGACGAGAGAGGATTCTGGTCAGGGCTCATCAGAGAGGATGGAGAGGTTTAGTTTTAATAATTCTCATCATCAGTTTCAACGAATGATGTCTGTGTAATGAAATAATATTGTTTTTACCAGGATCGTGTATAGCTGCTTACTTAATCGATACAATTCCAATGCACCAGGTCTTGATTCAGTTTGATTCCTGATTTGATATACTTGGCCAGATATTTCAGTGTCATTGATTTTGTGTGGATATGAATGAGATTCACAAAAAACTAATATTATTACTATTATTAAGTATTAGTATTGTGAAGGATAACATTATAGGAAAAGACCTCAGAACAGTTACATTGATGCACTTTCTACAGTTGAGACAGTTGAGACACACATCTCAGTGTAGTTTAACATCTCCAACAAGTTTGTGAATCACTCACAGGAGAGGAGGCTCTGAGCCTCAAAACCAAATCCTGTATGGCTGGACACTGGGTTGAGGTAGCCAGTGCTCAGGGCATTAGCTTTGGTAGGCGGCTGTTTTGTTGAGACTTTACAAAGTCACAGAAGTCCTGGCAGTTTGCCTACTGCATTAATATAGAACATAGACCTGCTTTATAATAAGAAAAAAAACATGGGACTCTCACTTTATACAGTATAGGACCTTTACTGTACTTAATTGCCTGTTCTGTATACCCACCAATCATATACAACCATCTATACTGTTAGTGATGGAGTACAATCAAAAGGTGCTGACTCTCACTGGGGTTCACTTTTATTGAGAGTTCTACCTGTATAAATTTCATCTCGGAGACTCAGTATGTTCATAGATCATCATAGCTGTGTTCATAAATCTTTGTACTACGCTCACGTCATAGTTGTGTATGTGAGAGTTTTCCCTGTGGGAGGTGTTAATGAGACACGTCTGTGTCATGTTTGTGTAGATTTGCGTCATGGATCCATAGACCTACACCCATTTACTTTTCTGTGGGTCAACATGGCTGACAGAGTGAGCACCTTGAGGGACATGAACTATCAAATGAAGGCAAAAATATCTCAGGAATAATCTTACTACGTGCCTGATACTTTTGCAAATGCATATATTGATCTGAGCCTACAAGGAATTATGGCTTTGTGCCGCTTTGTGTTGGGTGCAGCGCTGTAGAAAAGCCTGAGCGATGTGTCATCTGCCGTTAACGCCACAGCGCCTCATGATTACTATTGATCGCCAGTCTCGCTAGCTGCGTCCCTCTCCACGTCCGCCTCTCATTGACTGGTCTTAAGGGGGCCATCTCTCTCCTGGTTGTTGCTGCACACTCTGTTATGAAAGCCAGCACACACACATACACACACTAACTGCATTCTCACTGTATCCTGTCTATCCGCACACACAAGCACAGACTGTAGTGCACACACACACACCACACACTGCATGTACAGGTCTGTCACATTCACAAAGAAAGAGGGCACATTCACATGCTCATGCATGTACATGCATTTTACAATGTACATGTACTTGTGTTCACCCTTGTGGCACAACATGAATATAGTGAGTGAGTGTTCAGCCATATATTCAGTATATACAGTATAGTGACATCATAATAATGGAAATTTGGTAGTCGGTACCATCAATCAATCATCAATACCATTGCTAAAAACAGGCTAACACATGTCCAGATGAATGCACCCACCCACACTCCTTCATATAAGCTGCAGTTTAAGTGGACCAACATGGAGACAGAGCCATGCTGTGAAAATATTAAAGAAGTTAGTGTTTTGACAGACTGAACAGTGGTGACAGGAGCCTGCTAATGCTGCAACATAGACAGAACATAAAAACAGACAAAACCTCTGCCACCCACAGGCTTATTGAAGCTCAGAGTGGGCTGTCCTGCTGTCACCACCTTGGTAGTGTCTGGCTGCACCTACGAGTTGGGGCGTGGGTGAATGCCGCTTTATGCTAAGCAGTGGTCACCCAGCTGCGCTCAAAGTGGCTACACTGTTTATTTAGCATTCAGTTAAATCTATATAAAGTGTGTATAAAATGTAAATGCCTTAGGAGTGGCAGCGTGTCTACAAAGAGAGACAAATCTGATCAGATATGCGTTTATTTCACTGTAGTCAATACACAGTCTGAGCATCAGCTCACGCCTCAATGTAGAAGTGTATTTTTTGCTCCAAGTTTGTCAAATGTCAAGACAGAAGCTGCCACTCTGGGATCACGCTGCTGTCAGTATGTGGGCTGTATAGCCATTGTAGTGTAGGTTAAACTCCATAAATGCTGTGTCCTACCCTTCCCATAATGCACCTTTACAGTGTGTTCAGACCCAGGTTGCCAAGTAAATCCCCACAAACTCATTTTTTGCAGTCACAAAATGAATCGCCCCCCCCCCTACTCTTGATAAGAAACTGTCAGTTTGAACAGACTTTGTCTGCACAGCAGGGGGTAACAATGGATGTACTAGGTGCTCCAGCAGGGTTCAAGAGGTCAACTTGAAGAATTATGTGGTTGTTTAAAATAATATACAAAATGCAGAATGTAAAGTTTTAATGGCTCAGTAAATTTAAGGTCTTTACATAAATATACATAAACACAACAATCAGCAGTGACCAAAGTGAGAGGATGCTCACTTACATCCACTTTCTATTCTCTCTCTCTCTCTCTCTCTCTCTTTCTCTTTCTCTCTCTCTTCTCTCTCACTCACACAAACACACACACACACACACACACATTCACACACACCTCAGGTTGTCACTCATTCACAGCAGACCCTCATATTACCAGGTGATATGTTTGCTAACTAGAGACATGCAGTGGTGAAAAGGGGAATTGCAGCATTACTCTCCTTAACTACACTACTACAACTCAAAAGAGATCATAGTGAGTGTGTGTGTGTCTATGTGTTGTTGATGTTGTTTAAATATCTTGTTTAGCTGGCACATGCTCCCCATGATCTGTCCTCCCATTGACCTGATGATGATGATGCATGTGTGTGTTTATATCAAGTGTTTAATTCACCCACGTGTCTAAGTGTGTGTGTGTTGCCCATTACATATAGTGCTTGTAAGACAAGTGCTCTGTGTGTTACTGCACAAACACAGTGCACCTGGGTTCCTGTAAGTGCACTTATTTGTGTGTGCGCCTCCTCTTTGTGTGCATATATGTGTACTGTACATGGATGTGTGCTTGCTAAGTGTGTGAGTGTGTATTCAACTGTGGGTGCGGGGCTGTGCCGATATAGTGCCTCATTAGCTCCTGTGGACACAAATCTCCTTTGTGGCAGTGTTTCATCCTTAACACGGGATTTATAGACGGCCTCAGCTTCGGCGCTTGCCTCGCGTGCTGCCGGTGCCATACATCAAGCTGTCATTGGCTTATGCTACTTCCTGGTCCCGCAACTCCTCCCACCCCCGCCTTGCCGTCCTGGGGTGAATGTAGGATTTGTCTCAACTGCTAGATGACAGGTGGTCATATATGTTTGTATGTCTTGGCCTGTTCTGTGGCTGGCAGGGTTATCAGAGGTATGCTATGGAGAAGTGAAATCCTCGTTGGTAGATCAGGTGGAAATAACGTCCATGGTGCTGACTGCTTATTTCACCTTTGATCTTATAAATCATAAAAACACAAACATTAACAATGTGTTAACTTGAGTTTAGTGTTTAAAGAGGACCTAAAGAACATGAAGCAAGGAAGAATCTGGAAGCTAGAATATGACATCAGCAGAAGATGCAACATGGAAAGTGTTAATAATATCACTTCCACTTTAATAAATACAAATGAAAAGTATTTGCACTTGCAGAAGTTGTATTGCTGTGCTTATTTAAACCTCTTATAAATGAAATGCATCTTTTCTTATCATTAAAGTAAAAACAGCAATCAAGAAACACACACAAAAACATTACATAGAAAATATGGCAACCAATAATAATAATAATGAAAATAATGGAAACATTATTAGTTACTGCACAAAAATTACAGTGCAAACTAAACCCTAAATCCAGCTGATAGCTTTAACTGCAGTGTTGAACTATTGTGTTTTAGTTGGTGCTTTTCCTGAAATGCATCACAGACCCCTCTCTGTGTTTAAAGGGTCAGTTCACCCAAATTACAGTAAAAACACACTGGTGGGCACACACACACAGAAACACACAGACACACACAGAAAGATTTCCTCTTTTAAACTCATCTCCAAGAATCTGTCTCAACCCCAGTACAGTGGAAGTAAAATTGTGAATGTAAGCAACGGTGAACAACAGTGCGCAATGGGAATTGAACCTCCCTTGGCCTCACACTGCGTTCACACCATTTCACACACTGTGCAGTGTCTAGATACAAAAGTGGCCTATACTCTCTCCAGGAAACAAACATCTACACAAACTCTAAGATTTCACTACTGGATTATTCATTGTTACACACACTGTAACACATACACACACACAAGCGGCCCAACACACCATATACACATGAGCAATGATGCGCATATACAGATACGGACTTGTGCTCCTCGACAGACACAGGCGCACACACGCATACACACACACACAGATGGACACACGCAGATGCAGTAGGACGCAAAACAAACACACAGGGGTTTGGTGTCCTAGTTTCCATCTGTGGAGAAGCTATTCTCTCGTTCTGGCTCTCTCCTTCACTCACAAACTCATCTCAGGGGGGGTCTTACTGTGGTCATGTGACACTCTGCTGCTGTTGTTGCAGTTTGTGTGTGTGTGTATATGGATAAGAGCAGGCGTTTGCATCACCGCTCATGTGCATATATTTGATTGTATGTTTGCTTTTCTGCCATTATACAGATGGTTGTATGTACAGTATGCCCATCCTTTATGTGTGTGTATATGTATTTTCTGTGTGTGTGTCAGCTGGCTGTCAGGCTGCTCTATCCCTGCCTACAGTTCCTCCTCTTCTGCGCTTGTTTTACCATCAGAGTGTGATCTAATACAGGGATTACTATGGGATTAAGTGAGTCTCTTATAAAATAACAGCTCACCACGCCATATCTCCACAACACTGGCCGTTTGTTCTGCGGTACCAACAAACTCTTACAACATCTCGCAAAGGTGAAACACAATAACTGCTCCAGCAAGGAGTGAAATGTGCTCAGTGCAACAAGAAAACTGACCAGTGAGAAAACCAGGTGTTCAAACTGATTATTAATAATTGATTTAATCAGAAGACAAACCTTTCACATCTAGAACAATTAAAGGTTGGTGTTTGGTTCGAGTTCATTTTAAGCCGTCGTTTTAGGCTTAATTTTTTTTTTTTTGCCCTCAGTTGCAGCAGAACTGGTTCTTTAGATCAGTGGTTTTCAGTCATTCAACATTTCACATTAAGGACCTCTGACCTGATATATAAATTAGATCACCAACCCCCATTTAATTGAGTGTTAAAAAAAAAAGACCTAAAATAGTCACATATTTGTCATTATATTAATTGCGGATGGCATTATATTAATAAATAAATAATTCCCCTTTTTACATGGAGCCCTTTCAAAGACCCCAAGGGGTCAGTGCACTGCACTGAGAGCCACTGCTCTTGAATATCTCTACAATTTATACAGTTCATATCAGAGAAATAACTGTGTGTTCAATGATTCTTGAGTGTTTGATCAGGTGGACCAACATAGGAGATAAAATTATATTACATTATATTAAAAAAATATAAAATATATTTAAATACTTTAGTTAATAATAGTTAGGACAAGAGACGAACTAGTAGCCTACCAAAATAAAGATGAACACAAACCTGAAAACAACTCTGCAGCGGAGTGATCCTCACCAGGTGACACGTGACGCAGCGGCGGAGGCGCACGTGAGGCGTAGTGCCGTTTTCCTCCAGTGGTTCAACTCTGCAGTGCAGCTGGAGAAAATGTAGCTCGGACGAAGCGAAGCGTCGTTTCTTGTTCTGGATAAAATGTGCGAGGCTCGCACCTGGGATGAGTGCTATGCTGCCCGCACGGACGACGTGGACGAGCCAGCGTTGAAGCTGGAGCACGAGGAGGAGCAGTAAGTGCGGTCGCGTTTTACCGCTCGTTAACGTTAGCTGTAAGCTAAGAAGGCTTAACTGAAGGTTTAAATAAATACCAGTTACTTCACTAGGAATTTAAACTAATTGTCTCTTCATTTTCCTGTAGCACTGCGTCACATAGCAGGTCTGTCCCTGGATAAGCATTGAACTGGTTCACTTGCATTAGCTGGTTAGCTGGATGTGATGCTGTGGGGAAAGTGAGCAGAGTGTAACTCTTCTGGGCTGCAATGCCAGTCAACATGAACATGCGTATGTCTTTTCAGGTGATGCTAACAGCATACAAGACTTATTTGAAATAACATTAAAAACTCAATGCATTGATTTCCTATCTGATACAGTGGGCAGACATTTGATGTAGTACATGTTGAAAACTCCTCATACTCTCCTCCGCTGCCAGGTACAATGCGATGTGAGCAACATGACTTAAATCTGGCTCTGTGTGTGCATGGTTTTAGTCTGGAGGAGAAGGACCCTGGGGATCGAAAGGATGAAGAATGGTCGGGTTCTGCCACTTCTTCCCCTTTGGCTCAGCTTCCAGGATCCAATGTGTCATTCCCATCCCCTACAGCATCTTACTTACCGCGCTACAGAGCTCTTCCTCAGTGGAGAGCTGAGAGAGCTGCTGTATCACCCACCATAGAGCTCAAGGCTCTGATACATCAAGAGCACCTGATTTCATAGAGCACAGGTGTGGCGGCTGCTGCTGCTGCTGCTGCTGCAGTCAAAGGATATGCAGACCAAGAAGATACATGCCAAGGGGGTGCATGGAAGGAAGGTACATGTCAAGGGGGTACACGGCAGGAAGGTACATGTCAAGGGGGAACATGGTAGGAAGGTACATGCCAAGGGGAAACACGGCAGGAAGGTACATGCCAAGGGGGTACATGGCAGGAAGGTACATGCCAAGGGGGTACATGGCAGGAAGGTACATGCCAAGGGGGTACATGGCAGGAAGGTACATGCCAAGGGGAAACACGGCAGGAAGGTACATGCCAAGGGGGTACATGGCAGGAAGGTACATGCCAAGGGGTACATGGCAGGAAGGTACATGTCAAGGGGGTACGTGGCAGGAAGGTACATGTCAAGCGGATACTGGCAGAGAAGGTACTTGCCGAGGGAAACACCATTAGAGCACATTCCTATTGCTATCCAGCCTACCAGAGTTAACCATGTGGACAGGGCGATGTGGTGCAGCCACTGCAGGAGGCACCACATGACAACTTGGGTGTGCCAGAGGTGTGAGGTGCCCCTGTGTCTGGTGCCTTGCAGAAACTGCTACGATAGATGGCACGGGCTGAGATGCTGAGCTCAGAGAGTGGAAGTCGCCTTTCAGGAGGGAAAGGCAGTTGAGTTCATTCTCCGATGATGGGATGACTTTCTGTGTGAGTGCAACTGAAGTTCTCCTTGAGGCTTTTCAAGTTTATCTTTCATTGTCAGATTCAGAGTTAACATGCACAAAGCTGGATACTGTAATGCAGAATATTAATTTGGCGTGACAATATTTTTTCCCTTTTTTGAAGACGTCCTTAAATGTTTGATGGTTATATTTTGGGGTGGTCAACTGGTCGGCACCCCACACTGTTCAGGTGGATTTTTCCTTTTCCCATTGTTCTGTAAGTTTTTACAAATGGTCTGTAAATGTTCGTTCTGAAATAAACTGTAGATGAAAGATTTGTATGTGGTTGCTCTATTAAAATTTTACACTAGTGTAAAGGATAACTGGACAATAACATTCAGAAGCTGTGTAATAACATAGTAAGAGCATCAAATGACTGCACTGCTACAAAACACTGCTCTGGTCCTTTATGCTTTAGCTTTTGTCATAATAAAAATTTAGCTCATCATCGAATGCAGCAGCTAATCTGACTTGACACAGGTGTCCCTAATAACAATGTCTCTGTTCAAGTATGCCGATCAAGTCACGAGTGTGACAGAGAGACGGCAGCAACAGCACCGAGTCAGGACTAAGAACACAATTCACACATTTTTCAATGATTTGCAAGTGTAACCAGTAATTTGAATACTGGGAACTTTGGGAACTTGATGTTTGTGATGGGCAGTTGTCACATTTTAATGTTCTAAACAATAAACCAACTATCAAATAAAAAAACATATAATGATCAGTGAAGAAAACTATTGTTTTTTCCATCTCTACTCATGTTTCGGCACTGGCTCTTTTGTCTCTGAGGTTTCTAATATGATAGTATCTGCAAGTGTTAGATTTGTTTAGAGTATATTTAGATTTTTTCTAATCATTTTATACAAGACACTACAGCAGTAGTCCTTAAAGATGCACTAATATTTGAGGACGTAGCAGCCAGACGTCACCGCCTGTCTGTTCACGTATGTACAAGTCGACCAGCTCTGCAGTGGGGATCTGGCAGCCGTCCGCCTTGTTGGTCTGGCTGCAGAAAACCACAGATTGGTGGATGTTCTCACCAAGGCTATAATGTCCCACATGAGGTAGTGTGTTGCTTTCTTTGCAGTGTGTGTGCGTGTTGTTTGAGCACACACTTTCCCTCTCTCCCTGGTGGTGCTGGGGTGTTTGGCAGGATAAATATAGCTGCGTTGGTGTAAAGCTGTTTTCTCTTCGGCTTTTGTAGCTTTAATCAGAAGCAATCTGGAGGAGGGATAAATGGAAGGGAAAGGGGGGGTGAGAGAGAGGGATAGCAGGAGGGGGGGGGGGTTATGGGGAAGAGAGTAGGGAGAGAGAGATGGCCGATGCCAGAGTGTTTTATTTTAGCCCTCTTTAAAGAGTCATTGGGGAGTGTTCAGGAGTAATGAGAACCCTGGTGGCTGGAGGAGAGGAACTGACTCTAACCTCCAATCGCTCTCCTCCTCCATCCTCTCTGTTTCTGTTTCCTGTCCGACCTTATTTCCTCCATCATCCCGTCTTCCTCATCCTGACTCCGATCACAACACAGGACTATGGCTGCGTTTATACTGCGGACGTTAATGCTCCGGTCTGTCTCATATCTATTCTCGGATGTAACCCGCGTCCCTTATCGATATGAGCAGACAGTGGTGTTGATGAAGGAAATCAAAAAATGGGGGCAGTGTAGCTTGTGACCACATGAAATAACCCAAAGACAGACAATCTCAATGTAATGGCACCATTAGAACCATATGAATGAAAAATTAACCATTAACAACCTATCTTACCAATAGAAATTCCTTTCATCAGCTGTGTACTGAGGTGCACATGATGGTCCTGCTCAGTCAGTAGTGTCTGTGAAGGTGTCATGGAGAAGAAGGCGTACTTGACAAGAAAATTGTGAGATGTGTTTGGAAGCTAGGGAGCTAAAAAGAAAAAGCTAATAAGTGAACCTTGAAAGAAAGATTCTGTTCCAGTATGTCAGCAGGGGTGGGGGTGGGGGTGGCTGATCTGATGATATTACTTTGTCATGTGCAGCTGCCTGCTAACTGTAGCTAGTGATGGCTCTCAATCTTCTGCTATGCAGCCTCTGTGAGCCTGGTGTGTAGAGGAACATGTACATGTTCTCCACTGAAGCAGAACAAGAAGTGTGATAAGAACAGGAGTGTCTCCAGCTACAGTCCAAGCTCACAGGTTAGCTGTGTCAAGTTAGTCAGCAGGATATTATTGGATATTAAGTTGGAGCCAGTCCTGTGTTAAATGTTGAAGTTTGTAAAGAAGTGTTTTGGTACAGGTGGTGGGGTGGTGCTGTCCATAGTGCTGAAAGGAGAATCTCATTCTGGCAGGTTAAATAAGCCTTTAGCCTTTTGTTTCAATGTGTATCATCACACCCCCCTGTCTCCACATGAGGAAAGGACAAAGAACACGGTTACACCAGGAAAGAAAATCTCACACCTTGCACACACCCGTACATGATCCAGCCATGCACTGGTTTATACCCAGTCTTCCCAATATTTGTCCTATGTTGTTTGTTCATAGTGTTTTCAATTGAGGTGTATGTTTGTAATGTTTTTGTCCTTTTCTTTAGGCACAGTATGTTATGTACAGTACTAATTATGTAACTTTAAATAGTGCCATATTGCACTGCTCAGGATGATGGCTTGTTTTCAGAGTTAGATCTTATGAAAAGTATTGTATTCATACCCAAACATCTATACTATTGACAAAGTCTGTGGCTAAAAATGCAGGTGAGGGAAAGAGGAACTTGTGTGTGACTTTTAAGGAGTCACATCGTGCAAAAGTGGTTAGTCAGATATAGGCATAGTATTATCTTGTAGCTGTGTGATTCATCTGACTCTGCATGTTTTAGATGACAAAAAATGTGAAGTGTGTCATGTAAGAGAAGAGAAGCTGAGAGCAGACACTCAGCTGTGGCGTGTGTGAATGCAGCCAATGTATAGTCGGTGTGCATATGTGTGATGGGACAAACAAAATGACAGAGGACAAGAGATATTACTTTGGCAGTGAATTTGATATCCTCTTATTATTCATTTGGCTTTGCGTTCTTCATTCGGAGGCCAAAAAGCAGCCCACGGTGGAAGCCAAGCTGCTCCCTGGTATAACTGCTGTGATGTTGATCTTAAAAGCTTCCATAAAGGCTTTTTTCTAGACGAGTCATTGGCAACAGTGCAGCTCTTTAGGAAGTGCACTGTTCCATTTCCTGTTTGACAGTCACTAATAGTGAAGCTGGGCCTCAGATTAGTGGCAGGCAAAGTAGTTGGCTGAGATGGTTTTCAGTGACTGCAGTAATGAATAGGTTCTTCCTTCTAGACACATTAATGTGGTAGGGTGTATGTCACCTGCATTAAACTCCTCCATAAGGTTATATAAACGTATCATACAATATCAGATCTTATTGTACTGAAATGTTATGATGGTACACTTTTGACAAAGCAGTGGGTAAAGCTGAATTTTCACTATCTAGACTTTGGTTGTGATCCATACCTGTGCTCCTTCTCTCCCAGGTGATCTGGGTGTGTAATAACTGCAGAAAGCAGCAGGAGATCCTCACCAAGCCGGGCGAGTGGTTCACCGGTCCACCTGGAAAGCCCTCTGGCCTGGGATCAGCCATCAGTGAGCCGTCTGTGTGCCAAACGCCCGGGGATAAGAAGCTCCGATCTCGCTCACAAGCGCCCACGGGCTCTGCCACCGCAATCCAAGACCCCAACCGACCCAGTGCACCTGGAACCACAGCTGGCACCGATGCACGGTCACGTAGCGAACCACCACGAGATACGTAAGAAGCAATATTATACATGAATATAATAATAATATAAATATGTCTTACTTGAGTGATACAGAAACTTTATCACAGCTTAAATGTATTTAGATTCAGATTTAGTAACGTTTGACATGTTGCAACAACATGCAGACACATGATCTCTCACAGGAAGTGTGCTGTTTCCCCACCAATGCAAAACCCAGATGTGTGACAAATGAAAGGAGAAACCAGCTCACTGCAGCACTTTTCAGACATGGAATATGTAACTGCTGACTTCACATGGATCTGTTCAGACATGAGAGCACATTTCCATACTGTTCACATGACCATTTGTGACAGGAAGAAAAAGAAGAGTATTTTCTATTGCAGCAGTGACATAATTTCTAAACACATTTTGCCATGAAAGCGTAAATCTTGAATGTCTTTACAGCTTTTATTATATCAGCCGTACAGTATGACGCCACCTCTAACAAAGTAGAGATATGCATAAACATAAACAGCTGTATGTTCTGATTCTTTAAGCATTTTATCTTCAGTTTTCCTCCTGCAAAAGATCTCCTGTAGCTCATTATTATATAAACATAGATATATATTTATTTTTAATAGAATATATATCTTTATAAAACTATTAAATATTTCCCAGATTTAGTTGTAAACATCTAATATGTTTTTCAAGGTATCTGTAACTCTCTTCATCGACGCACATCGGACCAAATTCTGGATCTAAGCACCAATTGTAGGTGCAACTGTTTCCTTCCAGTTGAAAGCTGCTGCTTTTCTCCTTCATCTCACACTGAACGCTTTAATAAATGCATCTGTGATATAGTTGATAATTACGCCGCTGACACAGGGTCCTTTTATGATGTTTCATTTCCAAACTGTGAGGAATGAAGAAGTCAGTTCAGTTGTGTAGTCAGGAAAATCTTTTTGTTGTGATTTATTGTGTCTTAAGATGCAAAAACTATGTGCAAGTTTGGGGGAAGAATAACAACAACAGAGTTCAGGGGACACATGGTTCCTCCTCTGCAGCCAAACTCCAATATACAATACCTGAGCTGAGCTGGGCCAAGACAGCCCCCTTTTAAAGGTATGACTCCTCCCACCGAGCCTGAGTTTTTCCCAGAAATAATATACATAAAAACTGGATTCATCTCACCCACAGTTTGAGTTACAGTATATTTTCATCAGTGGCCGGCAGCATTTTCCTTCCATACATTCAGAGTCCAGCGGTAAGGTTTTTTCCTGCCAGGCAAGTACTTCTCAAATCTACTTGCCCCATCTAATTTCTTGCCCTGCCTAAGAGGTTCTTTTTCTGGCTGTGTGGTGCATACTTTCGCTCATGACTTATATCTTGCTAAAATCCTAAAATCCATTTCCTGACTGTATACAACACTACGCAACACTTTGTGTTTATTGACAGCAGAACAGCGTGTAGTGAGAACGTGAGGCTGAAGGAGATAGGGATGGGCATTTCAAGCAAAAGCACTATTCGATAATTGCCGGAACTAATCGATTATTTTTCAAACATTTCACACACACACACTCCACACACACACACACACACACACATATATATATATATATAATGTTAAACTGTCCACAAGCATAGAGAAGAGCTAGTACTTAAGATAGTAGTTTGCTTATTTGCTTGTTTACTGTATGATGAGTTTTGCTGGATTTTCATTCATGCAGCGGTGGAGAGCAGAAGATATTAAAACATTAGGGACAGAGTGCTGCTCTGATCAATACTGTGGCTGTGTGAGTTTTTATAACCTCTGTTGCTGCAGTCTCTGGGGATGTCCCCGGGTTGACTCAGGGTCGGCACTTCTAACTGATACATGATAATGATAATACAGACTGATAATAAGAAACTGCATGTGAATGTCTGCATTATAACCACTCTATCTTTGACCACCACTTTACTAGTTAGCTAAACTTGCAGGTGGCTCTAAAGTGAAACTGAGCAGCAGGGACCTATGTACAGAATCTTCCTCCACCTCCTCTGCATCAGATGGAAAAGAAGTGTCGCTGTGAATGGCAATGAGCGTTCTATAAATGTTCAGTATATTTGTCCCAGTTCCATACTAAATAATAATTCTAGACAGGTTTTGTGTCTGTTGTGTATTCACACTGCACAAGTGAAAACATTAGGTGGACTCAGAAAGTCAGTATACACACTAAAATCTGCTTGATTTGTCTTTCTTCACACTGTTTTCCCATAGCACTTTCCAGAGAGGATATGAATGATCTGCTTATAGTTGCAAAAATGAGGGTTGCCCCAGAGTCAGAGGGTGGAGTGTTGTCGCAGTGTATTAGCTGGTTTTTACTTTATTTCATTTTCTATTATTATTTTTTAATGAAACTTAATGCTATTACTGATGTCTTTTCTTCATTGTACTTAAGCTGCAAAAGAAGAAATCTATCATTTACAGTCATATACCTGTATTTAACAATGTTTGAATGTATTTAGATGTGAAATTAGAGGAACAGTCAGAGATAGTAATCGGTGGTGTCTTGTTTATAGCTCAGTGTCTCTCCGTGCTTTCAGCCAGACACCATTGCAGGTCTGCCTCACACTGTCTGGAGCAGTGCTGCCCTCTGTTTCCATCACCTGTCCCTACTTATATCACAGTTAGTCTTGTGGTTTGGTCATGTTAAGACAAGACTTGGTTCAATTCATCATCTCTTATTGGATGGTCTGAACAAAAAGATGGATGTGTTCCACAGGTCAACAACTTAAATTTGGCTCATTAACAATTTTCAGGTGATGAATGTGATTTTATTTTCATAGTGCATAAGAGAAATACACAAAACATGTATTACAGTGGTCATAGACAGTAGAACAAGATGTACATTCATTTTAATCAGGTTGATTAAAGCAAACAGAATGGACATGACTGCAGCTTTGTGTGTCAAAGTAAAATCTGTAAAAGACTGATTTCTGAATTTTGATCAATTTTGGAAAAAAAAACTGATTAAAAACATTTTTTTATTTTGCCACTATAAGATATTGGGTTATTGCAGAATAAGTCATTCATCCATTTGAAATGAAATCTGTGTTACAGATTTCTGAAGCCACTGTATGTTAAACTGAGGATATCCAATGTTGAGGGATGAAAGTGTTTCACATATATTCAGTTAAGGTCGAGTGACTCTTGCGGAGTATACTAGCATAGTATATGATTTAACTGTAAATGATCAATGATCATTTAAAACAAACAAAAAACAAAAAAAAACGTGTAGACATGTCAAATCAAACAAGCAGAAGTGTATTAAAACACTTGTAGAGACTTGACAGTCAGTACAAGTCTATCAGAGCATCTGAGTTTCAAAGAACAGGAGAAGGTCACTGTGTCCGTTAAACCACCAGCCTCTTGACCTCCACCTACTCTGTTTACCTGGCTGAGAGGTGTGGCACCCAGCAGCACTGTCCATCAGAAAAGTAACATGAGGATATTCTGCTCACTTAAGACCTATAACTAGTCAAGAGAGCGACTATAACCCTGCTAAATACACTGGTGCTTATGTTTTGCCTAAAGGAGAGGACAGGAGAGATACAACTGTATTACACTTTCATAAAACAGGTGGAGGTGAAAGACACGAGAGTGATCAAATCAAAGCAGCAGAGCTCAAGAAAAAGTGTTTTTTAGTCCATTGCTCCTACAGATCCCATAATGCTGCACAATAGTGTCTTTTGTTATGCTAACCCTGAAAATGCTCCCCCTTGATCAGACTTTTTAAATCCAAATCGGTCTCTGAAGCTGAGACACGATGGCAGTGATATCATCATGGTCATTAGACATAAGAAAACTCCCTCAGAGCTGCAGACGACATTATTATACAACTGTGTGGGAATAACAGTTAGGGTAAACTGGTCTTGATGTGTGTCGGTTTTAACATCTCTCAGCCGACAGAGAGGACAGAGCTGGTGTGAAATATGTTAATATTTGTTCTGCTGAGCATTATCTCAGAATTATCTTTGCTTCTTGTACACAGTGGTGCTTTAAAAAGCCCTCTGTTGTTGCTTCCTGTGCCACTCTGACTCTATGGAAGAATGCAGTCAGTTCCAAAACACTGGACACTAGAATGTGTTTTCACTGGTGACTTTCTATTAGTGGACACTAATGTTAACAATGAAATGGTAAGAGATGCAAAATCATAGCAGTATTCTTTGTTAGTGGCCAAGTTAACAGGGAAGCAGTAGCTAAAAGCAGTCACATACAGTTGGGTCTCTCACATAATCAATCATTCAGCTACACTAGTTACATCCCACTTCTGTCTGTCTACAGTTAAAATCTTTGTTTGAATGGTCCTTTTTCCTCCTTAGATCTTTTTTTTTGGCATTTTACTAGCTAAATTGATGTCACAAGAGAGATAGGGAACAAGAGGAAGCTAGGAGCTGTATGGTTATAAAGCAGCTCTAGGTTCTATATTAACATTGTGAAAGTATCAAAGCCTCAGTCCACAGAGAAATGCACACACTGTGTTCAGAGTCTGAGCCTTAAGACCAGCCCTCAGGACTTCCTGTAACTTTGTGATGTCACAATCTGAAACAACACATGTGTAAATACAGTATCCAGTGTAGATACTTGAAATACAAAACCTTGTTTTTCAACAGTTCTCATGCGTTCTTTTCTTTCCTTCTCTGTCTCCATATCGATTATCCTCCAGGAGAAATGGACGGGGAGGTGGAGCTGGTCGGGGAGAGCGGCGGCAGGGCCAGCCCAGGCTGCAAACCCAGGTCTCCATGGACCGGGACCTCCGGGGGAGTCCAGGGAGCGCAGGGAAAGCCGGCGGCTGACAAAGGGACGCTCTCTGGAGCATGACCCTGTGGGAGGAGGTGGCGGAGTAAGGCGGACAGAGGAGGGGGGCTACCGCCACATGGACCACAACGGTGCTGCCCCTTGTCAACCAGGGCTGGTCCCTCCTGTAGGCCAAGGACACCCTGTGCCCATGCAGGGTCGTGGCGGTATGGGCGTCGGAGGGGAGCAGAGGACGGTGGGTGGGGTTGGTGGGCTGCATGAGCACACCCTTGCTCAGCAAGTCCCTCCTCCTGAACTCAGAGAGCCTCCTGGTACTGGACCTGGCACAGGCCCCGGCCAGGGACCTGGAGTGAGGCGGACCAAACGGGAGAAGGCAGAGAGCATGCTGCGCAACGATTCGCTAAGCTCTGACCAATCAGAATCTCTGCGTCCACCACCGCCGAGGCCCTACAAGTCAAAAAGAGGGATGGGGGCTGGAGGGAAAAGACAAACCAGCGTCAGCAGTTCGGAGGAGGAAGGAGGGACCACGCCTGAGTACAGCAGCTGTGAGGACGCTGAGATCGAAAGTGTCAGTGAGAAAGGTTAGAGACAGGATCAATCATCACTCCCCTCTCATGGTTAAAGCTGTTCATGATATTCAGCGAGGCTTTAATTTGGTTTAATAATTCACAACTCTCAGTTCATTTGTTTATTGATCCATCTCATGATGTATCTCACCACCATACTACCATCATAGTTCAACAACTGAACACCTGTCTTCTGAGCCATCTGTAAGATGTTTCTAGTTTCCCCCTGCATGGTGGAGGTGACTCATTAGTCTAAAATAATGTCAACTCAGGCCATACATGTACATAATACACTGTCTAAGAGCCCATTGCTGACATGTCTCTTGTATAGCAATTGATGAGAAAAAAAAAACATGAGGTTGATTCTATTATTATGCTCATACGTTCAGTATGCTGTCCTCTCATAGAAATGAGCTGCATACCAAATTCATACTTATTACTGACTGTAAACAGTATGTTGTATATGCACTACTTGTAGCTGAGTGCTGAACTTGCAGTTAGTTTGCATAAAATCTATATACCTTGTCATTATTGCAGAGGTAATTTACAAGTTGATTACTTCAGATTCAGTTCAGTTTCACAAATAGAAAGCTAAATGTTTGTTTTTTCCTGAACCACATACGTTCAGCTGGCGGCTGTACAAATACTTGATTTTACACTTTTTACAGAGTGTTTACTTTCTTTCTGCAATGGATTGTGGGATATTAGGGTCCAGCAAAGCACACAACATTAATCAAGCAGATTGCAGTCTGCATCCTGACTGTTTGAGTTCACTTAATGTTTTGACTCTTGCAGCGTGAATCCACAACAGATACAAAACCTGAAATATGATTCATATTAGTATGGAAGTAGGACAGATGTACATTTATAGACTGGACATAGCAACACTCTTCTGTCACATCACACACAGATGAGGACGGAGATGGCCTGTAGAGAGATCTGCCTACTTCATGCATGTCGCTGCTGCCTCATCAGTTTCATTATGCAGCCACCTGCAAGTTTAGGTCACTTGTAGGTGGAGGTGGTTGGTTATAACACAGTAATAACAATAGTTTTTTAATTGGTCTGTTATTTTATGACTACAGAAATGCCTCAGACTGAGAGAAATGAATGAAACTGTAAGCAGTAAACAAAGAATGAAACAGCTGCAGCAGCTCTTACTGGAGTTTCCTGACGTGGCTAATGGCTCCAACAGTGACCCCTGGGGGTCATTGTATGTTAACTGTTACATTGATTTCATTTTTTATTTTATTACAATCCTGAAGGCACCCGGACACACAGTGCAGTGTAGTGATTATAAATCACCCTGATTAGATTGGGAGGATGAGCTATAATCAGAAACACACCTCACTGATATAGTTTTTACATCCCTCTTCACCGAGGACTATGTGCTGTGATAGTGTTCATTCAAGGAAATAGTGTTAGAATACTCTACACTTATGCTTTTTAATGTGTTTGGTTATTGTTCTGTGTGTGGTATGAGGCATTGCATTTTCAGTGTAAGCGTGTGTTTGGACACGCCCACTTGAACACACTCATGGCATGTGAATGTAAGAAGAGGAGAGAGCTCTTTAGTGTCAGTGGGCCGTGTTCATTCACACTATGTGAATGTGGACACACACATCTGTGCTCTCACTCTGTGTTCAGTGATCAGAACAGGTAAGACTGCTCTTACTGATTCTCGAAAATACTGCATGCTCTTCTTACTAGATACACTGTTTGGTATTTGTCATGTGGAAGTCTGTGTAGGAACCGAAACCAGAGCTCCTGCACCTCTTCGCCAACTTGTGTACATGTAGCCAGCAGTGTGACTGCCATTGTGAGCAGCTATACCAGTGTTACCATATTAAGAGCATGTTTGAGCCCATGTGCGCATCTGAATGTTTTGCCTTTGTGTCATATTGTATTGTTTTCAGCTTGACCCCGAGGGGGACAATCTCACACTGTGCGTGTGTTCGTGTGTGTGTTGGTGAGTCTGTGATGGGGCAGTTTGACCCCAGCTGATCCCAGTGTTGACCTTGTGTGGCCTCACATAGCCTGCTATGTCCCCGAGCCTGAGAACACACTGCTGTTTACACGCTGTAACCTTGTCATGTCCAAGCTGGGTTAAGTCACTTTACTATTAACAGTTCCAAGGCACTCAGGCTCACTGCCATGTATTCAAGGAATATTCTGCTGCTGGTCTTTCTGGACTTGGTAGCCCATCTCCTGCTGTAGGTTTTCTGTAGTGAAAGGTTGTAATTCTATCAGAGGCTCCATGACTAAAGCTGGGTGATGTCACTGTAGAGATGTCATCTGTGGATTTTCATAATATTGTGATACACTTTAAATGTGAGTGGACACTCTTCCTTTGTGTCCTGAAAACCTTGCAAATACCTGTAAATTAAATGCTGTCACTGTCACAAGTTACCAGAATTTATTTTTGTCATTGATGAAAAAGGCTCTTTAATCAGGGACAAGGTCAGTTTGAAATCAAAGACGTTGTGTTTTTCAGTAATTAATAGTTTGAAGCTTATTACAAATGTGCTGATTTCAGACTTAAATGACACTGAAATCAGTTGTTGTTGAACATTGAGACACTGTAACATTTTCAGTTTTAGGAGACTGCCAATTGGACCAGACAGTAATAATTCAACTTTAATGTGGACAATAAATAATGAAGTTATTATTGTAATCAGTGTAAAGGAAACAAAGTGAAATGTGTTCTAAACACATTCTGAAATGTGCAGAGCAAACCAACCTAAACCCAGTTGACCTCCTCCATACACTAACTACAGTGGCCCATGCTGAAATATATGACATGTTCTAGAGTGACATTGCCTCATATGTGATCACATTTTGTCACATAGATATATCCTCTGGAGGCAGTTTAAGTTTACATCATACATTTATATATGCATGCAATTTGAAATGCTTATATACATGTTCCTTATCAATTTAAATCTAAATGTGACTATTTTTCCATCCAACTTTTTGAACTCACTGTATATAATATCAGCATAGAGCCTTGGATGCCTAGGATAAAGCATAGGCTTTTGGATGGAAATATATTTTTATAACAAAGTACATCTACAATGTGAATACAATACATTTGTATGGTCTAGACATACAGTATATTTGTGTTATGTTATTTCATTTGTGCATGGGACTAACTGAAAATGTTATGACAAACTGAATTTAATTCTTTTAAAACCAATTAGCTACAATGAGGATAGATGAATTTGTGAAAGTAGTTGCAATAATTTATTGTGGTGTGACAGAAGTCATACTCTCTCTCTGTCTCCCTCTGTCTCTTTTCTTCACCATGACAGTTTACGCTGTTTACAGTTAGTGCCTGACAATATTGACAGTACGTTAAAAACACAATGCATCTGGATGCAGTCCAGTTCATGTTAGATTACAGTCTCACTGTCACTGGACATTGACACTGATAAAGTGCGATGTGTTGGATGTGCACGAGGCTGCATGCAGCACCAGCCTGGACCCAGACCAGGCACTGTGACATCAATCAAGTGGCGGTTTAGTATGAGAGTGTCCTGTCGAGCCAGGTTTAAACACACCATTGTGGCAGAGAGACACTGCTTCCTTTTTTAGCTTGAGACTGAGGCCAGGTCAGCGCTGAGATGTGGTTGCTGGCAGCAGAGACGCGTCCAGGCATGT
The DNA here is from genome assembly GCA_021432705.1 of Caranx ignobilis. NCBI lineage: Eukaryota > Metazoa > Chordata > Actinopteri > Carangiformes > Carangidae > Caranx > Caranx ignobilis. The sequence goes on from MU269990.1 coordinate 13,517,442, forward strand.
AAATCATTGTGCGATCATAGCAGGAAAACACACACACACACACACACACACACACACACAAACTCTCACTCAAAAATGCACTCAGTCACAGTACAGTAGATCCTATTATGATCTGTATAAGTATCGTCCTACACACAAACACACTACAGACTCATCCTTTGGTAGGATGGAATAAGTTTAAAAATAACCTCTATGGGGCACTGTGTGGTGTACTGGGTAGAGCAGGCGCCCCATATGCAGAGGCTACAGTCCTCACTGCATTCGGCCCTGGTTCGAATCCTGCATTGGGCAACCCTTTACTGCATGTCATTCCCCCTCTCTGCTTCCCCATTTCCTGTCTCTCTCATACTGTTCTGTCAAATAAAGGTGAAAATACCCCAAAATATACTTGGGAAAAAAGAAACTTGTATATATATTACACAATACACTTCTTGAACAAGGAACAGCCAATAGGAAACATGCACTTTTTTCTTTGACTCCCTAATTAAAGAGTTTGTATTTTATCATATAAACCAACACTTTATTAGATTTGCCAATTAAAACCTGCTGTAAGTATTAGTATTTAGTGATATTGTCATGATATTTTATCATACAGGCCTAAATAAAAACTGGTAACTCCTGTCTAGCCAATAACTGAGGATTTTGCTGGTTAAAACAAAAACAGTCTCCAGCAGATTTTAAGAGCTTTGACTAGTTTTCAACTTGAACATGAACTCTCCATCCAGCAAACTTGTTTTTAAAGAATTGTGCAAAATAGTATGACATATACATGCGTAATACATGATCATCAGACAAAGATAAACTCTTATAGAGCGGTGATGAATTCCAGAATTCAAGTCTAGTAAGAAAAATGTCAGAAGAGATTTTTAACTGTACACATGTTGTTATGATGAATATGAACCAACATGGTTGACAGTGAGTGTAAACATTCCCAAATCCATTAAAAAGCAAGAAACCGAGGCTAAAGTCAGCTGAAGATCTAAGTTTGTTACTTGAGATGTTGCTTGTTGTGGATTATTTGGACAGTTTGCCACTGAAGCTGTGGAGTGTCCTCACAGTTTGAGGGCACAAGCTTTTGTGCAGCCTGGCAGAGGAGGTCCTGATACTCCACTACCTCCGGCCAGATGGTAAGGGGGTGTATTGGCTCTGGCTGTGGTGGGTGGAGTTCTTTGCAATGGTGAGGGCCTCGTGGGTGCACTATGTGAAGGGAGAAGAACTGATGATGGTGAACCTCTTCACTGTGCTTACTGTTCACTGTAATATCACAGACCTTGCAGTTCCCATACCAGGCAGTGATGCAGGGAGTCACACCACTATTCATGGTTGGTTCATAAAAGATGGATGGAGAGAGGCTCACCATCCTCAGTTGACAACTGAAGTGTAGATACTGCTGAGCTTCCTTAGCGAGTGTTGTCTCATGTGAAGTCCAGGATCTGCACTCTGAGGAATTGTGCTGCTGATGCTCTTCACAGTCAATGACTTGTAGTCAGCATACATCAACAGTAGCTTCTGGACACCTTCTTGGTAGTACATCCACCTCCACCTTTGATCATTGTTGTTAATGAGAGACTGAGGTGTCAGCAGCACAAACAGGAGTAGGCTGAGAACACGGCCCTGAGGAACGCTGGTGCTCAGTGTGGTAGTGCTGCAGGTGTAGCTGTTGATCTTTACTGACTATGGTCAAGCTCAGGGCCCAGTTGTAGAGGGAAGCATTTATGCCTAGCTAGCTGAGGTTCATAACTGAGTGTTGTGCAATGATTTTTTCAAAGACCGAGCTTAACATCCTGACTTGCTGTTGTTTCTTTTCTTGTTTCTTTGGGGCTACCCTGTTGAACCACCTCTTGATAATAGGCGTGAGTGCTATGGGGTGGTTTACAAGGGAGACTTCACCAGGATGATGGTGGTTGACTTGAAGCACATGTCCTTGCCCTTCCACAAGCGCAGCATGTCTCTGTTGTCAGCAAAGTGGCTGCTGTTTCTCTGTACATAATTCCCTTTTGCTTCTCCGATGCCACGTGACAGATTATGTTTGCTGCTTTGAGGGTTGCGTCCTCCTCACATCTGAATGCAACATCTTGGAGTCTCAGCGTCGTCCGAACCTCTGCTGTGAGACATGTTGTGGTTTACCCTTGAGATGATAGTTTAGTGACTGTGACATTTGCTATCACTGTCTCTGTGTATTCCTCCAGGTCAATGCAGTCCTCAAAGAAAAAGCTGCCTCTTTGAACACGTTCCAGTCGGTGCTTTTGTCCCTGAGTCCCGCAGGGCTGACAGACCCCTCTGGCCATACCTTAATCTCTTTGTGGATTGGTCAGAAAACTTTCAGAAGTGGTCTGTATGCTGGGATTAGCATGACAGATACAGTATGTGGTGGTGTGGGAGGATATTCCGTTTGCATTTTTTGTGTTTGTGTAAACAAGACAAAGCATATTTTCTCCTTTAGGCAAAGTTACCTATTTTACATCATTAGATATATTTCAGTGAAGTTACCAGCAGTGGTGAAAAATCTGTTGGGGTGTGAAAAGTTTATTGTGAATCATTAGTGATTTTAAAACTGAATATGTACTTTAAGTTATTTTCCAGTTTCATGACTCAGTCAAAACAAACACAGATCAGTCTGATTGGTTGAACAGAACTTGCTTGCAGTAGTATTATCTAGATAGCCCACCTAAGCTGTATAAAGTCTAGTTTAATGTGCAGTTAGCATGCATTAGCCAAATGCATTAGCTTCCATATCCTTTCACGCAGTCACAGTGGACCATGAGTGATGGAGTTCCACCAATGTTCAGCCGACTGAGTGTTAAATTTTTCCCATGGGCTGTTCCTTGTTGAAAAACATTTGACACAAACTTGGATGGATCTACAACAGTCTGAACAACTGAGAGGCCACTGCTACTCCATGGTAACAAAAAGGATGCTCACAGGACTTTTCTCCTCTGTAATTGAAAAGTTGGAGGGAATAGAATACACCATACTAGGGATGTCTTGGACTAAGGATTTTCATAGTCGAATCTGATTCGTCAGATTTTGCCTTTAGTTGAATTATGTTGTTTTTTCCCTCATTGATTCATGATCTCATTTGTGTCTTTTTCCGCTCCAGAGGAAAGAGCTGGAACACCCAAATAAACAAATGTAATTCTTCAGTTAAGATAATATAACAGTAACAGGACCTTCTCCATCATTTTCCTTATCTCACTCATTAGGCTCGCGTGCACAACATCACCGTCTGTCTTTTGATGGCCATGTAGCAATGACGAATATAGTCCCATTGTTGCGTGGTCATGATATGCACATCAGTGCTTGTATAGTTGGTTCAGGGCCAGGGGTCGAGTGTCACAGCACCATGGACAGTGCTGGTTTTTGTGTGTAGTGGATGCATGTGTGTGTTATACAGGTGGTGTGCTGCGCGATTGATAGACAGAGACCGTGTCACTCAGTTTAATAGAAAAAACTTCCGGCCCGAATTAAATTTTCCCTCCACTGAAGGAAAATGATAGGAAGAGAGAGAGAGATAGAGTGAAAGCGAGTGAGCGAGCACGCGAGAGAGAAGGGAGAGAGAGAGAAAGTGAGTGAGCAAGAGAGGAGAAGAGAGGAGAGAGAGAGAAGAGAGAGAGAGAGAGAGAGAGAGAGAGAGAGAGAGACAGGTGCTCGAGCACCCACTGTCAATACAGGCTATATTATTAGAAAACAAAGAAATTCTATGTAAAGTCATGTGGTCACAATATTACGATCTTGGCTTCATAACAGCATTTTCGACTATCTGACTATGAGGTTGATAGTCGAATTGGAAATTGAATCCTCGAATAGGCGACTAATCGAAGTCACCCCTACACCATACTCTGTCTAAGCTGTGATTGGACAGTTGTTGTTGAGAGGAGGAGTTAAGTAAACAGTCTATAATACAAATATAAGTAGGTTCCAATGATCCATATGAATTTACATGTTTGATGTGCTTGTCAAGAACAAGAAGATTCCAAGGATCACATTTTAAAAGGGGAATCTCTCAGAACTGACACTATTCATTGTTAGAGATAAAAACTTCTCAAACCTACATCAGTGTCAGTTTTCTAAATGTTATAGCACCCTGTCAGGGTAACAGGTGACCCCACATGGTGTCCTGGCACAGTAGTGGGTTTGATAGCTTTCTTCCTTGTATGTGTAGAAACACAAGAACACACACTCAGCCATGTGGCCCGCCCTCTACATAGGATTATGTTCACGCTTGAGTTCTGAAACTGAGAACTTGGTTGTCTCTTGTCAGAGCGTTTGCTTTAAGATTACATAATGTCACTATAAGTTGTCACAACTCGTTAACCTCATTGCCTCCTGGCTCCTAGGAACGCTTGGCTCTGTTTTACTCTGTGTCACAACAGTGTCGTTGAAGTCCCGCACACATTTCAACATTGCCCCCCCGGCCCATTTGTACAGAGGAGGCTGTGTTTTTGGACTGATGCAGGAGATGGAGCTGAACCATTGATAACATTTGTCTGATTGTCTAAAATATCCTGCAGCGGACAGTTGATACTGAAAGAAATCAATGTGTTTTCATACATGCAGCTTTATCATTACAAAACACCTATTGATCTGACATGAATCTCTGCCCTCTATCAAATCATATCATCTTATTCATTCATATTTAGCAAAACAGTTCCTGCTCAAAATACATTCACCGTCCTTTTTTTACCAGAGCTGTCTACTGTATCATGCTGTTGTCACTAGATAGACCCATATCATTCATGTATTATTTCATCTAAAGAGCTTTAGCAGGTTCCATTCAGATGACCGCTGAATGTCTGAAAGCTGTAGAAAATGTTAGTTGGTGGGAGGGCTGAACAATATGAAGAACAGTTAGTTATTTTGACAGATGATGTGATTGTGGCATGAATCATGATTGAGGTGATTTTTATCGTCTCATTATCATTAAGAAAAATATGAAAATGATGATGATGTAATTTTTTGCTGTGGTCATGTTCCTTTAAAACTAGATAATATGATTTATGGGTCAGATTCTCTATGGCACCACAGTGCTTCAGTTTTTCTGTGTGACCCTTATATGTATATATATCTATATATTAGTTGCAGTTTCTGTTCTTTGGATATTTCACATGGTCCTATTGCGATTTTAATCATATTTGGCTTAATTATTCAGACTTAGTATAATAACAAATATTTTAATTTTTAAGCTTTTCATCAAATGTTTAGATATTTAAAATTATTGAAATATTTCAAATGGATCTAATGTTGAAATAAATATACTTTCACCATTCTACTCTATATAAAATAGTAGTTATATGAAGACATGAAAAGTAAATACTTATATTTTTATAAAGATTTAATGACCTCATTTATAGATTTTTATGCTATAACACATTGACTGTTTATTATTTAAACATGATCAAAGTCTGTCAATATGAGCATAAATACAGAATCATAGATGAGGAAAAAAATAAAGATGAACTATTCACTTGATTTTCTGCATCTTTACTAGACATTAACCATCAGCATGAGGTCATCATACATCATCACAGTTTTTTATTTGGCCTTACATCACTGTGAAGCCCTGGAGTAATTCCACAACATCTAATCTGTAAAATATCTGGGGGGAGATTTCAAGCATTTCTAAAGGCTTAACTGTCCTTTGGTATCATCGTTGCCTCGGTGGACTACTTTGAGCCGGAGTGCTGCTGCTGCGGTGATAAATTTCTAATTCCAGCCCAGGCCTGAATATTCAATAAACTTAACCCCCTTCACTGTAAACAAATACCCTCTGAAGAGCCCCCAAATTTGGCTGGGCTGTGTATAGGAGGACTCAGGCTGGTATGTGCTGTGTATACAGTTTCTGCTGTATGCATCGGTGTGGAAGAGTATATGTGTGTGTGTGTGTGTGTGTGTGTGTGTGTGTGTGTGTGTGTGTGTGTGTGTGTGGACGAAGAGGATGTGAAAGAAGTCATTTTTGCCGCAGTGTCTGAGTTGATGTCTCTTCTCTTGCAGGTGACTGGGAGTGTTATCCTCATGACCCCACTGTGTGGCATGTAAGTCACTGTTTCATGTTTTCCTTGTTTTGTTTTAGGTTTTTTTTTTTAATTTCTTCAAATGAAAGGAAAGTAAATAATTGGCATGCCAACATGTATGTGCATGTAAAGTCCAGTGCTAAATCCTATACATCTTTTATCTTTTTTTTTTAATAATATATGACATGTCATGTGCCAGACACTTTTCCCCTGATAAAAAAAAAGTCCAGACCCTGAGTGGGTCTGGACTTTTTAGTGTGTGTGTGTGTCTTTAGGCTTTTACAAAATTGATGTCAAGTGGCTGTTGTGTTAAATCAATCTGTGAGCAAACTTTAGCTAATTTATTCCTCTGAAAATGCTGCAGACTATTGCAACTTTCAGTGCTGTGTGATCCAGCTGTTCCCAGATGAAGGTAGCAAAACTTTAGTTTATGTGTTATGCGCTATATTTATGCTAATTGTTGCAACCATGAATCCTGTGTGATCCTATTTTAATGAGATTGAGTTCAGATGTAAATGCACTGTTGTCGCTCAGACTCTTGTGAAATCAGACATACACTCAGATACACTATGAACAAACCGTGTGCATCATTATTATGCACATTTAAAAACTCTACACAAAGTTTTAACAGCTGATCCAATAAGGACAGTTTAGACAGATATCAACTAGGTGTCACTATTCAGGCAGATGGAAAAAAAGTTTACTGAAACCAAATTATTATCCAAATAAAAATATCGTTACTGCACTGTTAACATTTCCACTTTCTATTACTACGTATATGTCTTCTGAGTTTCAGTGTGTGCATGAGCCCGTATGTTTTGTTGTGTTGCAGCATCCTGTAACCTGGCAGCCATCCAAAGAAGGAGACCATCAAATTGGACGAATCACTCTCAGCAAAAGGAGCGCTGCAATGCCGAAAGAAACCGGAGCTCTGCTGGGGTTAAAGGTCAGAGCAATTGACAACTAGTAATGTCGACCTGTGTTATGATGGACATGACACTAATCTCTCCCTTTCTTTCTCCCTAGGTGGTGGGAGGCAGAGTAACAGAGTCAGGGAGATTAGGTGCCTTCATCACTAAAGTCAAGAAAGGCAGTCTGGCTGATGTGGTGGGACATCTTAGAGCAGGTAAACCATCACATCACTGCAGCCACTCTATTTACAGGCCATCATAAAAGCCTTAGTCATTTAAATAAGAGGCCTTTCAAAGTGTCTCAGAGGGGGTGGTGTCCTAAAGGTGTGAAATGGCCAAAAAGATGTCAGTTTAAATGAACACAATTGGATGCCATATGTCTATAAACACTATTTATATCAGGTTTGAATTAGTTTTAATCTAATTGAACCACCGGTCTTACATTATCAGTACTTCAAGTATGCAGTTGTTCTCATTGTTAATACACTGCATAAAAAACACAATAATAAGTTGATCCTACTACCCAAAATTTTATCTGTAGGCACACTGTTGTTTATTTTAGTATTTTCAGTCCGACATAGTACACAGTCTTCCCAAAGACCCTAAATTTGGGAAGACTTAAATTAAATATTTGAATAGCATGTGGTAAAACCACAATGTCCAGAAGTTTATATTTGAATGTGTAGGAAAGTCAGAAGTCAAGGAAATCAATGAACAAATTAATCAAGTATTGGTTTTATGCTCACAAAATACTCTATTATAAGAAAGATAGGTTGGATTCCCCCTGGCCATGTGCTCTGATTTATCTTTTTAAAACCTGCTGATATTTTTTTCCAGCGGTCCTGTCCAACTTGTGACACAAGTGAAGACACAATCACAAACAACTGTCCTGTCTGCTTTCAGGGGATGAGGTGTTGCAATGGAATGGGAAACTGTTACCAGGGGCGACTATGAAGGAGGTTTACAACATCATCCTGGAGTCTCAAGCTGAGCCTCAAGTGGAGCTGGTGGTATCCAGGCCTATTGGGTAAGTCAGGAATAAAACAGATCCCATACAACACTGGTGCCTTTTGCTGGTATTAGTCGTAATGCAAACCTTTAGTTTTATGAATCGGTCACCAACCTGCATGCTGCACTGAAGTTAACCCTTGCTGAAGCAGGCAGTGCTGACTGAGGGTCTGAGTCAGAGCTGGCTGACCCCAGGTAAGACAGGAGACAGGGGACATGTAGCCTATTTGTATTCTGACCATGTGACTGCATTCAAAATATTCCAGACACCCAGCCATTACCTGCTGCTGGGGGCTGCCAGCTTTTGAAACAGGAACTTTCCATTAAGTCTCACACGCCCCCTTTAAAAAAGTACTCACATTTAATTGTAGGATGGTGTAAGGTGAGTTATTATTGACCCAGTAAAATCAGCTGTTAAAGACAGGAAGTGGCTGCAGCAGATATGTTGGGCTGATGCCAGGCTGGTGGCAAAACACATTAGTCACTGCAGTTACTGTAGGTGTTTGTAGTTTGACTGTGTCAGTTTCAAATAATCTTTTTGACTGAATACTATTAAATATTAAATGTGTTTATGTATTTAAAGCAGACACTTGTTAATTCGTCCTCTACAATTTACAGTGCTATTAATATTGATGATTGAGAACTGCCATGGATGTGGTTTTCCCAGATTATTAATTTCCAGACTGAATACAGATACATTATTTGTCGTACTTCCAATTGTGTTCAAACAGAAAACATCCATTTATGCAGATTCTTTATTTATCTGAGTGTAAGTATGTATTATTGTATCACTGGACTCTCTGAAATCAGTTCATATATGTATTTGTAATCAGAATAATTTAGTTTATCTTTAAAACATTGTTCATTAATTATTTCACAGGGCTGTTATTTACTAATTTAGTAGATGGAAATTGGGATTTCCATGGAAATTTAAAGAATGTATTCATCTACCATGAAAATCTTTATTCTTTCTTTTCTTGTAAACAGATTTTCACATTTTTGCATGTTCAGCTCACCAGCTGTGCACTGACAATTTTTGGTAACACTGAAATGTATCAAATGAAAATGTGCTAATTTGACTTTGTCCCAGTCACCCATAATTAGTCATAAATTACATAATTCAGTACAGGGAATATTCAAAGACATTTTTCAATTCACTGATTGAGATTCTCTTTATGTTACTGGCATTACAGACCTGGAAAATAATGCATTGCAGTTAAATGTCATTTTACATGTCTTTTGAGGGATCACATGAAAAATCTGAATTCTAATTCACACACAGTACTTTGATCAAATCAAACCAAAAGTTCTTTCAAATTCTGTGTATGATCAGATAATCCCAAATAAATGATGTTATTGCTGAAGATGGTTCATGTCTCTGTCATGGAGCACCGTATGTGCGTCGGTATTTTAACAAATTATTATTGTCAATAAGATAAACTCATACTCATTATGATTTTAGGATATTGCAGCTTTTCTTGGGATTGAACCTCATTTGCTCTTTGATGAAAAAGTTGAATGTATTAATTTCTCTCCAAACACTCACGAAGGGTGTGTAGAAAATATCAGTAAGTAATCTGCCCATTTTATTAGGAACCCTTAATCCTCTCACCCATATGGAAACAGTTCTGGTTTTCCTGGTGCCATATTGCATCTTTAAATAATCAAGATACTGATTGATGCAAATATTGGCTTTTTGAACAAAACAACTGAAATTTCTCTGAAATCATCTCCAACTAAATTAAGCTGACGTGAACGGATGCAAAATGGCCAATAGGAAATATCCATCAAAGTAGCATTGCTTTTGCAAGCTTCTTAAGCAGCGGCTGGGATCCCTCTCTTTTACCCCTGGAAAAGTTTGAGGATCCCATAGTAAAATATAATCAAATACTCCTGCTCTAATCTTAATCCCTTGGTTTGGACATTGGGACACTGGGATTCATAAAGCAAGCAGAATTTATTTTATTTTACTTACATCTTTTCAATTTTTTATTTTGGAATGGGCTCCAAGGCAGCCGAGGGTCCATGAAACACTTATCAGTTTAATGTCTGAACTTCAAATCAGAAGCTAAAATATAAACATTTTAAATAGTTCAACATTTTAGCGGAGTGAAATTATAAATTGGATGTCAATCACATGTTTGCACATTAAGAACAGAGCTGGAGCTGGGAGACAATTAGCCTGGCTACTTCTACAATGTATGCTAATGATTGCTAAGCTAGGCTAACCACATCCTGACACCAGCTCTGTACTTGAGACACTGAACTCATGAAGTGAATCATTATAAGATGTTGAACTATTGCTTGTGTGACTAGTGGATTTCAAACACTTAACACCCTGTTCATGTGCAACCAATCAAACACCCTGCAGATCTCTGTGGTGGGGTCACAAATTTAAAACCCTGAACCTTCCCACTTTAAACATTTTGAATTTCTATTAGCAAAACACACTGATAAGCGTTACATAGATTGCCATGCTTTCTTGATATTACATGAAGCTGGTACAATGGATTCTGATGTTTCTCATGGGTGTGGACAGACCTGAGCTACTGTGTGGGCAGAAACCTATTGGTTCTCATCCATTCTCATCTCAGATGATGATTGGCCAGACTAAAACAGCTGACAGAGTGTGGGAAACACTGCAGTCATGAGAAGAGCTTGGCTCTATTCACATCTGCCCTTTTGCTTCTTTTTAATCATATAACATCAGTTCTCAGTCTCAAACAACTTTTATTTATGATGCTACGTTCCTCCAGCGAACTGCTCCTACATTAATATGCATGTGTGCCTGTGCATCAAGAACACTACTAACGTGATTGACTCCAGAATGACGTTTGAAAGAGAGCGACTGACATGTGTCTCTGCTGCTTCTTTTTCAGTGATATCCCAAGAATCCCCGACACGTCCCACCCTCCATTAGAATCTAGTAGGTATCTCCCGTGGCATGCTGGGACATCTCTGTTCATGTATGTCTATCTGCAGTTCTCTCTGTCTCACAGTTAAAGCGGTAGTTTAGGTTACGTACCGTGGGATTGTGCGAGGTGCTCAGCTGTAGTCAGTGTATTACCTACCACAGAAGCTGAGTGATGTGCTGCTGTGGACGCCCCATATTAATGTTTTGCTTATTTGCTTCCTTAGAGTTAGAGGAGATGATCACTACCAGTCTCACAGCTGTACGGAAAGGATAGAAATGAAGCACTAGATTTGTGTAAAGAGTGAAAGCACTGAGAAATAGTCAGGTTTTTATTTATTTATTTATTTTTTTGTAATTTATATTGGAGACCATGTACAAAATACATTGACCTGAGATAGAGATGCTTGTACCAGATTTTGCTCATAGCTACTTTCCATCTGCAGTCCCTGGGTAGGTCGGGGGGTGTAGTTAAATGCAGAACAAAACCCAACATAACTACTACAAATGTGGTCTACATGGCCTCAGTTTTTCTAAACAAAAGCCTATTGGACTCAAAGTAGGACAGAAGCTTGGTAATTTGTCATCCTGACAGGTTAGCTATGGAATAGTCTCAGTTTTCTCAACTCTCTGTCCTGGACATTGTAATGTAAATATGAACACAGTCTTCTCTGTAGAGTGGGACCTGATTATCTTTCCACTCTTCACAAGGCTCACTCATTTTCTCACATTTTTCCTCTGACTCTTGACGACACATTTTGTCTCTGTTCTTGTGACTTTTTGTCCCCTCTGTATGACACCCGACATTCTTCTTCTGGGGTTTAAAAAACTGTCTTTGTTTGTCTTCATAGCAGGTTCCAGTTCTTTTGAGTCACAGAAGATGGAGAGACCGTCCTTAAATGTCCTATCTCCCTCCAGTCCCGGGATGCTCCAAGACGCTCCACAGTTAATGCCAGGGCAGCTCTCGGTGAGTCCCTGTGCTTTGACTGTGGTATGCTTTTCATGTGTTTGTCTGTTTTATGTTGTTTTGTTTGATTTAGCATCAGAATTGTATGTATATGTATCTCTGGTTCAGGTGAAGCTGTGGTATGACAAAGTGGGTCACCAGCTGATTGTCAACGTGCTGCAGGCTGTGGAGCTTCCGCTGCGGCCTGACGGGCGACCCAGGAGCCCCTACGTCAAAATGTACTTCCTCCCTGACCGCAGGTACTCCAACCGATGCTTCACAGGAAGCCCTGTAGAGAGTAAGACCGCAGCCTTTTCCAACTCATGGCCCACTGGAGGCTGAATAATGTTCTCAGAGCACGTTTTGTTTTAATCATAACCAAACACTCAGGACTGCAGTGAAAGCAGGGGAAGCTTTTTCTTTTCTGTTCAATCCTGCTTGTTGCTAACAGCTGTCAGACTGATAAAGCAAACAAGTATATGATGTGGTCCTACAACAAGATACAAGATGATACAAGAGAAAAAGACATTTTTAAAACATTAATAAATATATTTTTATTATATTTCAATTTTTTAAAATCTGTTTTGTCTTATTTTTATTTCAATGATCTTTTCACCTAAATTGTGGTATTTTGAAAATACCTTGTTGGCCCACTTAAATTCAGGTAAACTGCTAAAAATAACAAAAGATTAAGATGAACTAGAAAATATCCTTGCAGATATTTTGAGTGCCACAGAGGGCGATGCCAGGGGCGTGATCTCTGTCAACAAGGGAATCAAACCCACAACCTTAAGGTCATGAAAAAGCTAATCAGACAGACACAGAATTCTCTCTCTCTGAGCACTGACATTGAGGAGCTGTCACCCTGTTTATTTGTGTGTGTTTGTGTATAACAGAAACTTGATATAAATGTATGGGAGGCTGGTAAACTGCAGAGATGTCAGAGGAGTCCCTGATTAATGAATTGACCTCAGCTGTGGCTCTGGCCTCATGCTCAGAGGCTGCCACGGCAACTTGAGGGGGTTGCCACGACGATAGACGCACCCCAGGCTGAGGCAGACAGAATTAGACTTTTTCAAACATATATTAGCTCAGCATACTTTTACCTAGAGAGTCCATTTAAAGTGACACAAGTCTTGTGTACTAATGCACTTTTTACCACATTTTAATTAATCACTGCTCAATGATCATGATTATTTTTGGAGAAATTTTGAGATTATAATGGGTGTGTACACAGAATATATTACCATCTTTGGGTCTTTGGGGGTAATCAGATGATAAAGGGTGGAGGGTAGGTTATGGAGGGGTTGTGTCTTGGGAGGGTAATCGGGTGGAGGGCAAAGGGTGGAGGGTGGGAGGGGGGATTTGAGAGGAAGGGCTTCTCATTCTTCTACTCCAGGGGTGGGCAATTCATTCCACAAAGGGCCGGTGTGGCTGCAGGTTTTTGTTCCAACCAATCAAGAGCACACAGTTTGACCAATCAGCTGTCTGAAGACTGAGATCAGTTGATTAACTGAGTCAAGTCTGGTGTGCTGCTGCTTGGTTGGAACAAAAACCTGCAGCCACACGGCCCTTTGTGGAATGAATTGCCCACCCCTGTTCTACTCCACTCTCCCTCTTCTCTCTCTCTCCCTTTCTTTTTCTCTTGTTCTTTTCTTTCTCTCCTTTCCCTCTTCTAGATCTGTTCTCATGTATTCATGCACATGTGTTTGTGTGTGAGTGGGAGAGGAGTGCGCGTGCATGTGTCTTCACAGAGACTTCATTCTGTATAAGAGGTCTGCAGCTATTTCATAGCTGTAGAGGTCAGTGCCTCGGTGTGTTTACCCCATGGCACTAATAACAATAGACTGCGTTTGCACAGAGTTTTAAATGTCAAAATCTGGTGAGACAGGTTTGCTTCTTAAGCAGTATTTTACTTACTAAACATCAGAGAAACCATGAAGAGAAATCAAAAAGCTGCAAACATTTAAAAAGACATCCAGTTAACAGTAGTACAAATGAAAATGAACCTGCATGTCACTTGTAGATCCAGACATACATGGTGCACATTTTAGGTAACTGAGGGACAAACAGGTCTGTGATTCTAGAAAGTTTTGCTTCTGTCATTTAAACACAGGATAAACAATAAAGGTGAGTTTACTAAAGAGGGGGGACTTGACCCGGCTGAGTGTGTGGTGTGTTGTTTTACGCAGCGACAAGAGCAAACGAAGGACAAAAGCTGTGAAGAAGACCTGCGAGCCCAAGTGGAACCAGACCTTCGTCTACACTCATGTCCATCGCAGGGATTTCCGCAACCACATGCTGGAGCTGACTGTGTGGGACCAGCCCAGGTCACCAGAGGAAGACAGCGTCTTTATGGGAGAGGTAACACACACACTCCCTTTTGTAGCACATATTTGTGTACTTGTACTTGTGCCCCCTCATGGTGGTTCTTGGTCTGGATCACAGTTGTTACCTTGGTGACTTCAGTATAAATTAGTGTCCCCACTGTAATCCTGGGTAGGGCTTCAGTAACACAACATTTATATTCATCTACCATGTGGATTATGCCCTGAACAGATCCTGATAGAGCTGGAGACGGCCTTACTGGACGAAAAGCCTCACTGGTATCCACTCCAAACCCATGATGTCTCATCCATACCGCTGCCCGGCCCTCCCCATACCTGCCCCGACGACAGACTGAACCTCCTGGCAAGAAGCTGCAGCGTAAGTCTGAGATAATGTGTCTGTGTGTACGTGTGTGTGAATGCGTTTGTTTGTATATTCCTATATGTTATTACTTATCCTGTGTGTGAGTGTGCTCGCATGCTTGCATCAACATGTAAGAGAGAAAAGACTGTGTGTAGTTTATTATCAGTGAAATCTAACATGTATGAAGATGCAAATGTTTTCATCAGCCTTCCCTAACACTGCCTTTGTACCTGGATGCGTGCATGCGTATATGTGTGTGTGGTGCGTGTATACACATCTGTGTCTGTCTGTGTCTGTGTGTGTGTCTATGACTGTTTAGGTTCTCAGCGTGTAACAGAGCCTGAGTTTGATGAGGGTACAGCAGTAGTGTCTAAAGGTGGGTGGGGACCGTTTCCAAGTGTTATAATGCAGTGTGTCCCAGAGCTGGTGTTTTCATTTGTGGTGCTGTTCTGGTGCTCGCCTGGCTGGAACACGTGTGTCTGCATTAATTAACAGCAACGCTGGCAGAAAAAATGAAATACTGATATTGTGTTGATGTGATAATATCTTGTGAATATTTTGTTATTCATATTTTTTCTTTTTGCTGTCTATTAAATGTAACTGTTGTTTTGAATATTTTGTACAGTTATGTGTAAAATCTCCCTACACTCATACACTCATTTCCTAAAAAGGAGACAAAACACAGCTTCACATATATTATTAATGCCGTTTTTCATTCGTCAGCAATGATGACCACAAATAAATCAGTGTGTGGGAAACACTGTCAACTGTAGACAACATGTTGACATGTGGTGGAATCATACAGGCTCCATGCTCCTGTCTCGGATGAGTCTCATCTAAAATAAAGTTTGAAAGTGTTAATTTCCAAACCATCAACCAAACTAAGACAAAGCACTGCGATGTTGAAACCCAGCTCGTTGTTTGTGTGTGTGTGTACTGTAAAAGTCGGTCTTAGTCTTTGTCTTTGTACAAGAGGGTTGGTCTGGTCTGGTGTTTGGATGAGAATCAAGTTAAAAAGAGATAAAGGAGGAATGTAAAAATATATCACTCTCACCAAGTTTTTGTTTTACTTAACATGCACGGCAGGAATACATGAAAAAGCTCACTAGCACTTTGTGAAGTGAAGCTAATGGCCCACGCTGAGCTCGGGAAATGAAACCAATGACCTTGGAATCACAACAAAGCCCGACACAGTCGCTCAGATCCCTTCAAGGCTGATCAGTCTCTTTATTTATATTTTTATCTTCAGAGATTAGTTCTGCCACAAACCAAAAAAAAGATTTTTTTTACTACACTTTTAAAAATACAGCATACTGTCATGAAACGTGTGGTGCTATTTTTGGAATAATCTTTTAATAGCCTGTATCCTTGAGGCAGATTGTTCTGTTGAGGTTGCTGTGCAGTGAGTTAAGTGGTATCAGGCTCTAAGATAACATGTTAGCATATATGTTATTAGTAGTAATCTAGAGTAGTGTATAATGGGCTTACATGTCATGTGGTAGGAGGCTACTAGCATGATTGTATACCTAGATCCAAGACAGCAGGCGACTAGCTTCGTTTTAAACTTGTGATTATGAGTCTTTAGACAAACAATTAAATTGGAGATAATTGGTACCTTGGTAGTGAATGTGATGATTTATTTATTCACTACAGCCCGACATACAGTGACCTCTCAGCAGTTGTCCTGTGTCAATCCAGTGAACTGCTTTAGACATTTGGATTCTTCTGATGCCATTTAACTCGATATAAGGAACTGTAAAATAAAAATAAAAATGTGCGACTTGAAAAAGCAAAGTAGAGCTTTGTGATTCAGGCTTAAGGATGTACAGCACACTTCCTCCTTAACTATCTATTATCCTACCACATGGAGAGCCACAGTTGACAAATGCATAAGTCTCTCCTCTTTTATTTATATTATTCTTTTTATCTATGATTGAACACATTAATTCAGTTTTTCTACATTTGATGTTAACGTTTCTGCACTCTTCACATTTATTTATAATGTGTGTGTATGTGCATGGCCTCTTCCACCAAGCAGCAGATGGGCGAGGCAGGGAGAGGCAACGGGAGTCCACGTCAACTCTGGAGGTGCCAGACCAACAGAGGACACCCGCCCATCACATACGATCCCGCTCCGTCTCCCCACACCGAGAAGAGCAAGGCCGCATCCGGTCCAGGCCACTCAATGTTCCTGCCCAGAGGTGAGGCCTGGTTGGAGGCCAGAGACACAAGCTTTCAATAAGACATGAGACATGAAGTGACACTCCTAATCTTTAGAGTGTGAGCCCCCCACCACATCTGAGCCTGAAGAGTGCCTTTATAATCAAAGTTTGACCCTTGATCATCTTATTAACTCAAATATGTGTTAGTTTGTGCTCACTTCTCTGACACCACTATGAGTAAGGCCTGAG
Source organism: Caranx ignobilis (assembly GCA_021432705.1). NCBI lineage: Eukaryota > Metazoa > Chordata > Actinopteri > Carangiformes > Carangidae > Caranx > Caranx ignobilis. The sequence goes on from MU269990.1 coordinate 13,534,331, forward strand.
AGCATTTACTGTGTGCGTGGCATCGCCTAAGGTCTGATGATGATTCTTAATATCAGCCTGAAAACACAGGCCACTTGGAAGAGGTAAAAGCAGCACAGTAGACAGAGAGAGGAATGAGAGGGTTTGTTGGAAGGAAGCAAACAGTCCATCTACTAATGAAATGTCTGTCTGATGCAGAACACACCGTCCTGCCAGCTCTGCTTTTACTGGCTCTGCTTTTACTGGCTGAGCCAAATGAGTCCCACCAAGAGTCTGCTAAAACACCACCTGACCACAAATCTGACAGAAGTTTCTTCTTTCTTTCTTTCTTTCTTTCTTTCTTTCTTTCTTGCAGGAGTTTGGATGATGAGCTTCCTCACAGTCGTCGTTCTCGTTCTCCAACCCGGTACCACGACGCTGCCAGAGGTCGCCACCAGGAGGAGGAGTACCTGGACGACAGGTGTGTGTCGCTGATGTGGTGTGTCTGTTCAGAATGAACGTGGTCAGAGTTGTTTCGTTGTTGGTCAGAAAACTTTGTCTCTTCGTATTTTTCGTGTGTTACAGCTGCTTACTCATGCGTGCATGAGACAGTAGCTCTTTGGCAGATCTTATATTTTCACTATTAAGTATGAATGATTGTCCTGAGCAAACTAAACTTTATTTTATCAAGCAGTTTAAATTATTTTCTTTCATTTACCATTTAATTTTTTGTCTTTCATTTTCTATCTTCTCAAATAATCTTTGGGCTTCAAATCAAGTTTGGTGCAGTAGCTTTTCATTGGTGGTGAAAATGTTTAGACATGAACATGAAATGCTTGGTTGCAAAAATCTGTGGCATTTTGTGTGTGTGTGTGTGTGTGTGTGTGTGTCGTGTGTGCATAGCAATCAGCAACAACCTCTCTTTTCTATTCAACCTCTTCTCCCTCTGCTCTTCTGGTTTTTTGACTGTTGTTAATTTCCTCATGTGTCATCCATCCCCATGGTAACAACAGTGAGATCATCATGATCCACCAGTCAATGCGAGGCAAAAGTGCTGAGTGCCTCCACACCAGGTAAACCAGCCAATCATGACGTTTGTTTACATTTTGGTTCTGGATTTGGGATCCGGCTCAGTTCTGTGTGTAGTGTTCACATTAACATGATTGTTGAAATCCAGTCATTGAAATTATAGTTTACAATGAGTGATGGGAGTATCTTATTATTGTATGTTTTAGCATAATCATGCAGTGTATACATGAAACCGATTGAACCTATCTTGTTGTACTTTTCATGTGATGAACTTGTAACAGATGATCAGGAGAACATAATTTCAGTTGTTTAAAAAAGTACATTTTGTGCATTTGTTGGGGTCACACATTTCGTCCTCTAAGGAATAAGATAAACCTATGTATGAACACAGCCAGACCTATTAGTGGGACAGATTTATTGTTCTTTTGTTGGTTTTGGCTGAGGTCTAAAAAGTCAATTAGCTCCAGCTATAATTTCAGGTGAAATGAAGTGGGCCAGCTCCTCTCAGATTAATGCAGCTGTCAGCTGTACTACTGCCTCAGGTCCACAAGAGGACAGTACAGGACCACGCTTGTATTCAAGCTGTGATTCTCAGCAGATTTCTACACACCAACCAGGCCAACAGCAGCTTGTTACTAGGATGCTGCTTGTCCAGTTCCTGTGTCACAGAGACACTGCTAAGCTCATCACTGCCACAGCTTGAACGAAATGATTGATAGGTCTTGCCTCTGCACTCTGTTCCCACATCCTGAAACAGCTCCACATATCAACACATTCAGCAGTCGTTTATCACATGTACTGCAGTCACCTTCACTTGGGTCTGAGGTTGCTGTTGAAGCACACAGCCAGAGAGGTAAATCTTACTCTTGAAAGCACATCTGTATGTGTCATTTCAAGGCAGAGAGGTAATGTTATCTTTATGCAACCACTCCTCTCTAATAGAAACATAATGAGCTGGATACACTCTCTATTTGGACTGTGTATACACACACGGATGTGTTTGAAGGAGAACAGTGTTTTTAAGTGTCAGTTGAGATGAGAAGCAGCTTTTGATGCTTGTATATCTGTCATGCTGAGCTGTAGTTCTACTCACTCACTGCAAAGCCACAGAAGCTTAGCCAGTGATTTTTGCAAGACATGCTCTCTAACAGGAAACCTGCTTTACTTTGCATCAATTGGCCCATCAGGTGAATTGAAGACATGCATTGCACTTTTAATCTTGACATATCATATCTTCAATAAGCTAACTGACATAGTAAATAGTATAAAATCACTGGTTAAGTGGGATTTTCTTTGTTCTTTTACACTGTGGAACTTTTTTCTGTTGTCCAAATGCTCCTACACACTTGTTTTTTTTTCTCCTCCCCTAACCTGTTCCTCCCATTTTCCTACTTGTGTTTGCTGCATGCATGCTAACATCAGGAGATCTAGTAGGCACAGTAACACACTGCCACCTAAGATGCCACTTTTGTTCAACGGCATCCACAAACACACAACCAGGTAAGTTCACAGCTTAGGGTTCAGTGTACTTGCAGAGGTGAGAAAGCCTCATTCAAAGTCCCATTAAAATGTATAATTATGCCATTATAGATAATTACAGCCTTGGTACTGAGGCTTTTTCACCAATATCCTACAGGCCCATGTCTACAAAACAACTACAAAACCCATGTCTATGAAGTCACACACAACTGACTGACTGAAAGCAACTTAGTTTAAGTTTGTGATCAGCTTTTTCAACAGTGTAATATTCAGCTCCTGACACTGTTCATGACTCTTAAAATCATATAAATCTCTGTTGAAAATCTTTTTACCATGACCACTTCATGATCTGCGTGATGTCAATACTCCAACAGATTCCTCCAGAATTGTTTACAACATAAAATGAATGGATTTTTCACTTCTGGGTGCCCAGTGTAACCCATGTTGAACAGCCTCCTCCTGGCTGCATCACCTGCGTGTCTTTGTCCAGATGCAATAGTGCAATAGTGCACAGTTTTGATAGGACTTCTTGTGTAAGTGCTGCTTGACAGAAAAGTTCAAACTGACTGTTTTCACACCTCTGCTCACCTGGCCAGTTGCCATATAAAGTGGGTGTGGCTATCAGATTATCCAGTTTCAGTGTACTGCCTTTTTTCAGTGCACTTTGTACAAGTACTTTGTTGAGTTTGCTGTACTGAGGCCTTTAGATGTTTGATCATTTTAGACATTTGAACCAATAGAGAAGCAATTAATCATTTTATTGTAGTTAAATAAAATATTTTATTTATTACTATATTACAGTTGCAGGATATAAGCTGTGCATTTGTATAGTATAGAGGGAGCCACACAGCCGTGCAGAGACCAGTGGGCGTCTCTTACTGTGAGTATGTTCCACAGCAGCAGGGGCTGCACAGATTAGTTTCTCAGCTTTCTCTCCTTTGTTTCCTTTCATTTGCAAATGCATGCTGCTGTTGAAAACCTTCGTCTCGTGAGTAGCTCCACACTGCCTGCATGTCGAAAGATGAGCTCTGTCATGGGATCGCAAGTAGTCATGGCAACACGCCATTCCATCACACACCGTGTTGTGATGTTCACAGATGAGGTGACAGTTAGGTAAGACATGCACACACTCATGCGGATTGTCACTATTACCGGTTAGACAAAATGAGAGTAAAGCTCCCAGGTTGTGAGGAAAGTGCAGAGAGCACACTTTGCCATGGCAGTCTATCATACTTCATCTCCATGACAACCATAACAACACATAGACACCCCCATTCTTACATCAGTCAGTCAGTCATGGTTCAGTTCTCAAAGTAGCATCATGATTTTGGGAATGTAACCAGAGTTTCCTTTAAAATGTTTTTTTTTTCTGTTTGTCCATTGTTTTTCTCTTTGTGTTTGTTTCTCTACTCTCCTGCTGTCTCCTCTTTCTCTTCTCCCTCTCTTCCTCCATTGGATGGCATTTTGTGCTGTGGTGCCTCTAGTGACCTCCAGCCTTCTCTGGACAGGGTTAGGAGTGCTAGCGCCAACTGTCTGACTCCAGACAATCATGCCCCCTCACCAGAGACTGAAAGGTACCAGCCTCTGAACCCAGCACTCCTCCTGTAGTCCTCCTGCAGCTTCTTGCTCTCACCTTCCCTGGTCTTTGTAGTTTCCTTTCCTCTCCTACACAGGCTGATGATTAAACCCTCCCCTCCTCACCCCCCCCCCCCCCTTTCGCTGTACACTACTCTCCCAGTCTGTCGTTCCACCCAGCAGTTCCTGTGCTTTGCCACTTTGCCACTCAGGTTGTGTGCGAAGGTGCAACGATTTTTCAATATTGCAAAATTTGATGATATACTAAGGATAGAGTGACATATTCACTATGAAACTAGAAATATATTTCCTACTATACATCTCAGTGAAACATTTTAACGTGAACAATACAGACTTTACTGTATTACTTATATTTACCACATGGGAGCAGTGTAGCTGCAGATCATCTGCCATTAGAATGTAAGAACCCCATATAATGGTGCTGCTGTTCATTTCTTTCATAATGTAACAGTCTGCCTTTGAGCAGGTACCACCTTGCACAACACTCTTGAAAGTCGTATTGACATGTGCATCAGATCATAAACTCTTACTTTGAAAGAAACAAAAGAATCCTCTACATTGAAATTTAATTAGTGAATTTTACCTTTACCTTTACTTCTACAGGTGATCAACAATCGTTTCATACAATTCACCGTTCAGTTGATTAGGCTTGATTAAATTGAAGATGATCATGATGTGAAGTCATCTGTTAGCAGTGTAGTTTCAGTGCAGTTTGATGGCCAGGATCAGGATTAAAGTATTTACTGTCATATTTTTTGTCCAAAATCAATGTTTTACTGGCATCAAAATTTGATGCCAGTAAGACATCAAGACACTTTTATTGATCCTTTTATTGAAAAGCTAGAAGTTGAGAATTTAATTGACCCCCTGGTAACAGAATTGGTGCACCTCTTGTTGTACGTCTTCCAAAGAGCTCTTCTTTAGTCAGCATCCTTTATCTTAACTTGCTTAACGTCACACCAGCCAGGCCTCAGTGCAAGAAAGTATTAAAACCAATAATTTGTCTGTTTCACTTCTTAGTAACACCAGTATAACTGTTCCAGTCTCACCCAAATATGCACATTGAGACTGAGATAATATCTCATATTATGAGATGATCTTTCTTGGTCAAACATTACTCAATAACTAAAATCCATTGAAGGATAGGTGTGGATTCTTGGATACTTTAATGCAATAAGTACATAACATACAGTGGCAAGAAGAAGTGAGCTCAATGGAATGACCTGCATTTTATTTAAAAAAAATGTCCACATTTTCATCTCAAACAATCTATTTTAACTAATAACTTACAAATGACTGCATTGTTCTTGTCTATATTGACATCATTCAGAAATACACAGTGTAGGTGAACCTCCTGCCTAATGGTGTCAGTGAAAACCACCTGGAGTCAGAAATGGTCAAACTTGGTGTCTAATCAAGGAAATTGGATTGGAGGGGTGTGTTAGAGCTACTTTTGCTCATGAATAAACCCCAACACCTTGATCCTATGGAATTAAACTCCTCTCAGAAAAAACAAAAAAGGATTTTCATACATAAAATATCAAAGTGTAACCAGAAACTTCCCTGAGAAGTAGGTGGACACCAAAGCAGAGCTAAAAGCAAATTGAACATTGGACTTTAAATTAAAGCTTATATTTATGAGCATCTGTTGGATGTGGAAATAGACAACTGTAAACAAGTTCGCTACAACAACTTTACAAGGTGATAATATTTTATATCTACAGTTTGTTCCATTACCCCAAGTGGTCAAAAAGAGGCTTTGGCAACGTTTCACTGTGCATGCCTGATAATAGAATAGCATGACTTTCTGGTTTTGTAATGGCTTACTGATTTGGTCATATGGGTGATATATTCTGTATGTGTACACATAGAAAATCTTTGTCACATTCCCTGCCCCGGAGACGTCCGGCAAGCCCCAGGATTCTAATTCAACATGCTTCCCCTGAAGATGACAGGTATCCCTTTTGTGGATCCCCAGCTGCTTCCTCCTAGAGCTTGACTTGTGCCTTCAAATCTGACGCCATTACATGAAAACCTAAAGGGTTTTTTTTTTAGAACTATGAGAGGAGAAAGATTTTTTCTTTAAGGCAGTGTGTCACCAATTCACAAAGACTATTTTCTGTAATGTAGAGAAACAGATCCTCTGAAAACCTGACTGACGTCCCCCGGTTCAGTTGGGTCTTATTGGGTTCAGGCAGATGTCAAGCTCTACTTTGTATTTGCAGCTAACAATAATCTTTTTACAGACTTCAGAAATCTCTGTGAATAGCTGGTAGTGAGCTTGCATCCTGATCTTTTCCAGCTTTCTTTTCTGATAAAGTGTAGTGTGTGACTTTATCTTGTATCATATGAAACTTCATTCACCAAATGTAGTGACAGTGGCTTGATTTTAACATTAGTACCTTTAAAGAAAAAGTTAAACATTTTGGGAAATATGTTGTAACATCTGTTATGTCAGCCTCTTAAATGCACCCATTAATGACTCAATAAGAAAGATCTATATCAGCAACTATCCTTGACTCTCTATGGCCAGTTCAGCATCTTCAAATGTGATGTCTCTCAAATCCTTTCAGACATAATGCTATTCATTAACTAATGAAATGCAGTGTCAGTTATGGTGATTACATCACAAGTCAAACCTAACAACTCGATAACTCTGCATTCACTCTTACCTGTTTAATCCATTGTAAGAGGATTTGACTGATTATGCTTTAACTGACCCAGGCTAAAGCCACCACTCCACACTCCTGTCCACTGTCTTTGTTTGGTAACTCACAGGCTCCAGTGAACTTGTGAAATTGAACACAGTTCCAGGGCAGGTTAACCATTGGTAAACTGGTGAAAGTTACAATGTTGTAAGTCCCACAACTCTGCAAAACAACCAGTTCAAATAATAATGTTTGAATTTACTTTGAGTTGATTTAATATTGAAAACAACAGATTTACAGTACTCACCATTAGGCTTTATGGTCAGATACATTAAGATCAACAGGAGCTAAAAGCTAGCTTGGTTTGTCCGAAGGTATGGATTCACAAATGCTAGGCTATGCTAATATCGCCTGTTTTATTTTCCCAAAATGTTCATCTTGCTTATTACTAGTATTAAAGGTTTCGTGAGAACAACTGCAGATTTTCCATTATTAAAAAACATAAATACAAGATAGAATCATTTACGTATGACACTTTTTGCAGTTTAGCTCCATATTGTAAAGTGTGTTTTGATAAATGAGCTGGCTGGACGCAGTGAGAGTGAATGCAATACACAATGTAGAACCTGTCATAACAAACTTTCTGGGATACAGACATGTTCTACTTTGATAATTTGTCACTCACATTGTGTGACTGGTTGTTTGTGTGGCTTTCAGTGTGTGGTTGGTGTTTTTCTGGAACGCAGTCTGATGTGAAGACTTTTAGCCACAGGCTTTGGTTGTGGTTGGTGCTGTAGTTTTGTCCTGCTGCTTCTCCACCTCCTTCCTTCCTGGTTTTTAGTGGCAACTTTGTGCTCTTGTGAACTCATGGTAGTTTGTATCGGTCATGGTGTGATATCCTGCCTTCAGTTTGCTTCTTGCTGTCTTTCCAAGTTTACTTGTGTACAGGGACTTTGCATCCGCAGCTTCTGTGTGCTCACCTTCTCCTCTCACTCTTTGGCAAGTCCCTGTTCAAGGCTTAGTGCTGAGCAGTGACTAAGAATTTCAAATCACAAGTGTGACTGTGTGTGTGTGTATGCATGTGTGTGCGTTCATGTCTGTGTGTGGTGATGCATGTATCATCTTTGTCATCCTCATGTCCATGAATGGAGAATATGGATGCTACTTCCCACCCAAGAGACTTTAACTCACCTCAGTACAAAGACGAGGTACACACACACTTACGTGCACCCACACACAGGCACACTTACAGATGAACCATGATTATGACACCCCTTATTCATATCACCGTCGCACCATGCATCACAGCATGCCTCCTATTCCCTGTTTTCCACATCATAAACTTATAAGGCCACCGACAGCCCCCCGACACAGTCAGAGTCCTCTAAATCTAAATGATTTATCCTCCGTCATACTCCCCTCCATCCTCTCATCCATACATCCATCTTTCTTTTCTGTTCTGTGTTACTCACCTCGTACATCCACCATTCTTCAGAAAGCCTCGGACCCTGGAAACACCTGAATGTCAGACTCTTGGCAGGAGGCTCTCTGGGAGAGGCAGGTAAGGCATGTACTGTAGGTTCAGCACATGTCAGATGGTGCAGTGTGGGCTCACTGACAGGGAGAGATTGAAAGTACTTAACTTTACAATTAATGTTTGAATTTTCTATCACTTGAAAGTTGCCAGTTTGGAAGAAGTCCTCTCCTTTTTGAGTCAATGTCAGATTAATGGAGATTTTCTGGCTCTAGATACAAAATAAGCCACAGCCCTTGTTTGATTTTAAAGTAAATTCTAATTGTTATTAAGTAACAGTTGTTCTAGATTTTGAATAGGTTTCTGAACATTTGGTGCTTAGCTGGATGAATTGGGTCAAATTGTGGTCATCAGTTTGATGACATTCATTTCAGATCAAACTTTTATTGGCTCTCCTCGGTCTCCATTAATGCACATTAATTTGTGTGGAGGTTTGCTGACTGTGACTCATCAGCAGAAGTTGCTCCACTCTCCGAAGCAGGCATCCACTGACCTGCAGTCACATTATAGTGCATTAGCTTTTATAAAATCAACATGGACATCTAGTGCACATCCCAGTGTGGTTTTTAAGTGCTTTAAAGTATTGCTTTAAAAGCATCAATAAATTTTACATCATGTGTCAACCTTTTCTCCTTAAAAATATGTTATTATACAATGGTTGTGCCAAATATGTTAACATACATATATTTTAGGGAGAAATGGTTGGATGTTCAGATAATGGTTCTTTAATCACCCTTTTAATGTAGATCAAACCATTTCACATTCTTTAAACTTTAAAGGTCCTACATTATATAAAAGCACATCTTCATGCCCTTTATTATACAGCAGGTCGAGGTTTATATATTAATTCTGTGAAAGAATCAAGGACTCAATCCAAAGAAACACTCAGAAAGTGAACCTCAACACCAGCTGTCATGACTAGTGTAACTTTGTGATGTCACAGAGTGACAGAGTCTCTCTTCTGATTGGCTCTGATTGTTGTTTCTATAGCCCCAGAGTGAGGCCTGAGAGAGGAGATGTGTAATAACCCTAATAGTTATTGGGACTTACAACCACAAATGCTGTATAACCTCTTATGGATCAATACTTCATATAAAACACAGGAAAAGGATAGAACATGGGGCTGTTTAATGTATGGTTTGTGGTTTATTTTACACTTTTTTAAAAATCCTTTATTATTATCATTTTAAATAGTTTTTTTCTTCTTTCTGTTGCTTTTCCCTCCTCTGCCATTTTTCTTCAACCTCATCCTTCTACCCTCCCTTGTTTTGCACGCTGCTGCTCACACATTGTGTTGCTTTGGCTTTGGGTTTGTATGAAACTTCATGTGCATTTGTGTGTACCAGAATCAAACCTACCTCTATATTGAGAGGCTCTAGAGGAAAGAAGGCCCCACATCAGGCCCTTGGTAAGGGGTTCCCTTTGAATATGACCCCTAGACACAGAGGCAGATCCCCTTTCATTTCCTGTATACTGTTGAACACGGCTGCTCTCTCACTCCCACATACTCTTCTCAGTGTGAGTGTGCTTCTGTGATGTGTCTGTGCCACAACGCAGCCTCCGATGCTGCAGCTCCACTGTGTTTGTGTACACACTGTACGGTGCACTGTATGTCGTGTGGGCGTTTGTCAGTGTAATATTGTAATTTCTCTGTGGATGTGTGAGTGTTGTTAAGATTCTGTGGGTTAAATTCCTGTTTTGCACATTCTGGTGTGTAACACCAATCCTTCAGAATATGACCAATTACTACATTTGTTACATACATAGAAATTTTGAATGGAAATTGCACAACTGCTCATGTAATTATACATGATATTCATATTTTGACACATTTAATACTCAGCAGAATAATGAAAATGACTCAATAGTTTTCTGTTTGTCTGGAGAATGTTACTTGAAAACATAAATGAGACAGTACTCTCACAGGGTCACTCACAGTGAAATAGAAAAGACGGCTTTTATGAGTAGCTCCTGTTCCCAGGTGTTTTGTGAGGATGGATCAGAATGAATGAGCGTCTGCAGAGCTGGTTTGGAGCGCAGCTTTAACGGCTCTCACCTTCTCTCTGTGTCCTTTCTCTAAACCTTAATTTGCTGCTCTTTTTGGCAACAGAGTCCCTGACTTTCAAACCCTGAACAAGATTTTCTTTGCTGTACTTTGTGAAAATGTTGCCTCTGATTTTCCACCAAAATATTGCTGCTGTACTTCCGTCTCTGAGACCGATGCTCTTCCTACAGTCACATTTTCTATGCAGCTTTATCTTTGATGTTAAAGCACGATATGAAACGACACAAGGTTCCACTCTGTGTGTGAATTTCAATGTCAAAATTGTGTGAAATCTGAGCAGCGAGAGCCCGTGCAACAGTGCCTCATCGTGGATCACAAACATATTGACTTTCATTTTCTCTCCTTTTTATTCCTGTTCTTTTCATTCTTGTTTTTGGTTCATTCTTGTTCCTGCTCTTTTCTTCAACCTTCTCACCCTCTCTCCTTCCCACTGGTTGTGTTCTTCTGTCTGCTTTCATGTTGTTTTGTGTTAGGGGCCACCTCCAAAGTGGTGCGTCTCTTTCCTCCTCTGTGACATCCTCCTCAGCCCGCAGAGTGAGGCAACTCCCACAGCTTCCCCCCAAGAGCAGCACTGTAGAACAAGGTACTGTATGTGTTGATGATGATGGTGTGTATGTGTGTAGCACCAAATCATACTTGAACATGTAGCAGTCTGAGAGATGTGTAATTAATAAATATGAGTATCCACCATGACGAGGCAGAAGGAAATATTTGCTATATCCTGAACTCTCAGGTTAGAGGCAAAGATACATGACATCCATAAAGACATCATTCAAACTGACTGCAGTACGTGGACGTGTGTATTGAGCAGAACCTATACCACTGTGTTAAAATTTAACGTAAACGTTTTCTAACAGCTGTAGACTACTAATCCTGTGTGGATGTGATATGATTGCTGCTGTCGTCTGGCTCAGGTTCAACCGTTTGCAAACCTCAAATACATATATGAATGACTGTCAGTCAGAGAAAAATCAGTTCTTCTTCATTGCTCTAAAACAGTGGTTTCCTGTGGCTGCTCAGTACGACTTACTGTGTATGCTGCAGTGAAGAAAAATTAGATTTTAGGGAAACTGCTGTTTTATCCAGGTATGAAACAGATTAGTATTTTGTTAATATATTAGACAGGATCATATCATTGACTTCCAATTCTAGTATCAGTATCAGAGGACCATCAGATGAAAGGTTGATGTGGCCTGTGCTCTGTATCTAGGGTGGTGCTGGGCCATTTAGTGCAGTCCTCAGCTTCTCTTCATTTTTATCATGTCTTCAGACTGCACACTAAATCTGAATTGTTGTATTTTATACATCTTCCTAAAGCCTGAACAAGAGTTTGCTTACCTTGTTCTTTGGCAGGTGTGGATGTGTGAGGGTTCAGATGCAGCCTTAGGGAATGAACTGGTCATAATTGCCCATTCTGTAACACTTGATTTAAGGGCTGTGTGATAATTCACTATTCTTCATTTATCAGCTTTGAGTTGACCTGTTCTGTGATCATGATGTTATCATGTCATTTCTACACAGTTGTGTCATCTGTTCAACAAACTAAGAAACTAAAGGAGTGAATACTTCAGTTACTTGTGAAAAAGTATTGTCTGACCTACCTTTTCTGTCATGCTTTATTTATTCATTTATTTACTTGTGCATTTATTTATGTTTGTGTGTATGTGTAGCCCTGGTAGCAGAGCAGCGTGTCCGTCAGCTCCAGATGAGGGTTCAGTCCAACCGGATGTCAGCTGCCTCCACCACCAGCCAACAGGAGCTGGACAGATCCCTCAAGAACAAACGGGAGGTGTGTGTCAGTGTTTTTACCCCAACACTTCACCAATTCACTTTAAAACAAACTCATCAGGAAAGTAAGGAGTTGAAGCCAGAAAGAGTAAGCATTAATCCTACTGAAGTGCATCACACTCAACCGAATGCACTGTCTAAGGAAGTAATAAATAATGTTATAATAATGGTGAAGACCACTCAGTGAAATGAATGGGTTCCAACTGGCCAGTCACTCAAGAATGCACCTAACACTGTGAATATAGAAGTGTATCATCCACACAGGCCGGTTGTTCTGTCCCTAAAGAGAATTCTGACACTTTAATGGTGATATTGCAACTTTCACAAGTCTACACACCATCAGCAGAACTTTACCTGCGTGGTAAAAATACTGCCTTTGATTTGAAGGTGAACTGATTTAAATCTGAGTAAAACACATCACTTGCAGAAACATCCGGAAGTGGCAGCTAATTCTCTAATATGAATGAAAAACAGTAAGGCACACAATGATTGAAGGTGGATTCACAGTCATTTTCATATATTTTATTACTTCTGCTTTTTGCCTGTTGTAAGCTTTAGACAACCTTCACAGTTTTGCAAAGTTTAAACTAAATATCAGTCGACTTAGAAAATATTTTAAAGTGAAAATGTTGGTTAAACAAGACTGTGATTAGATGAACGGTGTAATTAAACAAAATTTAAAACAGTTTCATTTCAATCAAATACAGAAACATTTTCTAGATTTCAAATTTAAATCAGCCTTAATATGTTGTTTTTCAGCATGATGAATGAATGTCTACTCTAACAATGATTTTCTCTGAGTTTGTCACCACAAACAGTAAAGTACTGCTGCGTGGAATTTCAGATACTTTCCATGTTTAAATAGGAGCTATGCAGGATTTTTAGCTTAACTATGCTACCTTTATTAAACAGCTTCAGAGTAATAGTGATGGTTAGATTTGACTTGTAACTTGTGACAGGGAGAATGGAGGCTCTCTAGCGTCTCTTGGCCTAAAAAAGACAACATTGCAAGATCAGTGCCTCCAACCCGGTGTCCCAAATATACATGTCATAACATTGTGTATGATATATAAGGTTATCCACACTGCTCTATTGATTGCTTTCTCACCGGCTTCAGTGAAAACAAACGTACATGGCTGGGAGGAGGGTTAGCAAAACAGAGGAAAAGCGACCGGACTTGTATAGTTCCTCTTTAAGTATCATGTAATGCAATTTTGGATTTCTGGATGTGATATCGACACTTTTCCTGAGGGTTTGATTATGAATTAATGTGTGTGTTTCCTGTAGCTCTATAAGGATCAGAGAAGGAGCAGTGAAAATGTTTCCCATAAGTCCTCAGACAGTGATGTCAGTGACGTGTCAGCCATCTCTCGAACCAGCAGTGCCTCTCGCATCAGTAGCACCAGCTACATGTCCATCCAGTCAGAGAGACCCCGAGGACGCTTCAGGTACACACACTGACACATGCACACACACACACTCTTACTTAATGCTCATGTTTTCTTTTCAGTAAAGGTACTATGAAATGAGCTTAATTTTGAATAAACCCATGTGATTGATTTTGTGACTGGTAAATGATCAGCCGGGCCACGCGTGCAACGGGCCGCCAGATGATGAAGAGTACCAGCGTGAGCGGTGAGATCTACGGTATGGAGCACGCTGATGGCAGTCAATCAGACACAGCGCTGGGGAGCGGGATCAAGAAGCGGCGCTCGAGCCTCAGCCAACGTGTTGTTGCCATCCTACCATCCAGACGCAGCCGGAGTACCTCGCAGCTCAGCCAGACAGGTCAGCGGGCACGCCGACTAACTGACACTCACACAACCACGCACCTAGAAACAAAGAAACACAAGTAGAAACAAGCAAGTAGACAGAGAGAGAGTTGTACCTCTGACTGATCTCTGATCTGTCCTTCTCACTATTCACTGTCAACTACCAAAAGAGTTCAGAGGAACTTTTTTTTAACACTTTTAACTCACATCATGCATCACAAAAGCAGATCTCTAAACAGACATCAACCTAACACTTATGAACCATCACACAGTCTTTGTTAAACATTTTGTCACATTTTGTCATGTAGAACATCATATGTGGTTACTTGAAACCATTCTAATGGTACATGCTTGTATTTGAAAATGAGACAATCACTGGGCATATAGTAGTAGTAGCTATCTACAATATAGTGTCAATATAGTGCCTTAACCTCAGCTGCAGAACCACAACCACTAGAATCCAGATATGGAACTGTGCTGATATGTTTACAGTTCATTCACTGTCTTTGACTTCAGCACACCACTTCACTAACTGTATGAGCTAGTGTCTCGTCTCACAGTATAGTGATGTAGCCACACGCCTTTTCACAATAGTCACAGATTCAAATCCACCTCTGCAATTTTGGTGACTGAAGCCCATTCATCACTTTCACTACATATTTTGTAACCATACTCACACTCACTCACTCAAACACACACGCACACACAGACACACACAGACACACACACACACACACAGTACCTCAGCAAAGATACAGAAGAACCACTAGGTAACATTAATTAACACTGTGACATGTTCATATAGGTCAATGGGTGTATCCAGCGTTGCTGTTGTTTATGATGTTGTTGTTGTTGTTTATGGGCTTTGTTGTTGTTGTGTGTGTTATTTCAGAGGCGGCGGGTAAGGCGGTGGACAGACAGAAAGGTAAAGCAATAGTTAGACAGATATAGAGAGAGACAGACAGTTGAAAGATGGGCAGTCAGACACTGTCAGACAGGACAAAAAGTAGATTTGAAAATAACATTTAATTTATCAGCTCATCCTCATAAGGACGTACAGCTGCATTTCAGGTGCATAATACTCATAAACAGAGCATGATATTAAATATAAGGAGAAACATTTACAAGGCTATATATTTGTATAGCAGCTGTTGGATAAATGTGAGAATAAGTTAGTTAACTAGGAAGAGCATTTCCAGCAGGAAATGCATGTGAATGCTGAAAGCAGCTGAACGCCATGCTGAATTAGTGGAAGAAATTGCTAAACAGAGCTACTGGGGGAATGACATGCAACAGAGACTGGTAAGGCAGGAATTGAACCCATGACCTCTTGAGCAGTAAACCAATGCTTTGGCCACTCAGCCACAGAGAGACAAGAAGAAATGAGTTTTACACTTTCATGGATCAAAGACTGTTGAATGATAACTGAATAGCAGAAAGTCTTGTGACAGTCTGCAGCTTAAAGTATGTTGAAGTAATTACATTTGAAAGAGGCGGAGGTTTTGAAGACTGTTCAATGAGTCTCTTAACGAGCGGCGACCTGCACCTGTGCCCAATTGGTTAACACACCTCTGTGGCTGAAGGTGTGTTAATCACTGAAATCACCTGTTGAAGTCTTTGGTTGGAAGGAAAACCTGCAGACACATGGCTCTCCATGGCACATGGTTCCCCAGCCCTGGTGTAGAGGGTGATTTGAATGATGTCACTCACTCTAGCCCAGGCATGGGCAAACTATTCCTCAAAGGGCCGGTGTGGCTGCAGGTTTTCGTTCCACCCAAGCAGCAGCACACCAGACTTGACTCAGTTAATCACTGGTCTCAGTCTTCAGACAGCTGACTGGTCAAACTGTGTGCTCTTGGTTGGCTGGAACAAAAACCTGCAGCCACACGGCCCTTTGAGGAATAGTTTGCCCATGCCTGCTCTAGCCTCTGCCTGTTAGACGCAGTACACATTCATTGAAAAGTGTGAGATTTGTCAGAAATGCTCCTGTGCTTTTAAAGGCCATATCTCAATAATGGTACAAGATATGAAAAAGCTGTATGGTAGTATAACAGTGTATAGGTTTGTGAACATTTTAAGAGTGAAGCCTGTAGGTGAAAGTATGTGGAAGCAGTCGAGGTTGAAAGTTGCTGGAGAGTTTTGAGAGTCTGAAGCCTGCTCCAATGCATTCTGTATGGGACAAAAACATCAGAAATAGTTAAATAAGTTAAAAAGTTTAAATAGTATGAAAGAGAAAAGTAATAGCACACATGTCCAGGAAAAGCTGCACGTTTTGATATATGAATTGTGGAAATAGCACCAAGTATGAAGGAGAATAGAGGTCCAAAAAATGGCGTAAAGTAGTAAGAATAAAAAATTGTATAAAGAAAAATGGCTGACCCGAAGAACAATGTACAATGCTTTCAGCATCCACACTAATAAGCACTTTTACAGGTTTCTAATAGACACAGCTGTAGACAGAGTAGACCAAGGAGATCACAGAGAGAACGAGAAGAAGGTGAAGACTAGCTTTGTCAGACAGACAGAGGTCCCCACCATCTCCAGCCCTTCCTGACCCCTGTCACTCTCCTGACTCCACCCTCTCCTATCACCTCCTATCATGTTAAAGGCTGGTTCAGTTCTACTAGAAGCTCAGCTGTGTCAAAATCAGCGATTGATTATTAATTATAATTGTGGAGTGTGTGCAGTCACTACACTGTTTTATTTCAGATAACAAACTAAAAGTAAAAGTGGACAGAGGTTACATGTTGATGATGACAACAGCAGGCCTTTTAAACAGAGCTGAACTCAGCCTTTATGGTTGGATGCAGACTGTATTCAGTTCCCTGCAGTTTTAGATTGACTAAGCCATTTCCTTTTAGCCGACCTTCCTCCAGTGACCTCACCACCTGAAATACTAATTGAACACCTAAAACACCACAGATTGAAAAAAGAATGTATGTGCTCATCTCAACAAAGCTTTTCCCTCACAACCTGAAGATGTGCATGTGTTTGTTTTTTTTATTTTCTTTATTATACATTCAGGTTTTTAAAGATGTTGGTGAGGTCACCACTGGATGTTAATGTGCATGGGAAGACCTGCTCAGCCTATTAGTTATCAGGCTTAGAGTTGTTGCATTGAGTTAATACACTACATATGACTGGGAAAAGAGGCAGCTCAGCCTCCACAAACTGGTAACTTTGTTTTAAACCTACAATTACAGTTTTGGGTACGTGTGATATGAGATGCCTGATAACTGATATCAGTCAGTGTTAAATATCACCAACTGGTGGCTCATGGACCCTTGTCTGTGTCTGTCGCAGAGACTTTATCAGGCAAGAAGGCGGGTAAAGGCAGCAGCAGCATCCAGAGGAGCGTGGAGACAGGCATGGCGGTGGAGTATCCACGAGGAGGGTCCGCCATGAACCGACAGGCCAGCAGAGAGTCCACAGATGGCAGCATGAACAGCTACAGCTCTGAGGGGAAGTATGTGCACATTAAAAACAAGACTATCTGACCTATGTGAACACAGGATGAGTGTTTCATCAACTGCTTGTCAGGGATTTTTATGATCACCCAGCACAAGATACGTGGTGGGATTCCACGCACAATTAATACTCCTCTGGATATATTTGACTTATTGCTATCAACATAATTAGTGTTTTTGTCCTTATAACAGGGTGCTACAGCGACCAAGATGTGCATATGGTTTGATTGTAGAGCTGTTAATGTTTAATGTTTCTTGATATAAACCACAGAGGAGCAGTCATCAGAAAAGAGGCATGGTTTCCCAAGTTCCCCACAGAATTCACAACCCTACATTAAGTTACGCAATCAGGCACAGCACCCAAAAAGATTTGATCAAAGCTGCAGAACCTTCGATATCCTCATTTATAGTCCTCAAAACAGTACACAGCATCTTCCAAGGTCAGGAATGAAGTCACTTTATTAGTCTCTGAGCCCAAGCCAAGATAACCCTGATGACATCACCAGGAGTACCCTGATGATGCAACACTCTGCTGCATTGTGTAAAAACTGTAAAATTAGTAAAATGCAGGGACTCATTTGCTTGTTTGTGTGTGTGTCAGTCTCATCTTCTCAGGGATGCGTTTGGGTGCTGACAGTCAGTTCAGTGACTTCCTGGATGGTTTAGGTCCTGGTCAGCTGGTGGGCCGGCAAACATTAGCAACGCCTGCCATGGGTGAGTGACGGCTCCATAAAATCTCATGTCATGTATAAATGACATTTCTGTATTTGTAATGCAGGAAAAACCTACAATATGATGTGCTGTTGTTCTCTGTGAATGTCTGTGGACAGGCTGTGTATATGCTGCTGCTAGATGGGTTTCTAAGTTGCCTCTGATAGTTTTTAATAGTCATTTAAACTTTTGATTAATTGTTTATTTGCATGTGTCTCATTTATATTTATATTTATATTACAGGTGACGTCCAGATTGGCTTGATGGATAAGAAAGGCCAGCTGGAAGTGGAGGTGATCAGGGCACGAGGCCTTACCCCCAAACCAGGCTCCAAATCCCTCCCAGGTAAAACGCTCTCATTCAAATCTGACGAGAAGTTCAAAGTCAAATTCATTGTGATGCAACCTGGACTTAGACCTGAACATCAAACACTAACAACAAAGTTTCTCCCCCCTGCCTTTCCTCCCTACTCTTTCTGCTCTGTCCATCTGCCCTTAACCCCCCTCCCCTCCTGATTTTCCTCCATCCTAACCCCACCTCTTCATCCCCAGCTCCCTACGTCAAGGTGTACCTGCTGGATAATGGAACTTGTAAAGCCAAAAAGAAAACTAAGATTGCACGAAAGACTCTAGAGCCTCTCTACCAGCAGCACCTGCTCTTTGATGAGAGTCCCCAGGGCAAGGTGCTTCAGGTAATGTTGTGTGGTTGTGTCTGTGGTAGTGTGTGAGGGTAAACCTAGGAACATTGTAATGTGATGCCATTAAACAGTTCCGTATTTGTCCAGACTTAGACTTCACACTTAAATGACCAGTATCAGGACTGAAGACTTAGAGTGAGAGTTAAGAGAAAGCATTTGTCTCTGGGGAGAGAAGCCTCTGGCCAGTCAATAACATAATACTTAAGTCTATTTAAGCCTGGCATCCGCATAGTGGTAATTTAAGGTACGTTCAAGAAAGACAGTCAGTTTTACTGGTGCTATATATGTAACATCTGTATACTTCTGGAAAAAAATGGTTCTCCCCAGCTCACGAGGTGAACTTGTCTGACCATTCCCTCCTCTAGGTGATAGTCTGGGGCGACTATGGACGATTGGACCACAAATGTTTTATGGGTGTAGCACAGATCCTACTGGAGGACCTGGACCTCTCAAGCACGGTGATTGGCTGGTACAAACTGTTTCCACCGTCCTCTTTGGTGGACCCTACATTAGCTCCACTCACGCGACTGGCATCTCAGACATCATTGGACAGCTCAGGACCGCCGCCAGGCGTTCGGTCCTAGTGACCGGATGGCGACCGCAAAACCCGTCCCCCCAATATCCCTTAAATGACGAAATAATGGACCACAGCTACTGGACCACAGCTGAGAAAAGGGCGAGAACCCCGCCCCGGAGATCGACACCAAGAAGCCCTCGGTCAACCAATGAAAAGCCAGATGGAGAAACAGGGAATGAGAGAGAGAGAAAGAGAGAGAGGGAGAGACAGAACTAGCCAATCAAAGCTTAGCTGGAGTCTGACAATCATGTCTCACACCTTCCCTCTTCCTCCTCCTTACACTTTTTTGTTTTCAGAGCTTTGCTTTCTTTGTTTTCTCCTCTGACCGGCAGCAGTAGAGCTTTGTCCAACATCCTTCACTTCTCTCTACTGTTTCTTCCCTTTCTTTGTTCTTACTTTTTGTGCAGCCCCTATTAGAGCACTTGATTCAAGTGGAGTCCTCCACCCAGTAGCGCCCCAGCCAATCAGAGACGAGCTTACTGCAGGGTCACAGGGATGAGTAGTCTAAACAGTGTGCAGAAGTTAGTAGCAAACTGACGCAGCTGTACTGTCACATATAGGTTGGCTGTTGTCTCTACCAGTGTTACCATGGTAACAGTGTCATAGATGAGCACGAGGGGCAGTGGTTCAGCACAGTTTGGTAACCTCTTTAGGTGAAGGCACTCTGCACATGTTCGTGCACATCCTTAGCCTTGTTGTGAGATATGAAAGCAAGCACAAGAAGAGCTTGACTCCTTTATTGGGACAAACAAAAAGTTTTTCTCTTTGTGTAAACAAAGAGGAAAGAAAACAGAGGCCAAATTAACAATTTGCTTTTTTATTGTTTTTATTTGGAATCATTTTTTATGTCTTTCTTTTGCCTAGAGTTCAGAATGGTACCATAAGGTGCAGACTCCCTCTGTGTATGTGTATGTTTGGTTTTCGAGCGACGGTGCGCCAAAGGCCAACGATCAAGGTCAGGTCACATTCGCCCGAACACCTTTCACCCGATCCTCACCCCTTAACCCCTCTCTCCCCCGTTCCTAAACCCTCAAACTCCCCCTGCAGGAGGGAGCAGCATGACTCGGGGATGCCCCAGCCCCGGCCCCAAGCTGCATGCACGTTTCTTTTGTTCTGTTTGTTTTGTTTTTTCGTTTTGTTCTCTATACTTTTTTGTAAAATCGAAGACGAGACAAATTAACGAACAATTCTCAAAAAACAAAAACAGAAAAAAAGACTAGACTATGTGTGTTAGTTCCACATACTTTTAGGCCAGCTTGTATGTTGCATGTTCTTGTACAGTTTGCTCGTACTGAATATGAATACAAACCGAGAAAAGCCAAGCCATCCCCGCCCCCTAACAAGGAGCGGACCAGTGGGGGGAGGGGGTCAACTCCACCCAGGCCACGCCTACCACTCTGGGTCTAAATATCCATATTAGGAAGTCTCCGGAAAAAAAAAAAGTTTCTTTGTTTCAGTTTTTCTTTGAACCCTTTGAACAACAGTGCTGTTCTGTAGTACTGAGCATACTCGAGCCCCTGGTGTACCTGAGGATGTAGGTGTCTAAACTGTAGTTTATGACAGTCGGGGCTAGAGACAGAGATAGAGAATGTGTGTATAACAGCTAAATGTATATGAAGTATCATTATGAGTTTGACAGAAATGATAAAGATATAGATATATGAATATAAAAAGAGTGTATTTGACTGTACACCCGTCACCAACTCACACACATGCACATCTTGTACATACAATCAGGATGAGCGGCTTAAACTTAAAGATATGAACTAACAAAAAGAAAACATCGCTGACACACAAAACATTCCTGGTCTTGTTGAGGGGAGTTCGTGTCCTGTTGATGCGCTCGGGCTGCTGAGCGGCACCGAGCCACAAGGGGGCGCTATAATAGGCCGTTATTTTTGTCCCAGCTGAAGAAAATTAGCAGAACCAATTAGAGCAAAGTTTACTTTCATCTCCTTGAACCCCCCTTTCCCCCCCTTTATTATTACCATTGGTTTGGACTGGACTTATAAAACCAAGGAGAAATCTGGTTTTGCAGACATATTTTGCGGATGTTTCTGTTGAAACCCTTGGCGGTGTGGCCGACTGCCCTTTCCTTTGTCAGTATTACTCCAGGGATACTGATTGTTTACAGCCCATGGCTCCCCACTCCCAAACCACGATTCTAGACAAAAGACGAAGTATTCACTGCAACAGTTCTTGTTTGTATAACAGATGTGGCTCTACTGATGTGTATGTTTTATATTCAAGAGTTCATTTTTATTATTTACAAATAAAAGACTGTGTGGAAGAAGATCATGGCTTTTTCAAACGGAGTGGTCTCAAGTTATTGTGAAGCAGGTGACTCCAGAGCCTCATTTAACATGGAGAATGTTGTATTCACAGCAACACATACAAACCCACCACGAATATGTATATGAAAAAATAATCATGTGCCATTTTTCAGTTTTTCCTTGGATCCTTGTGTTATGATTGAAGTTTAGAAAGATGATTCAGTGGAAAGAGATTTGCAGCCATCCCTGCCAATCAAACTTATGAAAACAACGTTCCATGAGAGTGTGCACGGTCCTCTGCAACCACTCATTCAGGAGGTATGTATTTCTGTTGGATGAAGCTCTCATATTTTCCTCTTCTCCTGTGTTGAGTGTTGATCCATAGGAGCACTGAAGGAGATTTAAAGTCTTTGCTAAACATGAGGTATGTGAAAATGGACAAAACTGTAGCCTTGGTAAAGAAGCAGTAGGACAGTAGAGACTAAACTCTGCAGAGTAGCACATAAATATGACAAAATTACACAACAGAATCCTGAGGTGTAGTTTAAAGAACCATAGACCACATCAGTGTAGTGTTACATCTCTGTCAAGCTTCTCTCTGCTCTAGTAACAGTAAAGAGAGGGGGCTCTGAGTCTCTCTTCTGATTGGCTGACTGTTATCAGAGTGGTCTAATAAAAACACAGATTTCAGGTGAACACCAAACCCTGCACAGTGGGATGATGGGTCCAGTTGGATGGAGTTTGGAGCAAATTTCGATCATGACTTCTTTACTGTGACATCACAGAAGTCCTGACAGCTGGTTTTAATGCTCTGGATAAAGACTGTGTGCATTTTTCTACTGACTGAGGCCTTCACAGTATCACCAACTCTGATTCTAGACATGCTTTATAACCAAAGATATAGAAATGTACCTACAGTATGGGACCTTTTAGGGTACTGAGAAAATTGTTAAAAGCTTATATTATATTATATTATATATTATTTTATATTGAGAAAGTCTCAATATATTATATTGAGAAATGTTGAAAATACAATCAGTGACATACCATGGTAATTGCATATTACACTGGTTCAAACTGTATGATGAAAAGATGAGACACCTCTGTGAAGATGATGCAGTTGGTCAACATACTGTATTTAGGTTCAAATAGAAGTTGATAACTTATTTTTAGAATACATTTTAATTTCAATAGTGTCCCACCATGATGCATAGGTAAGCTCTCCATAACCACTTTTCAATTTCTGTTGACATTGATAGCCTACATTTTAAAAGACAAACTGCAAACACCTATGTATGACCCTGATGCACACACAGCATAAATATAATTATTAGAGCATATATTCCATATCAATCATCAGGGACTCCTAACTGCTTTGAGAGCTTGAAACATATTTTATGTAGATTCATTGGTTTAAGTAACTGCAGATATGTGGTAGCACACTCGGAAGTGTATTTTCCCTTCAGTCAAGAGACACGTAATTAATTTTGCCAGCATGTTGAGAAGTTTATTCATTGCATAATGAGCTCAGACTAAGTTTGTCAGACTTCATCATTCAACTCTGAACGTTCATTTGAAATCTGCAAGCAGGAAATATCCTGACACACAAGCGTTTGAATGCAGCATTTTCCTCGCAATTAGGAGTCAGTCATACTTGAAAAAGAAAACATGCTGAACAAAAACCCTCACATTTAGTTCATAACCACATGACTACAGAAACATTTTGGACAGTCTCCTTTTGTTTCAAACTTCTCAGTGATGTCTGTAAGAGATGAAAAGGAAGTGCACATGTACAATGTGTGACAGTTTTAAAGGTTTTAAAGAACCTTATTGACCTTCCATTTCTTTTTGCTGCAAGTGACAAGTACCACAGATAATGTAATGTGCACTTTAACAGTTTCCACAGTGAGATCATCGTTGTCCTCAACTGGCAGAAGAAATACGGTAAGTCCTGCTACCAGAGTATGCTGCAGACTGCAAATTAAGGGAACACAGATAAACTCAGACAAATAAACACACTATCTCTATATAACAACACATGTGCAGCAAATCAACACAACACAGGCGAAGTGGTGTTGATCTGAATTTAGAGAGAGAGGATGATGAGGGTTGGTTTGGAAGCGGAGCCACAGGATTAGCTACACCTTCATGCCCCACCCCCAAACTCCTGTACCCTCTTTAATATTGTTTGTTTACCTGTGTTGTTTGTTTACTTTTTTTTTCAGCGCACGGGTTCTAGTTCTGAAGACGTTTTCTGATTTTGCAGCTGTTTTCCTGACGTTGCTGTGTATGGACCTCTCAGGGCCACCTTAGTAACTTCGTTAGCAGAACAAA
The DNA here is from genome assembly GCA_021432705.1 of Caranx ignobilis. Taxonomy (NCBI): domain Eukaryota; kingdom Metazoa; phylum Chordata; class Actinopteri; order Carangiformes; family Carangidae; genus Caranx; species Caranx ignobilis. The sequence continues at coordinate 13,558,259 of MU269990.1, forward strand.
TCAAGAATCACCTGTTTCTCTCTATATTCGGTTAATTCAGTCCTTTTCCCACACGTGAACACGTAGCACCCCGAGACAGACACATGGCTTTAGAGGGAGAAAGTAATATGAGCTAAGAATTTGACTGTTTATTACTGTAGTTTTTACTTTATGCAGCTTTACGTGCTTTATAGCAGCTACCTGCTCTCTAGTTAAACTCAATATGTCGTCTTTTGAATGAGTCTGTGTAAATACTGTTCATTTGTGCTAATGTTTTAGCTGGTAGCTGTAAAGTAAGCTAGTTCATGGACGACAACAACAACAACAGAGTTGTTGAAGGTGGTGAACATTTGCACGCAGGCCTATTGTTCAGTTAATATGTTTCAAATCAGAAGTCTTTTTTACGTCAGACAGTTATGAAGTAGGCTAAGCTAGGCTAGGCTAGCTGCTTTGCTCACGCAGACTCATAGACAAACACAGACACCACGCACAATTTATGTTAAAAAAAAAGTATTAAAACACTGCAATATCAAATTTTTGTCTTAATCCTGATATATTTTAATGTTGCATTTCACAACAGTGTGCCCATCCATCATCTTCCTCCGCTTACTAGCAGCCTGAGCACTACACCTAGGGCAGCCTGACGTAGTACTAGGGCTAAATGGTATGCTAATAAGAGACTAAACTGTACAATCTCTGTTTGTGTTGTGCAGATTGCACCTACAACATACGGTGACTTGAGAGAGCTCCAAGATAAAGACCGAAATGTCAGAAATGTTACGACAATCCTCTGCCTCTCTGGTCAGGTAGGTGTTTATGACACATTACATAGTCCTACATGACCACCTATATTTTGTACTTGTACAAACAAATATGTGTGGAATTGTTCCATGAAACATAAATAGTCCAGGCTCATGTTCAACTGCATTACAGAAACACAGGACACACACGCATATAAAAAGATATAATGTGGCAAAATAACTTGTACACAAGCTGCCATAGATTACAATGTGTACCATACAACAAGTGACAGACTGACCTGAGGTTGTCTCTATGGTCAAGCAGTGGTCAATAACATCATTATAATGATGGGAACCTGATGCAGACATTTTAAGCTCTTTAGTGCCATCTTGTGGTGATTTGGCTGAACTGAATTATTTTGTCAAACCAATGTATTCTGTCATCCTTGTAGATTTAGTTTCATTTATCAGTATTATACTGGTTTGGTTATAGATTTAAAAATAATGAATATATTAAATGATAACAAAAAAGAAAAAAAAACATTAAACACTGAAGTTCTGGATTTACAAAATTGAGGGTTTTCCTCTAATACAGTATAGTATGCACACTATGGGTTGTGTGTACTGTGTGTCGTGCTTTATGAATACATTCATGGTGGTACAACAAACAAACAGGAGGCTCAGTCATAGACAACACATTTACTCTTGAACAAAACAGAAACTGTAGGAATTAATGCAACTTGTCGTCCTTCACTTCGTCTTCTACCACTTCTATCATCATATAATCTCAATCAGATAAAGGTTCATATCTTCGGGTGCACTGAAACCTGATGGCTCTTTTATGCTGTGCTTCTAAAAATCCTATTCATTAGAAATCATTTTGACATGCGTTTTTCAGAAGCACAGATAAACAGCTGAAATCACTGTTCATTTTCAGGTGTGTTAGAGAGTGACTGAGATGATTTGCATCTTGTACCAGAATTCATCATTTATTATCTAATCTATCAGGAGTGTTGTACTGATTTAAACTGATACCACAGTGGCTTTATTATTATTATTATTATTATTATTTTACTAAATATGAAATAAATTGGTGTTGCCCACCTGGGAAATGATGAAGACTCCTCCTCACCAGTCTGGAAATGCTGACATGAGAATAAATTAGATCCCTCTCAGTTCCAGTGGAGATTTAATGTCCCACAGAGACGTTTCAAGATGATCGTTGTCTCCAGTGAACAGTCTTGCAGACACTTTGACTTTTTTGACAAGAAAATGTTCCACATTTAATAACATTGACATGTCAGAACCAAAATTTGTTAACAGAAGAGTAAAATGTTCATCATTGTCCGGCTGTCATTCCAACACTCTCCCTCTGCGCCCACACTTCTCTGCCATGGGAGGAGATGTGTGTCCTTGCACTGTCTCTACACTAATGTCTCACACCCAAACTTTTGGTAGACTGTTCAGTATTAGCCTGTATGAGCCTGTCTTTGTGTTAACTGTCACTGATGACTGGTTACAGGTTCCCAACATTGTCAGAGTTGGTTTGATTTCCTATCAGTGAAGTGCTCTTACACAGCAGCTTTGAGTGGGCTCCTCTCCTCAATAATGAGCTTATTGTACTTCATGGTTCTTTTTATTGCCAAAATCACAATATACAGTGAAGTGTGTCTTGTTGCTGTTGAGTGGCAAAGCTGAAAGTTACATCTTCAACTCTACAGACTGCTGCAGACTGACTTTTAGCAAGGACACACACAGTCACTGGAGATTCAACATCTTAGCTTTGGCTCACAGAAGATTTTTTTTTAATCTTTGGTTTTAGTCACTGCCCTTAAAACACTTCTGGATCTGGCTCCAGTATTCATTTGTGGCCCCTACAGTACACACAACAACACTCTGCCAGCAGCCCCCCACTCTAGACTCCAGAGTTTGCCCATCCTGAGATGTTACATAGTGTGCCTTTTTGCTGCAATGATGACGCCATGTAAGGTCCATTAATCTCTTCATCCTGAATGTAGAGTGAAGGTTTCATGAGAAAACAGCAGCTATAACCCACGTGTTGCTGTGGCATCTGTATGAACACATGAGGAGGAGGGACTTGTCATAAGTGAAAGCAACTAGAGTCCTCACTCTGAAATCACATCATGAGCCAGGTCACATTATCTTTAAGATCACCTTCCATTCTTAGATAGATAGATAGATGGATAGAACAGGCTACCAGTCAAGGTAACAAACTTATTTATTTGAACTGATCACTTGTGATAATCACATGTTGTCAGTCATCAGCTGATCAGACGTCTCTCCACCACACACACGCGCGGGTTCAGTCGTCAGCTGATGGGAGAGGCGGCAGCTACTCGAGGCCTGCGGGGTGACGTGACGCCGCTGGTTAACCAACCAGCAGGCGGACTGAAACAGAAGGGTGTCATGTCACAATAGATTTGTTATGTCCCCCCCTCGGTGTTAATGGTTTGAGAGCCCCCCTGGTTTGCCGGTGCAGCAGCGCTTCAGAGCCCATTAGAAACTCGCTGCAGTCATTACCGCACTATTCCCCCGTCCGGCCCGCACCCCCCCACACACCCAACGCCGCTTAATCTAATTAGATAGCCGGGCCCCTGGCTTTGGGGGGGGGGGGGGGGGGGAGGTGGGGAGTGGGCTGTGGGACGAGGAGGGGGATTCTTCTATTGATATTCATTAAAAATACATAATTTATCAGTAAGCTTCCTGAGGTGCGGCGCGCGCCTTCTACCTTCACAGCGCTGAGGAAAGATTTAGTCCATCCAACTTGATGTAGAGCCGCGGAGTTCTTCCTCCGGATGAATAATCCATACAGACCGAGCCAGGCGGACAGGCTAATATCACAGCGACGCACTAATAAAGACTAATAGACTAATGCCATTTGACTCACAGACCAACGATATGGACTAATTGATATCGTCCTTATATTATAGTGCCAACATTACACAATAACAACAACAACAACAACAACAACAACAACAATAATAATATGTTTCTTTTTTCTGATGATAAATTTATGGGTGAAATGTTGCTACAGGCTCAGTATCGGACCTGCAGTATTTTATAATGAGCTCATTTGTTGCCTAATGAAATAGACGACAGAGGGTCATGAGACAGAGAGCGTCTCAGTGATCTGACGTCAGGACTGAAGGCTTTCAGATTCACCCGGACCCATAAACATCTAAATACCTGAAGCACACTCTGCCTCCTCAGCATCCGCCACAACAGCTGACCTGAGGAATTATCACAACATGTTCCAGTCACTTCCATTAGAGATTATTCTACTGTGTCGAACTCAGATTTGCTCCTCATCTTCATCCTCCCATAAACCAACTCTTCCTGATGCTTGATTGTTTAAATGAAAGGAACATTTCTGATATTTCAGTTGAACTCATTCGATTTAAATCCAACATCAAAAACGTGTACCCCCCCACCCACCCCTTGATCTCGGTGTGATGCCATTGCTGCGGGCCCACTGCAGGCTGTCGGGGCCCAGCTTTTTCTTGCTCTTCCCTGCGCTCTTACACTGACTGTCTTTGGCCACTAGGTGGAGTTCGAGTCCGCGTGTGGAGCAGCGAGGCCGCGTCACCTGAACCGCAACCAGTGGAGCTGCAAGTTGTGACGGTGGGTTTTGAGGTATTTCGAGTAGCACAGAGCCATTAGATGAGTTTATTCATTCACTCCAGAGGACGACAGTTTGCTTTACCCATGTCCCCGCCAGCAAGATAAGAGAAGGTCAGAGCACCTTTGGTGAATTCAGAGACTGATTCAAACGCATAACACACGCTTTTTAAATAAGTGAAAGTGTTTCACTCACTCCCACCCACATGGGTGTGAATGCTATCAGTGCTTTGAAAGTTGCTGGTTCTCCTCTCAGCGGGGGGGTTCATGTTTCACCTGGGCTAAATGACGTTTCAGATGAGACACTGAATCGACACAGTCAAACCTTGAAATCCTCTAAGTGCTGGAGTGAGCGTGAGCGTCACCAGCGCACGCGGGCCCCACCAGACCATAACACCATCACAGCTCTGTCTTCATAGATCCTTCTAGCTATAGGCTCCTCTCAGAACATGCTCGGCTGTCCCATGAGAACCATTCCCCTCCCGCCATTCATCTTCATAACAACCCGTTTAGTGAAAAATTAACAACGACTTAACTACTGCGGCCATAAACACGCCCGTACATTAACCTACAGGCGGATGGATGGATGGGTGGATGGATGGATGGATGGATGGATTGGCTTGCGTCGTGGTGGTGGAGGACTGGAGTGGAGGATCTGCACGGTGCCATAAAGACACCGGATCCATAGTCTGCAGTAAAGGGGGCCTGTGGTCTGGGGCCCTGCAGGTGTGCTCTCAGTTGTTTCTGGTGTGGGTTCCAGTGCAACAAAAATAAAGAGTTTACAGTTCTGTCAGTCACTTAAAACATTAATTCAACATTAGAAATGATCGCGCCGTGGATCCAGGTCCACAAAGTTGTGGAGCTGTCACTGCGTCTTTTCTGAGGAGCGCTCGGCTGATGTGAAACCCACCCGTCCCGTCAGTGTCGAAGGAGTTGGCATGGGTGATAGAAGTGTGTGTGTGTGTGTGTGTGTGTGTGTGATAATTTGGTCTATAGCCGTGTAATCCCGCCTGATTTCATCTAATACCACCGGTCCGACGCATCGCCGTGCGCGCACATCCCCCGATGTGATAATAGCACGATGTGAAATCCAGCCAGCTCCAGTTATTCTAAAGCTTTTGGGATGGAAGGATCGTGGTGGTGGTGGTGTTAGACTACAGTGCATGTGTGTATGTAGGCTACGTACACGGGAATGCAGAGGCACTATCAGAGCCAGAAATTCTTCCGCGAAAAAAGTCAAGGTCTGGATTTAACGAGGATTGGGGCTGATTTCCATATGAAAGAAACACACAAAAACCATATGCATCGAAAAGTGTATTTCTTTTCAAATGTCTGGTCGCGCTTGGCTCAATTTATTTGTCTGAAATGTCAAAAGAAAATGTTTTGTAATTTGTCATTTTACTCACAGAAAATAGCAGCGAACAGGTGCAGACCAACTGAGTTTAGAGGCCCAACAATTAACAGTAAATGTCCTGGCATCAGCGGGACCGCGCTGCGTCCTTCCCCCTGGTGAGGAAATCAAGTTTGGATCAGACAGGTTCCGCTCCAGCGGCGCACAGCCACAGAAAACAATGCGAAACGTCACTGCTCTGCGTCTGAATCTCACCTGCTGCCATTCATTCACAACCCTGCAAATATCAGAGCCCCACATATTTTTGGAGCTCAGTTAATCAGTGGTCATTTCATTTTACAGAAACACCAGCGCCAGGCCTCACCCACCCTGACATTGTGTGTGTGTGTGTGTGTGTGTGTGTGTGACACTGAGCGTCTTTACGCACGGGGGTTGGAGAATTATAGGACAAAAGCAGCTAAAGCAGCGGCTGGATAGAAAAAAAAGGGGGGGGGGGGAGTACGCAGAGGAGGGAAAGCGGTATGTGTGTAGGGGTGAGGTAGGGGGTACGGGGATGGAGGGGGTTCTGTGTGCGGGCTAGGGGTGTGTGGAGCTGATTTATCTCAGGAGCCCCCCCGGTCATTTCCATATATTGAAATGCGCCGCCAGTCACTCAATTTCCCCGGAGCTGTCGTGCGTGCAGGGAAGGCGCGCATGTGACCACCGCCGCTCTGACGCCCTGTAGTCCCTCTCCGCTCTTTTCACGCTCCTGACAAAGCCCGACTCCTCTCCGTTTTATGAAGCTTTATCAAAGTACACCACTGTCCATTCACTCGGCGCGCGCAGGTATGAGGAGCAGCCTATATGAGCTCGTGAAAGTTTTAGCGTAAAGTGCTGAACACTGGAAATAAAGTTAAAGATGGCAGCGTGTGGCCTACATATGGTTCAGAGCATATACAGCTGTATTCCACCTGAGTGCGGCCTGTGGAGCCCGAATTTGTTTCTGACAATTTCTCCTGATCCCTCTGTTTATTTTCATGCTTAAGGAAAAAGATCAAGTGTTGGCCTCGATGAGATATATCCATCCACACACACACACACACAGATGCACATGGGCCCTGCTGGAGTCATGCATGCAGAGTGCTGCTGCACCTCCGCAGCATTAAGCATGCAGCCTGACTGATTTATGATGGAACCGACGACGCGCTGCCATTTACATATAGAGATTCCCCTGCGCGCTCCCCGAGTCCGAGCAGCACTACGGGCTTTGATCAATGTCCTGCCTTGACTGTGTGTGTGTGTGTGCGTGTGCGCTGAGGGAGGAGGAGGGATAGAGAGGAGGAGATGGGAGGAAGAGAAAAGGGAAAAACATTCTTTGTTGTTAACAGATGGAGCGATGTGTAGGGAGAGGTCAAGGTTAGTGCTCTCGGATGTGTGTGCGTGAAGGGTGTAAATCGAGGGCCCCTCTGAGCGCGGGTACCAGAGGGCGAGGGCCCTTCAAATCAGACTCACAACTTTTATATTCTCTCATATTTTCAGCCGCGTCTCCTATAGAAATCACACTACATACGACTTAAGACGTTTGGGGGGGGGGGGGGGGGGGGGGGGGGGGGTCGTCTAGAGTCCGTGGTTGGAGAGAAAGTAAAGTGGCACAGAACAACGGGAGTCTGCGTCCACAGCTTCGTCTGTGGTCTGGACAACAAAGGCGCTTTGATGAAGGTCAGAAAAGGGTGATGTGTCCAAGTCACAGTGAAGTCTCTCTGTATCCTCTAACATTAATGAGGAGAGTGTAAACAGAGTCATCAGAGGCTGAATAACGCCACAGAACGGGAGCATGTTGTGCATTTTGGCATCAAACAGATCAGGTCTCACTATCACTTTATTTGCGACTTGCCAGTTGTGTGATTTAACAACACATCCTCCTCTCATACCCGAAAAACCTATTTCCCCTGCACTTTTTTTTAAAATGTAATTTCTATTCCTATCGCCCCTTCCAACGCACTGCGTCCTGTGCGCAAAGGCTTCTGGGGGGCGTGGCGTAAAAGTTGAAGGAGTTTGGTGCCAAAGGATGTTTTTTAGCCCGGGTGCACCGAGCACTCCGCCCGTGTCACCCAGCCTGTAAAAGGCTTCTAGTGTTACTGGATCAGGTTTCACGGGAGCGGTGGCCGCCTGTTGCCGTCCAGACAGCAACAAGCCGCCCAGGACACCCGATGCCCGGGAGAGGAAGCCAAAATTCTCCCATTATTTTCCCTTAACGACGACTTCAGCTTCCCTCTCCATGCGCGCATTTGACACGCGTTTAATGACGGCAGGAGGAGAGGGGGGCTTTTTCCGTGTCTCCACAAACCACACTCTTTTCAAGCAGTTTTGCGGAATTAGTTTAGTCCCAGCTGTAAATCTTGAAATCAGCTCAGTCGCTCCTCTTTATCTCAAAAGAGTCTAAATGAGACAAATAGAGTTAGAGAGAAACAGTCTACAGTCAGCCTCAGCGTAACGTCCTCCATCTGCACCTTTTGACGTGAGAGGGAAAAATATACTGTAGCACATTTTTTAAAGCCCTGCTGAAGCCTCCTTTACTGCACCGATTCTGTTTTAGAGCATTTCTCCCTCTCTGTCTAATTCCCCTTCAACACTTTGCTTTTCACTGCTGCGCGCTGAGGAAATAAACGACCTGGGCCGATAATAATAAAACTGTAGATCCGGCCCTTTTACACACTCCGGCTACTTAAATGATTAGGTGGAATAATCCGCATTATCATTTTCAATCAGCTTTATGATCAAAAATACAACGAATGAATAAAGTGTGACCCCCTTTAACATCAGGTCCCTGCGTAAGATCACAGCCTTTTATTATTGCCATTAAATCAAACACATCTTCTGTGCCAGCTTTAACCTGCCTGAACTTTGACACGCGGGCACAAACGGGATAACACCCCGTGCAGGATAATCGCCTCGCACGCGCACGCAGTCACATGCGCACCTGAGCCACTCACACACACTGTATTGTACACCGGTCCGTCTAATAAGCCATGCAGCGAGTTGCAACCTGCAAAATATTTCACTCACTGGTCATGCATTTTTTCCTCCTTGACGTTGAACTCCTACTTCTCCACTCCTCCGGCTCCCCTCTCTCTCTCTTCTTCTCTTCTCTCTCTCCCACTCCCCCACCCCCTCCTCCTCCTACTTTCTTCTGTCTAGCCTCCTTCAACACCCCCCACCCCCCCACCCCCTCGGTATTAAGTGCGCGTCCTCTTCGGTCAGTGTGAGTAGCTGCAGGTCTTCGAAGCACTGCCAGAGTCGCCGCTGCTGCTGCCGCTGCCGCTGCCGCTCCCGCTCCTGCTCCTGCTCCGGGCTTCTGCTAAAGGAGCCGCCGCCAACTCCTCCGCCGCAGCTGCTGGTGTCTATTCGGGCGAATCTCTCCGTCTTCTTCTCCTTCATCATCCCTCTCCTTTCCCCTCACTTTGTCCATACAGCACCATCACCACCAGTGCATCTCGTCCTCCCCATTTCGCGCCTCTCTGCCTCCTCACCACGGTCTGAAAACCCGGATTCGCGTGCGGGCTGCGCTGCGCCTTCGCCGTTTTAAGCCCCGCGTCTTATATTACCAAACCCCCTTTATTACAAGACTATTTACAATCTCTTCCCCTCCTCCTCCTCTTCTTCTTCTCCTTCTTCTTCCTCCTCCTTCTCCTCCTCTCCACCCCACCCAGCACCACCAACACACCTCCCCTGTACTGTACTGTATGCAGCTCGAACCTGAGGCACATCTGAAAGTTATTACACGGGGCGCTTATGGGCCCGCTCGCACTCCCACGGTCTGCACTTTGGATTTCACGCAGACAGATACACAGACAGACAGGCGGACAGGCAGAGGGGCTTTGAACCCTATAGTACCCCATATAACCCCCCCTCCTCCTCCCAATGCCCAATGCACACTCACTTATAATGTACATGTCAACTATAGTAGCCACACACACTTTGACACTCTTCATGGCAGAAATGTCTGGATCCTAAATTATGACTCAAAGCTCGTGCACAGGTCAAGATCAGTCGGAGACTCCTCTGGTTCCTTTAAATAACAAAAAACCACAACAGCACAGAGGAGCATTTCCTCTCAGTGCGGATGAACTCATTGATTCTTTAGATGATTTCTGGACTTTCCATGAATATAAGTCATATGCATCATTGTAGGGTTTAGTCTAGCTCGCGACCAGACCTAATAAAACACAATGCATATTTATAAATGTTAGAATAGCAACCTGCTCTTAAAAAATGACAGTTCCAGGTGTTGCACATTATAATATTGTCTTTGTTTTACGGGGCCGGGATGTGATTATTATCTGTAAGCAGATACAGACCTCTATGTGTGCGGTGTGCGTGTGAAGCATGTGTGAAACCACCCAGGTTATAGCCTGTGTCTGTCTCTCTGTTGGTGTTTCAACCTGTCCGTCCTGTTCGCTGCAGCCGGATAGTTCGCTGCGAGCTCCTTGATAATTTAACACGTGCGTCTTTTTTTTTCGTCTTGCTCTCTATCTCTTTAACAACGTAGCCTCTGTAAGCACGCGCTTTAAGGACACAGAGGCGACATTTACGCACACGCGTGTGCTTGCGTCCAGGTGAGCTTATGCCCGCAGCTTTGCGCGCTTTCTCAAGCTGCAAAGAAAAGCGGCCACCGCATGCACAGAGTTAGTTCACACACACACACACACACACACACACACACAGTTCTCCGGTTTGTAGTGTATGCAGCGGTATTATATCCGCCCCCCTCCAGTGAGCTCCTGTCCGCGGCTTCCCTTGCCCTGTTTTGCGTCCACCTCTCTCTCTCTCTCTCAGTCGCTCTCTGCATATTGCTTTCATTAGACATCTCTGCCTCTCTCTCTCTCTCTCACTCGCGCGCGCGCGCGTACACACACACACACATAGACACACACACACACACACACACACACACACACACTCACTCATCACTCCTCCCTCCCTCCAAGTGCCTCTTGTCCGGCCCCCTGATCTCTGTGTCCATTGGCTTCCACCGTGTCTATTTCTCATGTCCAGGCCCCCTCCTCCCCCCCTCTCCTCTCCTCTCTCTCTAATGACCGTCCATTGGTGTTGTTATTGCGCGTCCCGTCCGTCCCTCCTCCCACTCCCACTCCCACTCGGGTGCCTCGGCCCTGCCCATGTTTTTGTATGTCGGGTGTCCGTCCATCGCCTGACGTTCAAGTTCGCCCGGAACGTCACGTCCGTGCACTTGAACTTGCACAGCTCAGAGGGGGGTGGGGGGGTTGAGGGGAGGGGTGGTGGGGGGGGAGGGGGGCTTTTGCCATTTTTTCCATCTCTTCCCCTCCTTCTCTCTCTCTCCATCCACCTCTCTCTCACTCTCTCTCTCTTTTTTCTCAGCTCTCCTTTCTCAAAAAAGCCATGACGGCGATCCCGCGATCCATCTTCGCCTCCGCGCCATCTTTGTATTATTTCTAATTTATTTTATTTTTTTCCTTGTGGATGTCAAAGGCGTTGGATGAAGATATTTTTTGCCCCACCGGAGTCTCCTCTCTAACCCCGGCTCTCCCCGATGTGATCCGCGCTGAACGCCGCCGCCGCCAGCCACCATGTCTCGCCGCAAGCAAGGCAAACCCCAGCACTTAAGCAAACGGGATTTTTCGCGTAAGTAGAGATGAAAAAGAAAGAAAAGAAAATGTCATTTCTGGCTCCTTTTCAATTCATTCAGCAAACCGGGGGAGAGAAAAAGCAGGAAAACGGGAGCTTGTGGACACCGGACGCACCGCTCGGACCCGCGGTCAACTGGACTTAATAGCGTGAAGAGAAAGTGCGACACCCTCGTGCGTAAAAGCCGCTCGGATATCCCCCGAAAAGCCCCAAAGAGAGAAGAAAAAGTTTGTGTGTCGGTGTATGCCGGTCACTGCCTCTCTGTTTCACGGCCAGAATGTGCATTCACAGGCTGTTACATGCACTCGCTGTGGCTCCCGTGCCCCCACGGTCGCTCCGGTCAGTGGGAAACGCGCAGGGCTCCCGGTAGCAGAGCGCGTATTCTCCGCGGAGGTTTCGTGGAGAAATCACCACCCGGAATATCGCTGTGTGATAGTTCTGCAGGCAGGTCTCCTCTGCTCTCTCTCGTTCTATTTTTGGATTATTTTCAGAAAAAAAAAAAAAAAAAAAACTTGGAGGTGGATATTTGGATCGAGGGGGGAAAAATCTCGTGCCCGAGTGTTTACAACTGCCTCCTGTACCAGCAGCTCAGCGCCACAGACAACACAAATCGATTTATTTTACACACTTTTTCAAACCCCGAATGCCTCTTATGTAAAGGTAGTTTATCGATGTTTAGTTTCGATAAGATGCTTTCTTCCTGAAACAGTGAGCAGAGTCTGTGCAGCTCAGAGTTAGAGACAAGAAACACAGCAACAGGACAGGCAGCACACCGAGCCCTGTGCTTTCTCCACTGCAGCACAATTTAAACAAAACTATATAATTTCATTCCTCTGGCTCCAAGAGCAGTTATAGTAAGACAGAATATCAGGTAGTCTGTGGGCTGCAGCTGCGGTGTGTGAGGAAGGGAGAGCAGATTCCACCAACGTGGAGTTAAGACACCGTCTTTACGCACAGCGTCTATTGATCAGTCTGAGGTTTGAGTTTTTGAAAAAGTTAACTGGTTTTATTGAGACGTGTGGGTCGAGAGCAGATGAGTGTGTTGGAAACTGCGGGGCGAGTGCCAGAGTAGCGTTATTGCCACACCATGTGCCATACTGTGCGCTACCTCAGTGTTTCAGCGGCTCTCCAAGTGTCTACAAACAGAAAGAAAGACTGGAAGATATTCGGGCATGTTTACGCATCGTTGCCTCACTGTGTGTCGATATGTTGACGATAGCTGTCGCCTGTGTTTGGTTTGGAGAGAGAGTGTGTGTGTGTGTATGTATGTGTGTGTGTGTGTATGAGAGAGAGAGTGTATGTGTATAGCAGCGGCTGTGACAGCGCAAGCCACCATGGCCATGGGCCGTCGCTAGGAGGCAGAGCGCGATCAGAAAATCCAGCGCTGAACTTGAACCTGATCAGTTTCACCGCAACCCCTACCTACACACGGCTACTATTTGGCGATCTCTTTAGAATAAAGGGAAAGTATACAAGACGCAAGGCATGGAGAAAGGGAGGAGGGGGAGCAGGGGAGGGGGGAGGGGGGGTTCTACAGTTCCTCTTTATCACCACAAACCGACTTTCTCTCCCTCTATCTCCCCATTTTTTTTGTTCATCACATTCTACTTCCAGGCTACAATCAGCATATGCAGCCACTCTGTAATATGCCTGCAGACCTCGCCTTTCACCCCCTCCGTCAACCCTCAACACCACACACACATTTCATTTTGCATATAGATTCCACATTTGTTACCAGTGCAGCTCAGACTCGGCCTGTCGCGCTCCAACCCGGATTATTTCTTCTTTCTTTTAGCACCTGTACTTTCATTTTCTCCCTATCTCACAACTCTGAATTTCTAAGAGATTATTTTCATTTTCAGTGTTGCTTTCTAACAACATGAGCTGCATGAATTGAAGCAGTAAAAACAGCTCCACACCCCCCCCTCCCCAGATGAAATGATATCATCTGTAAATTCTACATTTTGTCAAGATCTGAATTGATTTCATGTGAGTTTGTTGTGGGCAGTGAGTCTTTGGTCCAGCTGTGCTTGTTCTATAGATCCACCAGAAAGTACAACTCTGAGCCTTTAGTTTGCTAAAGAGGTTTTAATTGAGAGCACATTTATACTTTTCCTCCTTGTGCAAATGTGCTTGCTTTGATATGTGAATCTTTTATATCACCTCTCTGCACTGCTCTGTAAATACACTCAAATGAGAGATTTTAATGTGCTCTTGTTTAAAAAATTCATCTGTGTGCATGAAGAGCTGTGTCTGCACTATATTTCTTTCTTTCTTTTTTTTTTTTTGGATAACCATTTTGGGTCTCTTGTCCTCCCACCTCATGTTCCACTAAATCCAAGAAAATGTTTCAAACCACTGGATATGCACTCTGGAGTTCAGCTGTAGAAGTGAGGGGCTTATGCAGCGTTCATTAATTTCTTTTCAGTTTTGTTGTTTTTTCTTTAAATTGTGAGTGTAATGCCCCATGTGTGGCATAGTGCTGGCCTGAAGTTAAATCAAAGAGGAAAAGAAGAGGGAGGGAGAGTGATAGTGTGTTTATATGTGTATGTGTGTGTGTGTGATTGTGTGTGTGAGATGGTGCAAGCCAGGAATTTATCATGTTATCTCCATGTCCCAGTTCGTGCACAGATGTTGTGCAGGATTGCGGTGTTCAAATGATATTTCCTTGAGGGGATGTAGTCCAAATTCAGACCCTGTCTCTCCCCCTCTGCCCCCCCCCCCCCCCCCGTCACACACACACACACACACACACACACACACTTGTACATTCCCGTACACACTTTGTTACTCATGCATGCACAGGAACCCTATCCGTTTTATCAGACAAAATCTGTACCAATCACCCAGACAGTGAAAATTAAAATCTATTTTTTGATTCTCAGTGGTTTTAAGTTCATTAAAATGTGAAATTGGCTGCTGAGTAAAGAAGGTCAACATGCATTAGGCGGCTAGCACAGAGTCAGACTCTTCACCTTGGACTGGAAGATTTTCTTTAAAAGAGGGACAGTGAATTATGTTCTCCCGTTTCACTTCTCTAATTCGGTGGACCACTCTGTTCACACTCATCTCCCTCCACTGAGCTCGACAAAAGGCTTCTTAAAAAAGTAGTGAGGAGTTAATCCGGCCTCGGAGGGGTGAGGAATCGGGTTGAACGGCTCATTTTGGGGGTGATTTCCCGCTGTACAAGCAGCTGGTATCTAAGAACTGTAAGTCAGGCGCATGTAACAGAGACGGAGGGAAGAGTTTTTCTTCTCCCTGACACGCGCTCTCTGTGCCGCCTGCTTCTCTCCTCCCGTCTTGCCGGCACATTCAGCTCAGTGTGTTGGACATGTTTGTGACAGTTTTCCCTGCTGCTGATTACAGGATCAAACCCTGTACAAACAAGGTTAGAGAAGTGAAGCTCCAAGTATTTAGTTTTTGGACCATCATTTTCTAACTTCTCCCTGTCATTGGCTGTGAAATTGTTATCTTTGAAGTATCTGATTTGAGATTTGCAGCTATTCAGGATATTATTTCCTACCATTTATTCTTATGATGTGTGATCCGGACCAGCTTGCATTCTAATCATTTTTCGTGCATTACATGCATTTCTATCATTACAAGGCACGTTCTCTTACCCCCCTTATTGTGTGCACCACATGGCAGGCTTTTATTTAGCCAAGCCTCTTTAATCCTCGATGTGACAGGACGAGAGAGAATCTGTGAACTCTTCTCTGTCATCAATTCCCACAAATAGTTGTATCAATCGGTTTAAATTACAAGAGAGAAAAAGGAAAATATGAACACTTTGTTATTGCTTTCTGCTGAGTGTCACCTTCTAATTTACTCTCTTCTGCTCACTCTTCCTCTTTCCTCCCACCCTCCCATCTTTTTCTTCTCTCTTCCTATCTGCGTGTTCCCCCCCTCTGCCTTGCCAGCAGCCGAGCCCCTCTCCACGGCCGTCGTCTCGTCGGAGGAGCTGTCGGAGCGCTGCTCAGAGCACTCAGAGGAGAGTGGCAGCCTGAACGGGCACCACCCGGGCTCAACTGTGAGCCGGCTGGCCCGGCTGGGTCATGACGCTCACCCTTCTCTGGAGCAGGACCTCTTGACCTGCGGCCAGTGCCAGGCCACCTTCCCCCTGGCGGACATCCTGCTCTTCATTGAGCACAAGAGGAAGAGATGCCACGGGCCGCCGTGCCTGGCTGTGGGCCGGGGTCTGGACAAGCCCCCTCGCCCTCCCCTGGCCTGGCCCTCACGCCATCCCCTGCCCTGGGTTCCCTGCGCAGTCGGAGGCCTGTGGAAGTGGGCGTCCAGGCCACACTGGCAGATGACGACGATGACCGGCTCTCATCGCCCCGGGGGATTTGCCCCAAACAGGAGCCCCTCCCAGGTAATCACACTGCTTTCACTCCAGCCAACAGAACACACCTCAGCTCCTGCTGGATTTCCACCACGGCTGCTGCAGTGCTTTCAACAAAAACAAAGACACAGCAGCTTTAGTGTAGCACGGCTTGTCAGATCAGTGAGAGGTAAATTCAGATTACAATCTAACATCACAACGAAAATAGATGATTAGTTCATTGTTTGTCTTAAACATTCTCTGAAACCTCACTGGTAGATGTAGACGCGTGGAAGCAGCTTTGAGGCTCCAGGTTCTACTTTACAAATCAGTACGTTGTGAATTTGGTTGTGCATATTTAAAGTATTATCCTAGATGGCTGAACAATGGTGTGTGTGTATGTGTGTGTGCTGTCTGTGCTGTCAGATCTTGTTTTTGTTTCATCAATGCATTGTGTGTGTATGCATACCTCCAAACCTTGTGGGGGCTGTAGTTGTCCAAGCACGAGTTTTTTTTCTTTCTTTTTTTGAAGGGGGGCACTCAAGCCAGTCCTGGTTATGGCTGGAAATCTGATGGCTGGGTATTTGCGTAGGGGTGGGTGTTGTAAGACAAACAACAACAGAGAGACGTCACAGGTGGGGAGGAAACCCACGAGAATACGCCTCTGTTCTCTCTCACAGATGACACAAAAGCACGCATACTGGTTTGATTTAGGATGGCTTTCTCTGTCTGTCTGTCTCTCTCTCTCTCTCTCTCTCTCTCTCTCTCTCTGTGTATTGTCTTTTGTTTGTACCGACTAGTGTAGAAGTGGAGTGTGTGTGTGTGTGTGTCTGAGAGAGTGTAGGACAATGTAATGGATCTTGTCATCCCAAGTCTGACCAGCTGTCCTTCCACTTATCCACTGAATTCAATGCAGAAATTATTTGTGAGGGAATGTGTGTGTGTGTGTGTGTTTGTGTGTATGATCTCCCAGTTCGCCAATTTTGCACATTTTCACAATGGTGACTGAATCCCACAGGCAAAGAATCTTGTGTGACCTGATTTGGTGGTACCACTGGTCAGTGTATTAGTGGACTTTTAAGGTTTGTGTGTGTGTGCCAAGGGAGATCATTGGTTGAACTGGTTGATTGGTGTATTTGTGTGTGACTTTCAGTCTGGGGAGTAACTGCAGCCTCTTTCTGGGATTGGGTGCGCAGAATGTGTGTTCTTGCAAAACGTGTGTGTGTGTGTGTGTGTGTGTGTGAGCGCCTCTCTCTCATGTGGCCCCAGCAGATGTGTCCTGCTCTCGGTGTGGTTTCTCCCCTTCCACTGCCACATCTTACCGACTAAATGCAGCCCAGCTCTCCCATCTCTTTCATTCTTTTCCCTCTCTTGAGTTTACCTTCATACCAAACTTCATAGGGAAAATACACGATTTTACCTCCAGTTTTTATTTCCCGTCTCCGTTCCCAGTGCAAGAATCAAATGAGAGGCGAGAGGCAAGAGGGAGAAGCCAGTTTTAGTTTTGCTCATAGAGGGAAAGTCGTTTATTTAAAGCGTCTTAACACCACTAATTATTTGTTGCAGTGCCATTCTTTTTTTTCCTTGTGAATTTTAATTAGCAGTAGTTTTAGTGGCGGGCTGCCTGTACTAAATTAGCTGTTACAGAGAGAGCGAGATAGAGAGGGAGGCAGAGAAAGAAGGGGGTGAAGATGAAATAGAGCAGCAGAAACACACAAGCAAAATACACTATTATCACTGTGCCGTTGAATGCAGCTCAGGAATCCTAAATGTTGTAGTTTGTTTTCCGTTTTGTCATTTCTCTGTGTGTGAATACGTGTAGCCATGTGTGTGAGCAAATAAGCACAATAAGCTGCTGAAGGCGTTGCTGACCATTTCTGGTAACAGATTTCAGTGTTATAGTTTACTGTTGCAGGACGTTAAGATGGAGAAGATTGCTCTGCAATTAAAGTTGTTTTGACTTTGACCTTTGTCTCTAGGGTACAAGAGACAGATCCACCTACTGTATGTCAGCTGGAAGGAGTTAATGCAACATGAGAGTGTGCGTCTGCATCTTTTTTTTTTTTTAGTCAAACCTTCTTGTCTCTGTGCAGGGACTATATGTTTCAACACACACACGCACACACACCCACTCCTACACACACACACACACACACACACACACACACAGACTCACCAAACTGGGTTATTAGAGCGATTTACATCATAATACAGGCGTCTGGCTGCTTCAATAGCGTTGTGTGTGGGAACGTCTTGGTAGGAACAGCTGTACACTCAGACAGGAGGAGAAAACAGGACAGCAGCGTTATACATCTTGTCTGATGTTGATGTCAAGCTGAACAGCAGACACACTGAGCATTATTAAATGTTTGCTGTTTTAGAAATTTGAAAAGGGAAAAAAAAGATTTTGTCCAACTGCATGAAGAAATCATGGTTTTATTTATACCCTGTCCACTTTAATTGATGATCTCTCAGCCACTGGACACACACCAGCACAAACAACCACCTCACAGGTTGAATTGAACGCAGCACATTCATCCTGATAGCTGATAATTAAAGCCAGTATTTTCCTCCCCCGACCCCAGCTTTCATCCTAATTGACCCCAAACTGTCACGGTGAAGTAAATATGTGAAAGACAGAAAAAAAAGAAAAGAGAAAAAAATTGCTGGAATTTCAGCTGCGATTAAAGCTGTCCAAAAGCATTCCTAATGACAAAAAAGGAGGTGAGGGAAGAGTGCGTGTGTTTCTTATTTGTAAACGCTGGCCTAGGTTGTGTCTCCTTACAGTATGAGGCGTCAATTCAACCAGTAAGACGTGAACAACTCATGTGATTCTTCAGAATAAATCATCCTCTTATTTAGTTTTGTAACCTCAGAGACGTTTGATATATGACTTCACTATTTTATGTAAGTGTCCATGTTTAATGGTGATTTTGTAAAAATATGATCCCAGTGCATCTTTTTAATTCATCCTCCTGTAATTTTGTGGGATTTACTCATATAATTCCAGTAATAATAATTCAATCAGACTTCCAGGGAATATTTTTCATGTCATGTTCCAGGATGTCAGGATATCTTTTTCTTTATTTCTACAAATGCAGCCTGCCTTTTTCCTTTTTTTTCTTTTTTTTTTTTCTGCAGGCGTCTGCCCGTCCAATATGATGGCTGCACGCTGCTTGTTGTTGAAATGTGTATCAGCATTTATGGTCAGAGTGGTACAGAGCTGCTGTGGCTGCTGTGAGGCTCAGAGGAGAGCACAAAGCACCGGACTTGTGCCGGAACGCTGCTATTTACATATCAAACAGCTCCGATCAAGGAGAGCCGAGACATTACCTGTGTGTGTGTGTGTGTGTGTGTGTGTGTGTGAGAGAGAGGACCGTAGAGGCAAAATGCCGATCAGTCATGCAAAAAGGCAGCATACCCGCCCACCCACGCCCCACACACACACACACACATGCACACACACACAGCCGCACACACAGTTAGTACTGTCTCTCTCTCTCTTGCCCATTTATTCTATTAATCCCTGACTGAGATGAAAATTCTGATTATAATCCCCGAGGCGCCCCTCATTCAGAAACAGCATCACTAATGTATGTCTCAAAAGAGAGGGGCTTGCGTGTGTGTGTGAAATTTAGTGTGTGAATGGCCATGCCTTCCCTTTCTTTTTCCCCCCTTTAAACCAAATGTGGTTGTGATTTACAAAAATTCTTTGGCTTGAAAATTGAAATGTAGACTGAATTCTCTTGTGGATTATTTCTGGAGTAAATACAATTTCCTTCTGTCCAGTTATTTGCCAGTCAATTTCTCATAATTAGCATCAAGAATTTAATCCTGTCCTCTATGGAAAATCTGCGATAATATGTGTGTTAATGAGCCGGAATTGATACGTGGCCAGTGCAAAGAATATTCATCCTACTGACCACTGATTTGCGATAAACTCTATTAGCCTATCAATATTAGCTCATTACAAGAGATATTATCGATACTTGTACATGATGATAAATCCAGACATTTCTTGATACAATTTTTTTTTTTTTTACCAGCCACACGCTCTGCCCCCAAATTTCTGCTCGGCAGCCCCGCACTCAGACCACTCAGGAGTCATCCTGGCTTGAAGCCCTGTAACATGAGAATTGTTAGTCTATGATCCAGTGATTAGCAATTAGCTTATCATCACCAGTTAATGCCATGCACCTCAATACACATTAGTGCATTTTTAACACCCATTCATTGTCTGGCTCGGTGTCAGATCTCGCTCTCTATCTCGTGTCTATTCTCTCCCTCTTCTTCTCCTTTTTTCCATTTTCTCTTTTGGCTCATGCATCTCTCTCTCTCTCTCTCTCTCTCTCTCTCTCTCTCTCTCTCCACACAACATTCGCAGTCAATGCAAATCTGGGACAGCCAATTGATACTGAGTCAATTACAGTATGTTTGGTATGTGTGTGTTTCATGCTGTAGCACATCCCGATGAGCCTACAAAGAGATTTCTCACGCTGCCTGCCATTACTAAATCTATTGGTGCACCCTCCTCCCCCGTCACTCCTCCTCTATCTCTGTCTGTCTTTCTTTCTTTTTCAGAATTAGATTTTATTTAGTGGACACAAGTGCAGTGTTAGAATGTAAACATGATGCTTTGCATAGAGAATACCAATAGCAGCAGCAGCAGCAGCAGCAGCAGCAGCAGTTTAATAATCTGCCATAAAGACCAACAGGCGAAAAAAAACAACAACCCCAAAACAAAAAAGCCTCAAACCTCAAACCTCCATAAACTGTTTATTGGCAAAACTGTTGATTATTATCTGCAATCCAGATGCAGCAAAAGCTTAATCTGTGACACAAATAAAATGATGATGGAGAAGAAGCATTTTATGTTATATATTAATAAACTTCCTTTTGCTTTTCTCTCATCTGAGCTGGGAAAGTCCAGAACCAGTGAACCTGTTGATGGTAACACAATACACTCAATACTCACACACACAGACATACACTTGTATTTTGTTACATAAGATAATTCAGTGCTGACATAATACTATCTGCTGAATACTGAGTCTGGTCTGGTCCTGGTCCTTTATTAAAAGGTCCTTCAGAAATGCAACACCATGCTTTGGTGAAACTGGGCACTGAGAGACGGATTGAAACAGGAATTGTAGTACTCAAAGTAGCAGAAGCTGATGAAAGTGATGAAAGAAGCTGAAAGTGCAACTATGATTTTCCACAGTTCCACCTTTAAACTTGGTCCTAACAAAGAAGAGTTAACTGTTGTGGAAGGTGTGGATTTCTTCTTGAAAGAGACCCAGTTGCTGAGGTGCCTTTGAACAGGGTCAGGAGTGTTGCTCCGCATGTGACCTTTGACCTTTCTGTGAGGATGAGAGAGTAAGAGAAAGGAGAGTTTCTCCAACCTTTGTCACCATATTGGTTGTTTCATCCCTACCATCAGATTTCACACATTCGACTGTACCAGCAGCAGCAGGTGTAGTGAACAGTCGTTGTCATGGTAACAAGAATATAATGCATGTACCAGTGGTTGGTGTACCTACCACACCTTTATTGTCATGGTAATGATAATAAGCAAGTTAGGGATTATTTGAAGAAAGAAGTGGTCAGGTTGCTGTGTATGCTACGTCATGCAACTTCATCTTTTGGTGACATCACAATAACCACAATCACCAAAAAGTCACCTGACAAAGAAGAATAATTGGTTGTAATAATTTTATAGTTAGTGATCTGGACAACAGCATTTTAACAGCAAGTTGTTTTGGTTGCCTTTTTTTACAGTACAAATGAGATTCACCATCGAGTAAATAATTCAAAATGGATTAAAATCACTTCTACAGCATCCTGGGAGAAACGGTCTGGTTGTGCAGGAAGTGATGCATTTTACATGTTTGGTGGGTTTGGAATAAATAGACGAAGAGCAGGGCATGAGCAACAATTACCATGGCCACCTCCACCACAGATGAACAGACAACAACAACATCAAAGGGTAGGAAAGAAATGCAAGGGAAAGACATCACACTGCCCACACACTTTGACTGACAGCTAGTCCCTGGGAAGTGCGGCGTAGACACACCGCGGCGGCGGCGACAACGACAACAGCAGCTAAAGACGGAGACAGATCTCCCAGATTAATGTGGTCGGCCAAAAACCCGTCCTCAAACAATGACAACAGCAGAGAACAATAAGACATTAAAAAGACCAGTGCTATTTCCCAGTTTGCACTATTTACAGCGGTGACAGCATGTCAGTGATGTGTATGACGTCAAGCAGACTACTGTACGCGCTCAGTGATGGAGGATTGTTTATTGATCTGGCTCTTTGTGTTTATGCGAGTGATTCGACATCCACGCTACATTTACTCCTCCGTGGTGAGAGGGAAAGCTGCTGTTTTTGGCTCACTTGCTGCTTGCAGTGTGTGAGTGTTTATTCCTGTGCACTCACACACAGACACGCACAGACACGCACACACTCCTCTTGGTGTGCTCAGGGGGTGCACACATGTAACTCAACTCTCTTATTATGTTGAAGGCAGTTGAAGGCCTGTTCATAAAACTGTTTATACACTACAAAGCTTATTTATATAGGCCATTGGATTACAGAGTGGCTCTACACACAAACACACACACCAACACACACACACACACCAGATATGTGCTCATTCAGTCCTTCTCGTTGTATGTACCTGCCATCACACGTCCAGCATCCTTACATGTATGTGTGTGTTTATAGTGTGAGTGAGCATGTGTGTGTGAGCTGGCAGTGTGGATGCAGGACATCCCCTGGTTAAGTGTGCCAGGCTCTGAGCTGGCAATATGTGTGTGTGTGTGTGTGTGTGTGGCCAGTGTGTGTGGCTGGTGTGTGTGGAAGGGCCTGGCTCCTTGCTCTGGTTTCATGTTTCTCATTTGGCTGAACTACTACTACAACTGCAGCAGAGGAGCACACACACTCACACACGCCACCGTGCTGTGACTGTATGTGTTGATAAGTAGAGCACGAACAGTGTATGCACAACTCGATGACTACGAGTGGGTCTAAATCTTTCATTCTGGCACTGTGAGAGTGAGTCTGTTTCCTCCTCACTCCCACCGCCGTCTCCACTTCAAGTCTTTCTCCTAAGCAAATTAAAAGCACGTCTGGTGCCAAATAAAGTAGAATTCATTTTCAAAGCAGGATAACATATGTAATTCCTGTGATCTCAGGCAGCTCACTCATTTTTTTTTCCACCATGCAACTCGCTGCAAATGTGCGAGAGAAGACGACCATGGATGTGGATGGCATTTAACAGTTGGTTCTTTAAAGGGAGCCCTTCTCCACCTTCAGACTGACACCACCACAAAACACCAAAATGCTCCCTCTAATCACTGTAGTGATGGATCTGCATTAAAAAAGACATAAACTAGTTCTGTGGTAAGTCTCTCTTATAGAGAGAACATTGTAGCTGCAAATTTTTCAGATTGAAAAGTGAAGGATTAAACGCTCCAGAACAGATCGACAGATAACAATCAATAACCATTTACACAATATTAATGAACAAAGATTTCATATTCACATTTCCAACTTCTCAAATGTGAATATTTGCGGTTTTATCTCAGTGACAGTCTCTGGGCCTCAGACTCCTGGTTGGACAGAGCAGACTATTTGAAGATGTCAGATTGGGCTGAGAAAGGAAATAATGAGATCAAACAAACTATTTTAGTAGCCTGTGGAGTGTCTCTAAAATGCAAAACCTAAATCATGGATAATTCTCTTCACTGATGAAAGGTGAAATTTCAGATATTTGTGCCGCATTAGAGACGCATTTTTAATTGAATCTTGTGTGTGTGTGTGTGTGTGTGTTGAAGACCATGTTAATGATATTGTTCCTTCCTTGGTTGTTTTCAGCAGTAGTTTCCAACCTGGGGTCCACAAACGCTCGCAGTAAATTACACCAGCACACACACACACACACACACACAGGCTTGAAGTCACATAAGAATTATTAAGAGAAAAGAAGAAAAACATCTTTCTTTCTTCCTCTAATTTTGCTGTTTTCTTGTGAAGAGGTAGTTGAGACAAAACAAGGGGACACAATCACTCTGTAACCTGTGAAAGTGGTGACGGAGGTTAACAGTGGAACCTGCTCAGTTCTTTCTGTCACAAGCCAAAAAAGTTGTGAACCTCTGCTCTGTGCTCTACCTCTGCTCTGACTGCAATGCCCCATCACATTTTTGTTATTACTAGCACCATCCTGACTGTGTTTTCACATCTCATCATGCACTGTGGTCTCTCCACCTAGCAAGAGACGCTTCCTCTGAAAATGAAACTATATTTAAAAAAAATAATATTCTCAGCTAAAATAAGTGTCAGATGAAAGAGGAATCGATGATATCTCATAACTACTGGCTTTTGTCAGATGTCGAAGAGTATGCTATTTAATAATTCTCAAAAAAAAAAAGACATACACATAAACACACACACACGTAGAGGACCCCCCCCCCACAGCAGCAGCAGCAGCAGCACTGACTGACTTTTCCCGATAATTTGCGGAGTCTCATTTGAATTTAAGCGCTACTTTAATCTTCAAAGCTCAAACAGCTTTATGAATATGCATGCAGTGGGCAGACTTTAGTTCATTACCTAGTTGTAAATTCTAATGACCATTAGGCCCTCACAGTAATTGCCAATTGTTTTGCATTTTTGATTGGCCTATTACCATGTGCATTCGCAGCGCACATCAGCTACGCTTGTCAGAGCCGGCATGTCAAGGGGTGTTTGTGTGTGTGTGTGTGTGTGTTTCATGCTTGTGTGTGTGCGTGTTTTCTCATTTGTGCCTAGGGTGAGAGATATCTTGTGTGTGTGTGTATGTGTGTGTTGTGTGCGTGTGTGTGTTTTAGACTAATATAAATGAAAGTTGCATTTTTTTTTAATTGTGTGAAGACTGAGAGCTGAGAGAGATTGGACATATTTAATTTACATGATGTCTTGTCTGTTCCCTCATTACACTGCTTGTCTCTCACAAACACACAAAACACACATGCACACACACACACACACACACACACACACACAAACAGAATATACCAAATGCAAACCATCTGGCTCTCTCCTGTACGTGTCGGTTTTGACATGGTAAAATGATTTCTCAATGCCCATCTCTCTCTCTCTCTGTCAGCCTATTCATTTTTACTGCCCCCCCCGCACCCCCCATGCCCGCCCACCCCACCACCCCTCCTCGTCTTTTCTCTTTCTCCTTGAACAAACAGATGTCAGATACCTCTCTTTTCTCTCTCCTCATCCCTCCCTAACTCCATCTAAGGCTGCCATTTTGAAGACAGTGATTCGTCTTCCTAAGTGAGTTTGTCTGTAAACATGGATGAAAACTCCCTTAAAAAAAAGAGAGACAAAATGAATTCCATTGTTCTGTCCTCAGCAGAAAAGCGCTGCTCTCTCTCTCTCTCTCCCTCTCTCTCTCCCTCTCTCTCTCTCTCTCTCTCTCTCCCTCCCTCTCTCCCCCTATGTGTGTGTGTATCTGTCACGTTACGGTTGTTGCAAGCACACAAGGAAAAATAGGCACCTGTGCATAAACACTCGCACACCTTCCTTTGTACTGAAAGAGGCCGCTTCTGACACTTTTGTGAGAGGGAGTGAAAAGAACAAGAAAAGAGTCAATAAAATAAATTAATTTTCCATCTAATAATGAGGCCGGACAATTAAGAAAGTGAGAACAAAGCTGCAATAACAAACAAGAACAACTGGTGCACAGGCACCAATCTTCATGTTTTCTTCTTCAGTTCCCTTTGTTGCTTTTTTTTCTCATCTCTTCACCCTCCCTCTCTACCCCCCAAAGACACGCACACACACATACACATACACACACATTTGTCTTCTTCCTCACATCTTCCCAGTTTGTGTACAAACGCTGTGAGGGAGATATGTGAACCTACATAGCGATGAAAAGGAATTCTTAATTGCCCAGAAATGAGCAATGTTACAAATGGTGGTGTAATGGACGCAGCCGAGTGGAAGCAGTGTGTGTGTGTGTGTGTGTGTGTGTGTGTGTGTGAGTGTGTGTATGTGTTTTGAGGGGTTGTCTCCGGTGGGACTCACAGGGCCTGTTTCCTGAGGTCTCTTTTAGCCCCCTACAAACACACTCACGCATACACACACGCGCATAGACACACACACACACACCCTATATACCTCTGGCTGCTGTTACTCACTTCAAAGTTGTTAATATTCAACTGGGAAACTGTATCCAGAGCACAGCTAAATTATTAAGTGTATGAACTTTTTAGGCAGTAAGATGAACTGATGGGCCACATCTATGAGATCCTGCTCCTCTTCTTCGTGTGTATGTGTGTGTGTGTGTACGTACATGAACATGCCCTCTCCTTCTGCCCGATGCTTGGTCTTTGGCCAAGGGCATGCATAATTGATCCTGTGCACGCTATCATTTTCTTGATGTAATTGCCCCAGTAAGATATGATGAAATCTAATGGATAATTTATTCCCCAAAATGGATAAAGAACCGATAAAATGTACTTTTTGTGTGTGTGTATGCGTGTGCGTTAAGTAGTACAATAATATCAGAGGTGTGTATGGTCAGTTTAAGATTACAGCGCGAGGACAACCTCCAAATTCAGCAAAAATATTGACACTGTTAGGATGTTTTTAAAGGCAAATTAACCAGAACTGTCAGGTTTTATTGTCGATATTAATTATTATGATGTAGATTTACAATACATCATCGCTAGTGCAGAGAGCTGCACGAGCATAAATGTGCTGAAGGAAAAGAAATAAATGCTTTCCAGGAAAAATCTTGCATTTAAAGTTGAGGTCTGGAGGTTGCAGCTTAATTCCCGCCGCATCAGTGAAGCTCAAGAAAATCAACTCTGTGTGTGTGTTTTTTTTATCAGTATAAAAAGCTTCAGGAGTGTTTGAGGGTTTGTACCTGCAGTGGAGCTGTGCAGTTCTATTTAACCAAATTATACCTCACCCCACACCCCCTTTACCCCCTCCCCCTCCCTCTCTGATGGATGAACCATGGAAAAAAAAAGCGTTTACTTAAAAAAAAGACTTCACCTCATCTTGTTAAATAAATATCTAAGTGTAAACGAGACCGTGCTTCCTTGAACTCTTGTTCTGCAGCAAATAAGCCAGGAGGGAAGTCTTTTGTGTGTGAGTGTGTTTTTTAAAGCTGAAGATGAAATGAAATGAAAAAAAAAAAGAAAAACAGCACCTTCACCTGTTCTTTATGAAATTCTGTCAATTTTTCATTCTTCTTCTACCTGTCCTCCACTTCTCTTTCTTTGCCAGTCTCCCCTTTTTTCCTTCATTTTTTTCCCTCCTTGTGCTGCTGCTGCCGTTTGCCGTTGTGAGACTGATGTGTTTCAACATGCTCTGGACTGTAGTTAACACTGCTGATCACTCTCATTCACACGCACACACACATACACACACACACTCTCGCATCTCATTTTGTTTATTGGAGTCTAACCTGTCTTAAAAGAAATTTCACTTTTCGTCTTTTTTTTTTCTTCAAGCAAATTCAAGTCCAAATGGTGTTTCTTAAGATGAACATGTGTTTGTGTTTGTGTCTGTAACACACTGCAGCAGACAGGCAGACAAACAAAGGGAGACACAGACACACATACACACACAGACACACAGACACACACACACACACACACACACACACATATGCATACACACTGTTTATCTTTGCTATACAAGGGAAATGCAGGCCCCAAACTGCAACGCTGAGAGGTGTTGAAAGGAAACGGGGAGTGGGTGGGTGGGGGGGGGGTTGAAAGAGAGACAGGGGGATGAGGAGGAGAGGGCATACGGGTAGTGCACCCTGGGGGGATAGGGGATGTGTGAGAGAGAGTGGGTTGAGCGAGGTAGGAAAGACCGGGACCTGGTGGTGGTTGTCCATTAACAGATGAACTTGGCAGACATCCAACTGTTTGATGACACGGGTGTCATAGGGCTGTCTGTAAGTGTGTGTGTGTGGATGGGTGGGTGGGTGTGGGGGCTGCACACACACGCGCACACATTACACGGTATCATTCCTTGCTCTGGCTCTGCATGTTAATGTACTGTTAGCATTCGTTCAGTGTGTAATCTCTCATTCCCATTTTTGTCTACCTGCATACACACCCTTTCTCTTGCTCACGCTCTCTCTCACTCCTTCTTACACACTCTCACACACAAACACATAGTTCAACAGGGACCAGTTCAGACTGGTTTGCTGGCATGGAACATGTGCCACGCAGGGTTAAAGAAGGAAAGTAGAAAAATGAAAAGCAGCAAAAAAAAAAAAAGAAAAAGTTCAAACACACACTGAAAAAGAGGAAAAAAATTTACAGCAGATTTCCACTAATGCCGCTGACCTGCCGAGCCCTCCGCTTCAAGAGGCAGAGAGACAGAACGAGGGAGAAAACCGCACATTGGAGAAAGACAGATAGACCAGGAGGAAGTAAAATATACATATTTTTAACCTTTGTGGAACTGTTGCTTGTGTAACTGAGTGCAAGTTGACAGTGCAGGAGCGCATTTATATTTACAGCAACAGCCAGGGTCAGGAGGTGCAGCAGGAAGGAAGGAGGGGAACACACTTTCTGTAAATTCTCACTGCCAAGCTGCTGCTGCTGCTGGCTGCCGAGCAGGTTCAGTGGGTTTGATGCCTTGCTTAAGGGCACCTTCGTGTCAGTTGTATCTGGTTGTAGCCTGGTGGGAAAGTGTTTATGAGTTGTGTTTTAACTTGGTAGTTGTAGTTCTTGCTCTTATGACGCTCTCTTACTGGATTGATGGGAGTGGTGCTGTGCACACTGTTGTTTTAGGTGTATTAAAGTATTATGTATCCATTTGCTCAACTTTTCTTTTTGTGGTACTTTGAGAGTTGTTTCTTTACACTGTGTACTTTGTATTATTTTAGTGTTTAGATACTTTTCTCATCGTACAAACAGTTTGTAAAGATAAGTATTACAATTGTAGTGGGGTTTACCATGACTACAAACTCACTGAACTCACTCACCTGGGCATGATGTTGCTGCCCAGATGATAAAGCATGTGCTCGTCATCTCTATCATGTTGTACAAGATACGCTCGGTCGAAGGTCACATTTGGAGAGTCTGATTTGGGTGACTGTAAATATATAGGAAATAAGCCATAAAGTCTACTGGTAAACCAGACATATACTAACATGCTCATGAAGATAAAAGGTCATGACTGTGCATGTTATAATTAATGTAATGGTTAACTGCTGATGCACAGAGCTAATAAATGGCCCCAACCCTCCCTATGGCGGATTGTGAAAGTGTTAGACAGGATTATATTACTTGTATCTTAAAAGAAAGCTGTTTCATATTTATCTTTTGCTGATCTGTCACACGTGCTTTTCTGTGTACAAACACATTAACACAAAGAGGAACCTGCATAATGTGCGTTAGTGTGATGAAAAATGTTTTGAAATATTGTAATAATAATTTAGCACACTGCAGTTGAACGACTTTGAAGAAAAGAGAAGAGTGAAGTCCTCACTAACACTTATGATAGCTCATGTTTTTGTTGAACCTGACACTTATTAGTAGTTGCGAGAGGTACAGTACAGATGTGTCATGCTGTGGTTCTGCAGACATTTTAAAAGAGGCCTGATGTTCCAGAGGATGCACATGTACTTTGCACCGGCCAGGTCTGTGTGTGTCTTTGCATGTATTCAGGCAGCCTGTGTACGCGTGAATCTAGACATGCAGTCGTTTTGCTCATCTGTTTTATAGCGCAGATGTCACATGGATATGTCATTTACCAAGGGTCAGTGGGTGTAGACTGTATGTACTGTATGTGCCACATGATAGGCGGGGGTGGCAGAAGTTTATGTTTGCAGTGTAGGCACTTATAGTACATGCAACATGAACTGTGAACTGGACACCGTGACCTGCACCTATAAGTTCAGCCTGAAACACATCCTGCACTGTCAGCTTATGCAACGTGGCCTCCTGCAGCCATCTGCCCATGCAATTAAACACACAGTTAATTTCTGTCATTTTGATCTTAAGGATTTACATTCTGCATCCATGAGTATGATGAGACTGTGGGTGTCTGTGTATGCTTAAGTTTGTTGTCTGTGTTTGAGTTCACACACTGTGGGTGTGTGTGCTAACTAGAGAGGTGCACAGTAAAACAACAACCATGCATCTGTGATGCATGACAACAAGGGAGTGTTATTACAGTTACAATATCAGCATTGTTTGATGTTTACATCTCACCATCAAAGAATTATGATGTCTTGCAAATAGATTTGATTTCCACATCAACTATTATGCAAATTGGCACCAGTTTAAGAGTGATCTTTAAAGCCAGCCTGTATACTGATGTTTCTATACAGCTAGACTTCAGATATATTTAGGGTTGCTCCTGCCAGATTTCTATAGCAGATGAAATGGCCGGTGTGTTCTTTCTGTAGTACTTGGATTTTCCTGTTGTAAGATGCATCAATTTGACTGAGTCTGAGTCACACGTGCCTGTAATGAAACATTATATAATTCTTCATGAGGTTGTTGGTGTGACATCTCTCAGCCTGTTCTGTCACTGACTGAGCACTGTTGCTCAGAAACTACAGTTGAAACTGTCAGATCTTTTTAAATTCTACCTGATCTGTCAACATTATTCAGCTTTAAACACTCACACTGTTACATGCTGAAGCGTAACCTGTGACACTCCTCATGTTGGCACCTGCTCTGACGTATCGGCTTATTATAAATCACTGTGTGTGTGTGTGTGTGTGTGTGTATTGGGGGCAAAGATCCCTGACCACTGCTGCAACTCTATAGGCAGGCCAATGCACCCATGATTTCAACACACAGACACACACACACACACACACACCCTAAGGTCTGTAAGTGGTGTAACTTACTGTTCCTACCTTTGGCTATATCTCTTCCCAGCCCCCCGTCCTGCAGGCTGTTTGTGGCAGTATTTGCTGCATTAAAAATGAGAGCTGCTTGGCTCGGAGCTACCACATCGGCTACCTTCTTTTCTCCCTCGCTCTAATCTTATGTAAACACAGAAATCAGCTCCCAGCTCGCTCTGGCAGATGCAGGCCAGCAGTGATGTCCCACTGTGATATATCCCTCTAAAGCCTGGATTAAAAAGTTTGGAGGCACAGGGCATTTGGGTGGGGGTGGGGGGGTGCTGTCATCGCTATCTGTATTTATACCTGTGAAGAAAGACAGATTGAAATAAGTTCATATGTTGGTTTGAATCCAGCTGGTTTCTTTTCTAGAAAAAAGTCCAAAGCAAAAGCTTTAATTGTTCAGGAGAGATAAATGTTTGCACTTCATAGGGATTAAAAAAGCCACGCTTTTTTTTTTCATGTGAATGGGGGGTTGGGGTGGCATCACTACACTTTTAAGTGTCTAGTCTGCCAGAATTCAACAAAAAAGAAGACAAAAGTACGGGAGGGAGGGAGACAAGCATCCCAAAGAGAGACAAAGATAAAGTGGAATAAAGAGACGGAAAGAAAAAGATATCTACACCACGCTGAAAGAGGCATGTTGTGATGTGACCCATGTCCAGCTCCGTGTACACATAAAAGCATCTGTCTTCAAAGATATATTTTATGTATGTGTGTGTGTGTGAGTGTGCGTGTTTATCTGCGTGTCGCGGCTGTCTGTGTGTATCTGTGTCTGTGAATGATCTATGGTTTGTGTTTACCGTGCCATATTTCGGCCTGGCCTGCCGTCACCGGCGTATGAATGATAAATTGCGGATGTCCATCGGATTCACCCGAGCACCTGTGGTCCCTCACTCCCCGGCCGTGTGGCAGGAGAGCAAGGGAAAATAAATAAATAAGCAAAGTAAAAGATAAACAAAAAGGCCTCATAGGACTTCTTTTTTTACTTGTCTCTGGGGCTTTTTCAGGATGCAAGATGTTACCTCTCTTTAACACCCCCCCGTTCCTTTTGCCTGTTTTTAAAAATGAAACTAACCAGCTGTTATTATTCACCTCACACTTGAATCAAGCTTTTCCTTTTTGACTCATCATATTCAAAATCAATCTAGCTTTTAGGAATATTTGGTGTGTGTTGTTTTCCCTGTGTTTATTTGAAGTGTTGATCCATGACAAGATAAAGTTGAAGGTGTCAGTGTAGTTTGATCTACTTGGAGAGCAGTGGCTGCTTTGTTGTGACCTCACAAAGTTACTGGTTTTTAGGCTGAGTTTCTGAATACAGCATTTCTCTGTGGACTAAACCCTTCTACACTTTAACAGTGTTAATACAGAGCCTTTATTATTAAAAAAGACATGGACATCTAGCTTTATACAGTGGAACCTGTGAAGGTCTGTGGCTAATTTAAAACTGTCAAAGACAATTATCTACACCATCAGGATTATTTCATCTTCTGACCTAGCGAATGAATGTTTACAGTTTCTCCAACCACAAAGTCACTTTGCTTGGCCGTCAGTCCACCAACCTAAAGACATGCGAAACAAAAAGCAACTGCTCTCTAGTCCTCTGTCTCCTTGTTAATACACTATATGTTAATTAAGGACAATAAAACTCTTGCACAGGTCTTCAGTTTATAACTGTCTTTATCAGTTTCTAATAAAGCTCTGTGACTGAAGATAAAGAGATTTCCCTCTGAACCTGTATCTAATTGTTTGACTTGTAAATGGAGAATATCAGACACAGGTTGAGCTAATCTGATCACACAATAATTTTATAATCCACATGATCCTTGTTTTAGAGGTAAAATCAGTGTTAAAGGTTGAAGCCAGCTCAACAGACATTCAATTAAATGGGAATATCTCTTTAATCAATCAGTGGTATTTGGTAGATTCTGGACCATCTAGCCTGTTGCTCCACTCAGACAGAACAATTATTACAAAAAACTGGTGGAAAATGTGGTTTTGTTGCTTTTTACTGGTTAGGCTGATTCGGAACGATAGATGAGGAGCAGATGA
The DNA here is from genome assembly GCA_021432705.1 of Caranx ignobilis. Lineage (NCBI taxonomy): Eukaryota > Metazoa > Chordata > Actinopteri > Carangiformes > Carangidae > Caranx > Caranx ignobilis. The sequence goes on from MU269990.1 coordinate 13,590,874, forward strand.
GGTCACACTTCACTTCTGATGGAGACTCATCCACACAAGACATTTTTGTGTTACATTGGTATCTTTTGCAACTCTAACTGACCTATTTTTCCCATTGCATCCCTGCTGAGACCAAAGCCTGTATTTGTGTGTGTGTGTGTGTGTGTGCGTGCATGTGCGTACATGTGTAGTGACGTATGTTTAGTGCACAGTGGCTTGATGTCTGATTTGTGGTTTGTAGAAATAAGTTGTCAGCTTTGTTTCTGACCTTTTAACACATGCTCACTTATGTGTGTGTGTGTGTGTGTGTGCGTGTCTGATGTTGCACATGGCTGCGTCCTGTTGACCACTGAGGTCGTCATTCCATCTCTACTCGTCCCTCTCCTCCACCACTTGGTTTTTGTCCAGCTTCTCCTGGTTTTTTTCTTCTTGCACTCCCTCTATGGTTCTGTCTCCCTCTCTCTTTCACTGTTGTGTGTGTGGTGTGTGTGTGTGTGTGTTTTCTTGGCCTGCTTGTCTCAGTAACAGTAAATACCCTTGCCACCTGACACAGATCCACCTTTCTACTTGACCGCGCACACAGAGAAGGGCAGCCGTGTGCGTGTGTGTTTGTGTGAGAGTAAAAAAGTGTATTCTCCAGTGACCCTCTGCCCTCAGGTTTAAAGGACTGCGTGAACGCACACACTCAGTCACACACACTGTCCCCCAAGCAGCCTCCTTCTCTGAGATAAAACACAGGTTTAATCTTTGACACTGTGTCCATACTGGCCTCTTTGCAGGTGAGGAGAGCCTCCTGGGGTGTGTGTGTGTATGTGTGTGTGAAGCTGTTAGTTGTGGCCTGACCTAAATGTGGAGGACAATAGCCTGGAGGCTGTGTGTGTTTGTGTGTACAAACTGTACAGTATGTGTTGCCTTCTTTGCTGCCTTTGTATGTTTGCCTGTTCCCATTTTTTTTTTTTTGGGGGGGGGGGGGGGTTCCTTCCCCGTTTTCCTCCACACTGTCAGCCTCTGCCTTTTAATTAGAGGTCCCACATTTTCTCTTCTCAGCTGTTTTACGTGTTCATCCCTAGGAAGATATATGTGCTGGTTTAATGCACAGAAACCATCTCAGTGTAGTTTTACATCTGCTCCTTCAGATGTTCCTCTGTGGGTCCAGGTGAGCAGGGCTTGGGGCAAGGCTGAGAGTGGTGACTGCTTTGTTGTGACATCACAAAGTTACAGAGGTCATGACAGCACATTTTAAGGCCCAGTTTCTGAATATAAGCTGTGTGCATTTCTCTGTGGACTGAGCATTTGATATTTTCACAGTATTAATACAGAACCCCAACCTGCTTTATAATCAAAACAGACATGGACATCTACCTTTATTTCCACAATATAAGAGCCTACAATAGCAACATATTACTGAAAGCAGTGCAGCTGTCCTCTGCATTCAATTTGTTATTATTATTTCTTCTGTTTATGCATGTATTCTACCATTCTATTACTCAGCATCATCCAGACTTTATTAGGACTGTTTGCCATTTCCTTTGTGCATTGAATTGTGGGATGATAGTTTCCAGCAACACCAAAATCAAAAATCAGTCATATTTTAAATATCTTAATCCCACATCATTGTTCACACAGACAGAGCTCCACCCGGTATTCTTCAATACTACACAGTAGAATTACACAGAATTACTTTACATAAGCACCAAATAAAGTTGTGCTCACAGGCTCGCTGGCTCGTGCTCGCCCACTCACTGCCCTCTCTGTGTCTGTTCTGCTGTATCTTTTATCTCGCTGCTTTTTCCATACAACTATCATACTGTTTAAATTACTCTCCTGCCCATAATGCTCATCATAGCTGGACGGAGTTTGACCTGAGTGCAACTAGAGGTTGAAAGGAGGCTGATTGACAACACTGCTGCATTTTTCAACCCGCATCACTGTGACAGTCTTAACCGGATGTAGAGGAGGAATTAAACACTGTTTTTTACTTGTAAACCAGTTGGTATTCCATAGACAAACATGTCTATTGTTTATTCTGTTTTGAGATAAAGAAGTTAAGACGCTGTATTTTGGGTGGAATAAAACAGGACTCGACCTGACACCCCTGACAATAGTGGTCAAGAACGTTTATGTTTCTCAGCCTGAAAGTCAGTCTGAGGTTCTTACACATTATACCACACACAGGCACTGACTCATTGTAAGATGGAAAATCAGTCCAGCAGGACAAATCTCATAATAGATGCCTAGAAGTGATATGCTGTGCCCCCGGCTTCAATAAAAACCCAGAATCCCTGTTTCTATTGCAGAGCTCTGTGATGATGGTGATGTTTCAAATGGAGATATTGACCTTTTAGGAATATTTACCATGTAATGCAATTATACCACTAATGGATTTGGCCCACTGATCTTTTTATGCACTGTGTCAGCGGGCCAGTAAAACATTGCTGGCTTTATTACAACACAGACGCACAAACCATGCAGACCAGTTGGGCCCTGTGCTCATTTGCGTGAGTATGTTCAACATCTATAATCCTCCCTCCCCTGTGCAATCACACACAGGCACAAACACACACTTGCACACACACACAAGCAAACACACACATGCACAGCAGACCCTTGCGATTGTGTGTCTGCCAAGTCCAACGGCAGGCTGCCAGAAAAAAAGGGGGCTGTGACTGGGGTGAATGCTCATCTGCTGGGGTTAGCCAGTTCTAGCCCCACACACACACACACACACACACACATACACACATAGACACACACACACTCTGACCCAGCGCCCGTTTAGATAACAGGGTTAATTAGCTCAACATGGCCCCCAACCCTGGCCACAGCAGAGGGGCGGTGGTCTCAGGCAGGGGTTACAGGAGTGCTAGCTGTCTATGTGTGGAATGCTAATGTTTTTAGCTGCTGAGGTCAAACCTGCTAGTGCTAATGAGCTAAATGTAAACTTTCAGGTTCCACAGGTGCAGTGTGGTGTAAATGCAGTCACATCTGGCCAAATGGCCTGTGTTAATGACCAGCTATAGTGTTATATAACTGATCAGTAGGCCTAGCTAAAGATCACACGATCACTACTTGATTCCATGTTTATTACAGCAATGAAGTGTCATAGACTACTACTAGTACAACTGGGGTGTTTTTCTTATCTCAGCTTTTCTGGATATTTGGTGAGCGCTATTCTCCTCCCAGGAAACTGTCAAAAAAATCTTACCTCAAGGTTCACTTACTTTTTCAAGACCTTTCATAAGAATCATTAGCACAATCTGCATCAGCAGACCAAGTCTGCATTATGGAAGCTGTATGAGCTAAATTATGGACTAAAAGTCAAAATAATTCAGCCTCTGTTGTTTTGATTTGCTCCAGCCTAATGAAGCCACAGTGCTCCATTAAAATTGAGTTTATCTGAAACATATGAATCAGCCAATATATTGGTCTGTTGTTCCAATCATTGGAGTCAACTACTTTTTGTTTCTGTGTAATTAAAGAGCAAACTCAAGCTAAGACTTGAACGTCTGCTGTGCACAGAGCTGTGTGTTAAGTTTACAGTGCATGTACTATTTATACCAGTGTGTAGGCTTACATATTATACCAGCCACTTCTCAACACTCAGCAAGCACATGGCCTCACATCCAAGTCTATATCATTTTTCTGTGATAGCTTACCTTTAAAACGGAACTTTTCTAATCTCATATGAAAGCTGCTTATTGCTGGATAATTTGAATTTTCCCATTTTCACTCGGGCACTAGAATTCATCAGTCTGCAGTATAGGACTAACAGACAGGGCTGACTGCCGACACCTGCCAACTATCATCACACATATCGTTCAGTTCCCTTTTCGCACATCTTTTATGTCCACACGTACATCTGGCTGCAGGCCTGACAGAAACAGGTAGTGAAAAAGGTGAATGTCTGTTGAGGCGAAACGTGTCCGTCTGTGATGGGATTGATTTTGGTATGATTTGTGTATGAATGAGTGTACGTGTGTGTCTGTAATCTCTTCTGTGTGTGTGTGAGTCATGGTGGTTTGTGTTCAGCACTCTGGTTGTCTCGTCTAAATATACCAGTGGACCATGAGAAAGATTCTCACTGTTTCTTTCTCTGTGTGGCCACCCGCCTTCTGACACATCTTGCCACTCGGCCGCCGCCTTTCACTTCTGATATTACACCATTTGCAAGAGGAAAAGATTTGAATAGGAGCCATTTTAAGGACCGTAACTGCATTTACAGATCTGTGATGGCCGTCAGGTTTTTTTTTTTTTTTTTTTTGGTGAGACATGCCACTGCCTCGTTGAGACCTTGAGGTACTCGGAGAGAAGAGGAGAGGAAGAAAGGAGGTGGTGGAAGGTTATATTCAAGCCTGTATCAGCAAGGCAGACAGCGACAGTTTAAGAAAGAACGATGGAGGAAAAGAAAAGAGAGTGATATACAGACACACACTGAGACAAAGACGGAGGGCAGATGGTAAAAAGAGTTGGAGCAATGTGTGAAAAGCAACAGTCAGCCTGTGTCTTCACCGTGAGCCAGTCTGGCCTAAATATGGCATGCTTTTGACACTTTTTCCCCTCACAGACGCACACACACACACACACACACACTCCCTCTCGTTGCAAAGAAAATATTCAGCTACATGAAGTCACTTACACAAGTGTTGGGTTAAATTGGTCTCTGGTTGTTTTTAACAGGTTTTAACATAAAAGCTGTGAGCGCACTGCTTTAATAACAAGCTCACATCACACACAAGTCTTTTGCTTTCTCAGAACAGTAAATTCATATTGAGTCCAGATTAACGTTAGCTGATGTTTCCTGTTGGCGTAACTGACTTAAACCTGATGGTAGAACAACAGTGCTGTACACTGTCATCCTGTAGGTTACTATACACATGTCTGGGTGACATACCAATAGAATATTCTCCATGGATATAAAATCAACTTTTATTCTATCTATTGATCCTGGTTTCAGTTTGTAATTTACGGCAAGAGTAATTTTTGAGAACATCAAATAACACCATGTTGCACCAAACCTGTAAAAGTCTTTGACAGTGCCAGTGGCCATGGGTGTGAGTTTGAAGGCATTTTGTGAATAGAAATTTGTGCTGCAACAGAGTATTAAGTTGCTCCTTACCACTGTGAGAACCAGGCCATGGAAAACAGGGGACAGGGCAGTTTTAATGCTACAAGTAACTGATTTATGTCTTAGATATTGAATTTGCTGGATATTTGCACTAAAATCAGACTTTACTGTCTGGCTAGTTAATCCATAGACAGAACTTCACTATAATATCATGTTATAGATCATATAACAATACAAAATCTTGCAAATGTCACTCTTTCTTTCTTTCTTTCTTTTCGACAGGAGTCAGAGTGTGGTCAGTTTTTCTCCTTGCACCACTTGAGATAAGCGTATGTTCTTTCAACCCATATGATCCTGACAGATAGCACAGACTTAATCCCACACACACTCACACATACACGCATGCCTCCGTCCGCTCTGGCTCTTCCTCCTCCTATAGCCAGACGTATAGGAAGGTGAGGGAGGTGAGGGGAGGAGGAGGGGGCGGTCGGGACACATTTTTTGGCAGCAGTTAGTAGGCAACATAATGTATATACACATGCGCGCGCACACACATATGCAGAGCCATGTTTCAACTTGATTTACAGGGCTTAGCTGCATGGAATGGAGAGCTGGCGGGGGACACAGGGAGAGAGAGGGGGAGACGGGGGAGTATAGTTTACAGGTAGCAGGTCTGGGAAAAGAAGAAATATAGCGATTGTATAACTGTTTTAAACAGAAGTGGTGCAGGATGTTGCAGAGTCTGGGAGTGTCTGCGGTGTAGGGAAACATGTTGTCTGTGGTTATAAAATATTAATTTGTGTACCTGACACGCTGCTGCGTGTCCCGAACAAAACATCATCAGCATCATTATGGCTCAGATGAAAACGCGATAAAATACAGGACATGTTGTCCCTCGTACGTCCACCAGCATCCATCCACACAGACAGGTTCGCTTTTATGTGTCCAGGTTTGCAGTTGTTCATGTGACACCAGACAAATCTCACACACTCTTCATTTTAAGATGTAATATTCAATATCGCAGGGCGCCTGGTGGCTCACCTGGTATAGCACATACCACTTATGCTCAGCCCATATGTGTACATCACAAATTTTATATTCCTCCAAACTAAAGATGAGCTGATGATATTCCAGTGACACAGTGGACAGTGGTGTCAATGTTTTTATTGCACAATCGATAAAGTAATCAATTGACTTTATTGCTAGAGAATAATGTTGATACTGCACAGTTCAGTTACAGTGTTTTATGACATCCATGTTTTACCATGCGTGTGTATGGCTGCTACAGAGCAGGCAGATTCAGGACCAGGTTATGGTAACGACAAAACAACATTAACTGTTCAGCTGAGGCAGGCTGTACATTCTTGTCTCCTTCATGAGTGTCAGCCACAGACCTATATATCACCTGAACCTGCACACACTACTGTCTTCAAAGTCTGGTTGTCTTACACAACTTAGATTGTGTTTTAATTCCCATGTCTGAATGAGCAACCTGATGGGTGACTCACAAATGTTGCAGGAAACAGTGTTAATCTGACATGCAGACTGTGTGATCAAGCAACTTCAGGCTCTAATTTTTTTCTTCCTTTGTAATCACTCCCAGATTCTGCAGGTCTGGGACCAGCAAACACTGACAGGTTTTCCTAATAGGCTGAATGACCTTCTCAATAGGATGCATTTCTCTAAAGATTGCCTAACAGCTGTGAAGAATATCACGGCCTTGTGGATTATTAAGAGCCAATGGTGAGGAGAAAGGTATCCTAAAGATACTGTAGGTGAACTGTGTGTGTTTGTGTGTGTGTGTGTGTGTGTGTGTGTTTGTCAGACCCTGAGGGTGCCTGAATGTTTCCTCTTTCTCTCTTGTGTTCTTTCACTTTCCTTTATCACGAGGCCATAGAAATACTGCTGAGATGCTGAAAGACTGGCTCTTAATGCTGAATAAGGTTGAGCTGTGTGTGTGCATGTGTGTGTGTAGGTGTGTTTGCTCATTGATGAGTGATGTTTATGTTTTGTCTTTCTCCCACCCTGCTCATTCTGTTCTGAAGGAGACAGACAGACAAAAAAGACTGAATAGTAAAAAAAAAAAAGAAAAGGGGGAGGTGGTAGTATAGTAAGGGATGGAGGGCTGGAAATAAACAGGTATGCCAAGCTGCCATCTCCTTCTAGGAAAAGTTGCGTCAGTAAGTATTCTGCTCAAAATCATGTCTGAACTTGATCCAACGTGAATACCAGTGCTCTCCATATGTAAGGAATGGACCCTGTTCCATCCAGCTATTTTCTACCAGCTATTTTCTACCTGGCTGCATTCAAACCTCAGGCTTTAAGTACTTACAGCAGAGCTTTAAGTGTTAACAGTGTCAGTTTCACCTAAAGTTAGTCAGTGTAGTGCACAGAGAACTCAAAATTTCACATGCCAGAAGTTATTACAGTGATACAAGATGGGGCGATATGAAAAGTTGTGTGTGATCCAGGAAAAATAGCCAGCAGATGTTTGAGGTCTGTTTGAAAGCTGTCCATTAAAGACAGAAAGAGGCAATTCAAGAAAATACGTCCAAATAGACTCATGGTGCCTGTTGTTCACAGGTGTGTGTGTGTGTGTGTGTGTGTGTGTGTGTGTGTGTGTGCACGCACATGTGGATGTAAACTCGGTTTGGATGGGATTTCATCCTCCAGGGAGGTGGTTTGAGTTTCATATTACATGTGCTGGTCAGTGATTTAATCCCATCCAGAGTGAACATGCTGGATTTCCCTCTCCACCTTTGTAATATTTCTAGTCCTGATAACTGGACTCACATTATTTACATTTGATATTCAAAAATGTATGCTTGAGTTTTTTTTTTTTTTTTTTTTTAATCCAGCTAGCCAGTAAGAGGAGAGACTCTGAGCCTCTCCTCTGACTGGCTGACTGTTTTCCTAGCAATCCAATAGAAATATAGCAGATTTCAGAGAAACTAAATCCTGCAAATTTGGATGGTAGGCCCGGGTGGGTGGGGCGGGTGCAAACAAGTGATGACTGGGGACTACTTTTGCAATGGCTTTAAAATCAAAAGAAAGGTCTTATCTCTACACATGCATGCACACTCATCAAAAAATTGAGAGAAATAGAAAATGATTACATGTAAAATACATACAAACACAGTGTATTAATTACAGGGCACAGTGCTGGTTTCAGGACCATAAATAAAGTCATGATTGAGTGTTCAGAATAAATGCTGTAGATATTACAATTAGAAATATTAGCATTAATGGAAAGGTATGATAAGTGCATCAGCCATGTGACCATAAAATGGGCTAAAATGTCACAAAATGTGAAAAAACTAGAAAAGTGAGAGGAAAGTAAAGTATCTCTGTTACTTCGATGCTCTCTTTACTTTGAGAGAGAGCAACATGTGGACACTCCTCTACCTTTATCTCAGGGGGGATGTATGGTTTCTCAATTATCCTTGTTTGGCTATCCCCTTCCGACCTGTGGCTGTATTTACGCGAATGCCCATTTTATCCATGGCTTTTAATGGCATATAAAAAAATCACTTCCTCAACAAAAGGCCCTCTCCTAATAGCTTTTCTGAGTTGTTTGGGAGCTGTTTAGGTTTGGTCATTAGTGGACCATGAGTGTGCGTGCTTGCTTATGTGTGTGTGGTGTTTTGGACCAGGCTGACAGGCGCTGCTAGGTCGTCCTAGGGTGGTAAAGGGCTGGTGGAGTGTGGGGTGGGGCATCTAGAGCTGTGCCCATGAGGGTGGGGTTGGTTAGGTTTTTGGATGGTGTGTGGTGTAGCACTTAGGCCAGTACTGGGCCTGATGGGAATGCCAGGCCCCAACACCACTTTCCAAATCACTAATGGAGCATCTTTAGGCTCACACACACATGGGGACACACACACACACAAATACTCACAATTTTGTCACATGCATGTAGATGCTCCCCATACCCCTCCAAAAAAAAAAAAAAAAAAGACTGTATGAAATGTGGCCCCACCTTCCTCCTCTCTCTCCCTCTCTTTTCCGCTCCCTCTCTTCCCCTCTGTTGCTTTTCACACTTCTCAATTATTTACGGGCCTTTTTGTCCGCTGCTGGTGGCCGGGCCCCAGGCATATGTCAGTCTATGTGCGCGCGAGTGTGAGTGTATGCAGCAAATGAATACCACTTCACACACACAAACACAAGTGGCTTCCACATCCATCACACATCTTTTATCATTCAGAAACGTTGTCTGTGTCATATGCTCACGCAGGCGTTGACCAGTCCACTAACAAACTGAATCAACTTGTCACAGCTGCAGAGGTACAAAACGGTGGCAACAGTGTGGTGACATCATTCAAAATTCGGGAGCACTGTATATTTTTAAGTTAGTATCATTCATCACAGTTAAGTACATTTAGTCATGTGATACTTGTAAATGACTGACATATTGTAAATTGTGTTTTTCCTGTTAGTTTTCTTAGAGTTGTACACTTAGCTGTAATTATGTAAGATGACCCAGGTCAGTGTGTTTGCTAATTTTGGACACAGGGACATTTTATGATGTAGACATAAAAGGAACCTGATTGAAGAGGTTCTTTTGAATAAACCGAATCCATATTTAACATTTATGATAGTACAAAAAGGGTTTTGCAAAGTGTAGGCTGGAGTAGCCGTCTTGCTCTCTTATGCTATTGATTTCTTTTTCTTTTTGTGTCTGTAGAAAATGCGATGCTCAGCTCAGTTAAAGACCAAAAGCAAAGGAACGAGATAGCAGGAAAGTAAGGATAATAAAGTCGATTTGGAAAAAAAATGACATAACAAAACTAGTATCGTGGTACAACTTCTCTAATTCATGTGTTGCTTCCTTTCCATAATAATTACTCCACAGTGCTTCTTATAGGCCTGTGACCATGAAGACAAATACAAAAGGAAGGAGAATTCATGCAGCAGAAGGTAGCATTAGCATTAGCATTAGCATTACCATTAGACTTGACCAGTGTTGACTGTGACATTTTTCTAATGATTCAGTGCTGCTTTATAAAACTCTGCAGACCTGGTAAAATCCTAGGTTGCTTGTTAACCAGGGTAAATCTACCTCACACCGAGGATGACTCAAACCCCCAAAACTCTCACTCTCACAATATATGTGACTGGAGGTTTCACATAAACAAAGTCATCCCTCCATCATCTGACTTTGGTTCCAGCCAATGCACACCTTGTTTCTCTTGGAGGGCGAAAGATTTCCTTTGGCGACGAGCGGGGGGCTTTTCTCTCCGGGAGCCGTCACAGCTGCCTCGCACACTAGACTGAATTTAAAGAGGCAGGTAAACTGCTGCTCGCTTCGTATTATCGGAGCCATATATTTAGCCCTGTCTCTCTGGCTTTTTTCTCTTCTCCTCTTCCTCTGTTTCTCCATCTCTGTCTTTTTTCTCCTTAGTTTTTTTTTCCCTCGGCCTGCAGAAAACGTCTGGGGGATCGATACGGGCTCTCAGGGTGTAGTGACTGCAGCTCTAATGAATCAAGCCTACAGTGTTTGTTAAGCAGACGTGGTTGTGAAGGACTGCTGGAGGGGAGTTTGTCTTCGTGCTTTATCTGAGCGCAGCACTCCCTTTGCTGTTTTTTTTCCTCTGTGAGCAGCAGAACAGTGACCAAATCTGAGAACTTTGACAGGAAATTCAAAATGAACCTTGTCACATATTTCACCTCTTCTGCCTTTTGGCAGAAAAATCCTTTGTGGATACAAGTAGAGGAGGCATCAGAGAGTGTCCAAGTTTGTCTTTTAAAATGAAAATTACTCAGCCCTGACTGTGTACAGTTAATGGCACCATCAACCCCGGTTTTTCCTACTCTCACCAGTCCATCAGTCAAGTTTGAAAATAATCACTTGATATAATTAATTATTATCCTTGTCAAAAATTGCCGCCGTTTCATCTGAGTCAATCCTGAAATCGTTTTGTGAACTGTGCACTAAAATCAAATGCCTGAACAAAAAAAATCCCCCAAATGCACTTGAGACCCACTTGAAGTTGAAGCCTTTCTTGAAAAGAAAGAAAAAAAAAAAAGGAATTTTTGTATTTTTGTTGCAGCTTAAACTATATCTCTCCAAGGTTGGACAGTGAGACGGTGGGAGGCTGTGTGAGTTAAAAGCAGGATGGCTTGTATTTCCTCTCATACCTCCTCCTCTTTCACTCCTTCACCACAAGCAAGAGCTATCTAAAGAAAAAAAAGGCTTTTTATCGCTGATGGCTAATAGTCATAAATTTGTATTAAATATGTCCTCTATCGATTGGCCTTGTCGGATGAATACAATTAAAGAGACGGCGCTGAGTGCTTCCCACCTGGGAGGGAATGATGGAAGGATTAAAAGAGGAGGGGGGAGGGGGGAAGAATGGAGGGAGGAAAACAATGAAGAAGTGGGAGGGAAGGATGGATTGAAAGAACGGATGAGTGAAAGAGTTTTTTTGCCAGGAGTGTTGCTTCTTTGGTTGAGGTGCAACTTATCCACATGTTGTGTAAATGTACATTTTTTCCTACAAGCCCCCCCCCCATGACTCCCCTCCTCTCTCTGTGTCCATTCTGTTGTGCTGCCAAATAATCAGGAAAGAAAAGAGGCAGTATAACGTGTGGGAGGTGGAAGGTGTACACAAGAAAAAGAAGCATGAGTGATAGAGAGGAGAAAAGAGGAGACAGAGACAGAGGGGGGGGAGAGAGAGAGAGAGAGGACAGCCACCTGTATGCAATGTTGATGGACAGATGGAGGGATGAAACCAGCTGAACAGAGGAGGGATTAGATGAAGAGAGGAAGCAAAGCACTGAGTGTGTGTGTGTGTGTGTGTGTGTGTGTGTGTGTGTGTGGGCCTCCGGCCAGCTGAGGTGTTTGCTCGGCTCAGAGTGATCTCCCACTGTGGTCACTGTAAGACACACATACACACATGCACGTGTATGCACACACACACATAGACACACACACTGATAACTGAATTGTCCTGCTTGGCAGCTGTTGCAGGTCCCTGCAGATCACTCAATACCAGACTGCCTTTGTGTATATATGTGTACATGCGCATTTGTATGTGTGTGTGTGTGTGTGTGTGTGTTGTCAGTCACCATCAACCTCTTGCTTATGGCACTAAAGAAAATCTGCTTCTTCTCAGCATGTGCTCTTGTCTTATAGGGGATTTAAGACACAGTGGTGCGTGTGTGTGTGTGTGTGGAGAGAGAGAGAGAGAGAGAGAGAGAGAGAGAGAGTGTTCCCTGGAAAAATAAACATTTTTACTAAAAATTAAATAATCTTTTCTAATTTTCTAGATTTCTTGCACTTGAGACAGATTTTGTCTTCACTCACATTTAGACTTCATGCTCCTATCAACTAATGGACAATATTAAGTTTATGTTTCTATACTGATCATTTTTTGTGCCGGGGACATGTTCATAATTACTATATGTCTCACACACAAATACCCACTGATGTTGTTGGATGTTTCCATTGACCAGTTTAGTATTGGAGAAACACAGATGCATCATATCAATGATTAATCTCTCTAAATTAGCATGTAGGCTGACAGGGCAGTCATTCAAGTATCATTTGACCACACAAGTATTACAGTTTGGTTACTGGCTGCTACTGGCTGGTGCTGGGACTGTCCACATTGTAGTGCGACATCATGCAGTCTGAAGAGCTGCAGTGCATTATGGGGTGTTTGAGTATAACCAGCATGCGGCAGCTCAGAACACCGCCATTGTTTCTGTGGATTAATTCAGTTTATTTTAATCTGATGATGAAGCTCACAGTGTTCACTACAGACAGCAGCAGAGCCGGCAGCTGCTGATTGGAGCAGTGACAGTGATGATGCAGGGAGGTGTGTGTGAGACAGATCCATGCGTTTAACTCCAACTGGAACAGTAACTGACTCAAACATTCTGCCTTCTGCCGGGGTGAGCACAATACAATGATACAATGTGAACAATATTCAGCATAAGAGACAATTAAAGCGCTCAAAAAAACACACACATCTGAATAAGGTCACCAATCTGCAACAGATTAGGAGTTGAAAGAAAGTTCCCGCATTCTGGGTTTCAAGTCCACAAGCTGAGTCACTGAGTCACTGAGTCTCTCTCTCGCTCTCCTTCTCCCTCTCTCTCTTTCTCTCTCTCTCTGCTAACATAAGTGCTGTAATTTGGATGCTCTGTAATTTCACCATGGTGGTTTAGGGTTAAGTGGAGGCTGTCCCTACCATCATGAGTACTGCTCTTCCAAATGGACACACACACATTCACCCATACACACATGCACACACACTGGATCATTGCTACATTGCGCTTGGATGCTTCTACAAAGGCCAGTCCATTTAATTACATTTATAAACACAGTTTAAGGGCCCGGGCTGTGTCATTAGAACAGACTTTATGAGATACATAAGTGTGTGTGTGTGTGTGTGTGTCAGAGAGAAAGGGTGTGTGTATGTGTGTGATTGTGTATATGGCAGAGAGAAAGAAAAGGAAACTTTGTCACATGGCGTTGGATGGACACACATACACACAGACACACAAGTAGATTGCTGGTGAGAGAGTTGCAGTCTGTAGCCCAGCAGGGATTCCACACACACAGACAGAAGGTATTGATATATCACACACACAACCGCACACACACACACACACACACACACACACACACACACACAGGACAGACGGTATTGATATTTTGGCTCATCAGCCTTGAGAGTATGGCTGTTCGGCAGGATCACACAAATACACACATTCTCACACACATCCATGTGCACACACAGCATGTAATCAGACAGGCTCAATAATCCATTGTTGTTTTTGGTAATTCAAATGCATTCATAGTTCTTTCTTCCATAAAAATACCAGATCATTATTGTCAGGCCTGGAGGCTTCTATTTGCAAAAGTTGTTTGGAGCTATTTTAAGTTTGTGCTGAAATTTAAAATAGCTCCACAGCTCCAACTGGAATACTCTGATAAACAGTCTGGCATGGAAACAGTGCCTTTGATTTGAAGTCACTAAAGTTGTTGATAACAAACCATGTGATGGTGATCAACAAGCTAAAAGGAAGGCATAACCCTGACCCTGGTAATTCAGATAATAAAATGACTCTTATCCTTTGTCAAGATGAGACATATCTGACAGAGAGTGGTAAATGTAGCTGTGACCAACAAAGTCAGATCATGACCAGGATGTGAGCAGACATGGAACAGGTGTGAAGAGCTGCTCAGATCCTGGTTCATTCTAATCACTCACACAGGAAGATGAAAAAAAAGTGATGTTCCCAGGAAACATCACATCACTAATGTTACCAAGGCAAAAGAAAACTCCCAACAGGATACTAGCATGCATCTAAGTGCTTTTCTAGATGCATTAATAGAGTTATGGCATGTAGTAACCCCACATTAGTGAAGAACAAAACATGAATACATTTAGCATCTTAAGTGTTAAGTATGTTTCATACAAACTAGGATGTATCCAAGGATCTCACTGGAATGGCAGAAGTGTTTTACTTGTTCCAGATGTCCACACTTGAAGCCAGGAAGAAGAGCCTGTATCACAGCCTGGCTGGATGTCATCGCCTATCTGAATCCTTCCCAACAAGTCCTTTGTCTCTCAGTAGCCTTCAAAGGACTAATAGTCCTGAAGGTTTCTTAGTCTTTAAGGGACTGCATACACTGAAATGATTCTTGGTGTTCCCTTCAGTTTCACAAACATAAAGTGATGTGGAAGTAGTGATGTAAAAATGAGAGGAGCTTGAAAAGCAGGTTATAGATGCTGTTAAAGTTGTTCGAAGCATAGTGACATTTTTATGTTGCAACCTCTCCATTTTAAATAGAAGCAGGGTCAGACTTCCAACCTTGTTGGAAGGGTCTTTGTAGGACCGACTCTTTCTCATCATTCATGTATTAAGGTAGTTTCTGTAGTTTGACACCTCCCTTCAGTGATTACACAACTTTTATCTCCATGTGGACAGACATTCTCTTGTGAGTGCAATGTCTGTGGAAGTTTCTTTGATGTAGCCACCGACTCGCAGCCAGTAGCAGCGGCTGATTTTCTTCCAAGCAGAACACTGCCTTTTTGAGCAATTGCAGTCATGTTGTTATTTGACTGCATCACTCTCGTCAGTGAGCAGACAGGACACCAGCTGCCACTGTTTGCATTCCAATAGCTTGCTGTCCAGTTAGTGAGAAAGCCTGTGCATATAGGAGGAAATGATTGGGGGGGGGTGGTGATGGTGCAGGGCCTTATTTCTGGACCATCCTGGAAGTTTTTGCAGGATTTAGCCCAGGTTACAATGTCTAAACAGCAATTTTGTGACAACTTAGGAGGATCTATGTTCTGATTTTTGTGTGTGGCCTGGATTTCTCGACAGCCTTGATTTGGAACTGACCAGCCTGGCCTTTTCAGTTTAACCAACAGGGTTTGAAATGGTTTCATGTATAACCCCAAGGGTCATTGAATTTCCTCTGCTCAAACAAGAACACTCAGTTCTGAAATTAAAATATAAAACAGAGCCGTAATTGGAGCAACACGATTTTCACATGACAACAATGATATGGTTAAGTGCTTTTGGGTGGTAAAAAGAGACTGTTGGAGGAGAAGCAGAAAGCCACAACTCCTGCACTTTAGTGGGAGATGATAGAGAGAGGGGGAGGAAGGATGGGTTGTGGCAGTGGAGTCAATAATGTCCATGTCCTGCAGAAACCATTTGAAAGTCATTTTCTCTGGTACAGTTTGCTCCCACTCCTGAGGCTGTGTATCAGTTACAGCATAAATGTATGGTAGGAGTCATGAGATATGAGTATCTGACTGTTGATCAGCACCCAGTAATGTGCAGCATGTCACCGAAAAAAAATATATAGAGAAGAGGAGGGGAAGGGTAAAAGAGACATGAATGGAACTCATTATGACACAATGACTATATTCACATTATGCCACAGATCTCCCCTTTGTAATTACTGTTAAATATGAACATAATAGAGATATTCACATGCCATTGATATGACATTCCATCCACTCCACTGTAATTTTAAAGGAATATTACAACATGTATACAGCCTGGTACTACAAACAGCTTTGCTCTGTAGCTATAGGTAGTTTCCTCCTTTGTGACAACTATAGGGCAGAGAATTTCCTATAGTTCACCTGTGGCTCATATTTTATTTTCTGCCTAATTGAGGACATGGCTGCTTTGAGTGACACAGACCAGCATGACTTAAAGGCCCCACACAAGTTTTACCTCTTTGCCCATTTTCGGTGGGAGTTAGGCAGAGTCAAGACAGCAACAGCAGAGCATCTCACCCTGATCTTCAAAACTAGACACCTATGGCTCATGTCTACTTTCAGCTTTATTCACAGTCTGTTTGTGGCCAGGAAGGTTGAGAAAAAATTTGCATTTATCTCTTTGTTGAAATCAATTAATGCTTTCTTAAATTATCCACCTTAAAATTCCAAAGTTCTTCTCTAAGTTTTTCTTTTTGGCCAACAAAATGTAAAATTGCAAGTAATTATTTTATAAAGGATTTTATTTTACCTCTACAGAGATTTGAAGTAGTAAAATGCACAGAAGATGTGCATTGAAGATGCTGAGCACATTATTTAAATGTGGAACTGGTGAAGGGGTTAAATTAAGAAACATATTTCACAAGATATTAAAACAAAAGTCTGCTGCAGAGCAACAATAATGAAAAGTAGAGTGAAGCTCTAGGTATCCCTTTAAGGTAAGGCAGGAGGTGATCAGGGGTGAGCGGTGATGCCCAAATGTAAATATAAGCAGCCGATCCTGAAAGCCTGAGGCTCAGATAGAAATCCCAAATTGTATTAAGGGACATTGTCTCTCACTCCCAGTATGCGTACCTAATCCTGTTTCAGCGATGTTCCATTACCTCAATTACTATCATCTCACCCAGAGGTGGACTCAGCCAAGGACACTACCAGAGAGGCACCGATGGGTGGAAAGAAAGGGGAGTGGATGGAGGAAGAGGTGGAGAGGGAGAGCTACAGAGGAGACAGTTCCATATGGTGCAAAGAAAGCAGGATGGAAAAGAAAGAATAGAAATGCAGGATGATAATGTAGAGATGCATACAATTCATGTAAGACTACTAAAACACTGGTAGGTCTGTCCAAGCGGATAGCCAAGACCTGGCATCCTTTTTTGTTTCCCAGCTGGTCGTAGAGGGATGTAATTGTGGCAATCCAGCTAATTCACAGGACAGACTGACTGGCTGAGGGACATGGTTTCACAGGCTGGGACATTCTGAGGTGGATTCATGAATTTTATGATGTAAATGCGCTGTAAGATTTATCTGCTGTCATCTTAAATGTGCACAAATGACGCAGACAACAGATGTGACATTTGTTGTCTCTGTATGTGAAGCATGTTCATTAGAAATCAAAACGGCATTGTCTTGATTTTGCTGCTCTGGAGCATGTGCACGCAGCGCAGATGTACATACAGATGTTCATCAGTAGCCACTGCAGGCAGTCGTGTCGTTTTAGCAAATGTAATAGTTTGTGCTAAAGCAAAAGGTCCAGTTCTTCTGATTGAGTGACTGTGGTATAACAGATTTCATGTAAAAAAAAAAGAGAGAGAAACCAAATTCTGCAAGGCTGGATGGTGTTTCCAGGTGGGTGGGGCTTGGCTGAGGGCATGGACTGACTTCACAAAGTGACAGAAGTCCTGATGGCTGGTTTTAAGACTCTGTTTCACAGGATTGAGGAAGGCCGTAGAGGGAACGTAGAACTTAGACCTGCTTTATTATCAAAAAGACACAAAAATTGACTTTATATACTGTGGGACCTTCAATCCATCAAGGCACCTACATTTCCACAATATGTTTCATTGTGACAAGTCTAAGGTGCTCATTAACTGATTTCATAATTCAAGCAGAACTTTCACGGTGACCCATGACGATGAAGTTAGAAAAGAAAAGAATAAATGTTAACTCTTGGCTAAGGGACGGATGTACAGTGTGTCTACAGTAGTTTTTATTTCAGCTTCTTGGACAGCCATTAGTTTCGAGTGTGACACATCCTTTTGAGAGGGGTGGAAAGAGCCACACACACACTGTCTCTGTCTCTCTCTCTCACACACACACATACACACACACACACACACACACAAAGGAGTAGTGAAACATGAGTCAAGCTGCCTTACTGCCTCCCTCTTCCATCTAGCACCACCATAAGTGTCCAGGCAATGCCCTTGGCTTAATAGGACATAATGCCTGTGCTTGGCAGTGTAGCATGGCTGCTGTTGAGTGTTAGGACATTTCTGAAACTGTGTGTGTGTAGTGTTCTCCGGAGTCTCACCAGTGGCTCTATAGCTTTGACATTTACTCCAGGTAAATACCTGAATGCTATCCTTCCCCACCCCTCATCCCTCCCCCTCCCTCTCCCTCCCCCTCCTACCTGCCGTATCCAAATTTAATAGCTGCAGCATGTATTTGTCAACTCTTCCTAAGCTAACTGAGAGGGATTACTTTTCCTATCGCTTTTGTTCCCTTTGTCTGACTCTTATCCATCTTCATCTTCCATTCTCCATTCGGCTTTCTCACTTAATTTTTCTACCTCAGAGTAGTGGAGAGTTTGCCTAATGAAGTGGCTGATGGGAGTATATTACAGAGAGGCAGAGTGGAGCGGTCACCTACTCTAAAATCCATTAACCTTACAGTTTCAATCAGCGTGCAGACAAGTCTGAGCTGCGAGTCAAAAAGGAGCGTATTAGCTTAAGAGTTACACTATTGTGGCCAGTTTTGCTCAATATTTAGCACACCTTTAGCTGAAAACACAAACCCTGCTTTTTTGCTCTGTGTTATCATTGTGCTGTCGCCATGTTACATTCACACAATCACACAAGCCTTACTTTCATCAATTGACAGTATTGTCCTGTGTGAAAAAGCTGTGGCTGAGTGGGGCAGTGCACAAGAGTCCAGGCCCTAGGCACAAGCAGCCTCAGTGGATCTTCTTACCATTTCAGTGCATCCGGTTTGTTGCATGTATGTTTTTAGTGCATTATTTCCTGGATTCGTGTTGGAGTTGAGAATCAACACAGGGTGCTCTAGGAACTATTTTGTCAGCTGTATTTAATTTGCATGAAATGGCAAAAATAATTCAGTAATTCACAAGACGAGGAGGAGAGAAGCATGAATGAAATGAACATCATTTTACATATTACATCTTTCATATCCTGTTGCAACTATTAATCTTACAACTAACTAACAAACTAACCAACCATCTGCTGGTGGGCCGAAGACCCAGACGTTTAGATCAGGTTAGAATATCCATGGAGTCCCCTCAAACAGATATTGTACTGGGTTTCAAATGCTGGAGTAACTGCCACAATTTCCAGGCCATCATTTTGCCTCTCAGTAGATGTGAACCTCTGTTGAAATACAGTAGCCCGTGAGAACGACAACTTCTTTTGCAAAAGTGTGCAATTTCTGCAAAATAGAAACACATTTGTATTGTTGTTCGCCATGCTTTGATGTTACACCTTCTACACATTGCCTTTCAATAAATGTTTGCTTGACTTGTGTTTGTGTGTTTGAGAATACAGACACCAGACATTTTACTAACTGAAAATACGACTAGTTCATCTATAGCAAAAAAAAAAAAAAAAAAAAAAAAGAAAGAAAAGAAAAGCAGCTCCCTCACAAGGCATCTGGTCAATAAGGAAACATACTGGCTCCAAGCTGATAAATGGTGGTGTATATAAAATATAGCAAAGTGCACCAAAGAGATAGCACCTCCCCTGATTTAGAGTGAAGTTGAAACAGTGCATCTGTATTGTCAGTGCTGTCAATGCTCAGGACTGGAGTGCATCAACCACAGAGAGAGAGAGGGGGAGAGAGAGAGAGAGAGAGAGAGAGAGAGAGAGAGAGAGAGAGAAAACATGAATAAATAATTAAAGTCCCCCCGGCCCTGATAATGCAAATGATATTCACAGGTTAGATCTGATGCAGGTGGCCACAATTAGTGGTAATTTGTGCCTATTTTAATGATCCATAATTTAGCTGGCTTTCCAAACTGCTGGTCATGTAGGATAAGTGTGTTTGTGTGTACAGTAGCAGAGAGGGAGCGGCAGCGGGAAGAAAAAAGAAGGGAAATGAAGGAAGGGGAAGAATCTCCCAGCAAGCACTGAAATGAGGAGACACACATGATCCCAGTCTACATGCACACACACACACACTTACACAATGAAAGACATTTGTGTGCCCAGTTTATGATGACATACTATTCTTTCACACTTTAGTATCAGCTTTGTGAATAAAAATGCATCTTTTGTCAGTTCAAATTACTGTTTGTGTTTATGTACTTTGTGAACTGAAGCCCCATAGTGTGAGGAAAATTACATCTCTTTTATATAAACACACATATACTTTTATGTACACACACACACATACACACACAAATGTTTCACTTTGCAAATATGTTTTTCCTGCATAACCTCTGTGACTCTCTCTATCTGGCTATTACAGGTAAATTGCAGAGTGCCAATGTATAAAAGCTTCCATGCTAAACCGTGACATTATTTCAGTATCGCTGCTAATTTGTCGCAGTCGTTTTGTCAGTAATTAGCAGGTGATATGTCCCAATTTTGTGTATTTTTACAACCCACCTTACCTGTTTACATATTAATGGAATGTTTTTGTAATTTATTGTTCACAACACGTTACAAAATAGCTTTTTACCTTAAAAAGAAAAAAAAATCATCTGGGATAATTATCATCAATACTACGACCCCTACAATGACTCTTGTTTATTTGCTTTTGCAACAATATTACAGCATGATTCAGTTTATCATGCACTGCCACTTTTGACATTTTTGGGATGTTGATATAAATATTGTGATTATTATTCCACAAATAGCTGTGTTTCTAAGCACACTTAAAAAATATCTTTGCATTAGGATGTTTGTAATTTAGGATCTAGGTGAAATCTGGTCCATATATACTAGGATTGTGATGTGATGCTACTTCTACTCGATCCATTCTGACGCACACACAGAAAATCAAACAGGATAACAACTGAAATTTGCCCAGACATGCAGGTATACTAAAAAAAAAAAAATGTAAATGAAATAGAATAAAAAGTCAACAATGGTGCAAAGCAAAACCTCTTACATTATAATTATACTAGATGTCATTACTTTGCAAAAATATATAATTGTATACATAAATAGCTGACTGCTCACATTTTGATAAAATATGAGAGTTAACCTTAATTCAATAATAAAAAAAAAAGTTACATATGCAAAATAGATATGGGTCCATATTTGTATGAGATATATGGACCTGGATAAGTAGCAGCAGCATCAATGTGAGAGCTACTGTATGAATATGTGTGAAACATATCCAAGGTGATTACTGTATGCATAGTTTAGTTAGATAAGGGCGTCGTAAAATGTATGAGCTCCTGTTTTCAAGCATGTTTTGGTTGGATTGCGTGTTTGCGCATTGTGTGTGTTAATGAGTGAGTGTGTATCTCTGTTTGTCCATGTCAGATGCACACACACTGCACTGTGTTTAATAGTGTGAGGCTCTGAATGGCAGCGACGGGGCTTCGTTTGTCATCTAATCTTGTAAAGGAGCCGATGGCCGTCCGTTTCGGTTCCCCCTAATGAGATTACACATGCATTCCGGGTCCCACCACAGGTCATCATCGCCGAGGCCATTCAAAGGCAATTATTGTTTTAAATGTTCCTCTTGTCACTGTCTCAAAGTGACTCTGCATGCTTCACTGAGGGAAGAAGGGGTTATTTTTCCTCTTCAGTTGGATCCTAAATGTTTTTACACTCCTACTGTTTTACTTCCCTCAGGCGGCCGCGATGCTTCTGTTCTGCATATGTGAATGAGAGAATGAGTGTGTGTAGGTGCATTTGTTTGTGGGGTGATAGGCTTGGAATGAGTGTGAATAGTGCATAAGAGGATATGACTTCAGAGTGCAGTGTGTATGAATAAACTTGCATACATTTGATTTGTATTTATTTGTTGTCAACAGATGAATGAATTTCTGACAGAGACTTACTGATTGGGTGAAATCATCAGTCTCAACCTGTTCTCAGATATATTGGAAACTCAATTCCTGATGCATCAGATATTGTATATTTTTCATGCATTTATGCTGTTGCTACAAAAATGAGAAGCCGTAATTTGAAGGTCTAAAGGATTCTTCTCTGCTGCCTCTCCAGAGTGTGTATGTGTGTTTGTCAGCAAGCCTCTTGTTTTGGTAGATCAGTGGGAAGCGGCAGTCCGCTGGGACAGCCCTGTTTCTTTGTTCTCCTGCTGACAATGGAGGACTCACAGTCAGTCTAAAGGGAGAAATTATGTCCCAGAGCAGTCTGGGAGAAGAACAAATGCATACACACACACACACACACACACACACACACACACACACTACTTCTCACATGCTACTCATGTGGGGCATGACCTCAATAAGAGCTACCGTTTTATTTGCAAAGCCCTCAACACCATGTGCCGACCACTTCTAAAAGCTGTAAGAGTTAGGCCTGAGGTTCAAATAAAAGACTGGTTCAGCCGAGGTAAACAGAGTTGTCCTTCATGGGTTTCATTCTGTACACAAAGCTGTTTATGTGCAGTTGTGTTCATGTTTTCAAATGAACAGAAATGCAGCTTTTGGAAAATCAGAAATGTTTCTGAATTCACTGCTAAACAGACTCTGTATTTATCCCGTCATGTATAGCATGAAGTATAGCTGATAGTGAAGGTGTATACAACTCCTCCTAACCCGCCTCTCTCTTCTGTCACCACAGGTAAGGAGGAGCCGACCACCTACACCTGCACTACATGTAAGCAGTCGTATGGCAGCGCCTGGTTCCTGCTGCAGCATGCTCAGAACACTCACGGCTTCCGTATCTACCTAGAAAGTGAACATGGCAGCCCTCTCACGCCACGCATGGGTGGACCTTCCTCCTTGGGCGGGGGTGCAGACTGCCCCTCTCAGCCTCCGCTTCATGGCCTCCATTTGCCTCCAGATGCAAGCCCCTTCAACCTCCTCCGCATCCCTGGCTCGGGCTCAGGTGGACGTGACAGTGTCGGAGCAGGGGGTGGAGTTGGCCCTCCTGGTGCTGGTGGGGGCCATCATCAGCGTTTCCCTCCCACGCCACCCCTGTTCAGCCCCCCTCCAAGGAACCATTTGGACCCCCATCACCTGAGCCCAGAGGAGCTGGCGCTGGCAGCCCACCACCCGAGTGCCTTTGACAGGGTGCTGCGCCTCAATCCTCCTCTGCCCCTGGACCCCCCTCCAACAATGGACTTCTCACGGCGGTTACGGGAGCTGGCGGGCAACACCTCAGGGTCCACTCCCCCGCTATCCCCCAGCCGGCCCAGCCCCATGCAGCGCTTGCTCCAGCCATTCCAGACAGGAGGAGGAAGTGGAGGAACAGGAGGTGCAGGAGGCAGCAAACCTCCATATCTTGCGACCCCACCTCCTCTTCCTGGCCCCATGCAGTCACCTGTAGGCTCTCAGACCACTCCTACTACCCCTCTTCCCTCAGCAGGGGCACCACCCCCCTCCACAGCACCATTGAAATCAAAGTGTTGTGAGTTTTGTGGCAAGGCCTTCAAGTTTCAGAGTAATCTAATAGTGCACCGGCGCAGTCACACAGGCGAGAAGCCGTACAAATGTCATCTGTGTGATCACGCTTGTACACAGGCGAGCAAACTGAAGCGTCACATGAAGACACACATGCACAAATCCTCTTCTCCGAACACGGGCAAGTCAGAGGACGGGCTCTCAACTGCCTCCTCTCCAGAGCCTGGCACCAGCGAGCACATGGGCAGCGCGAGCAACGCCCTTAAGTCAGTGGTGGCAAAGCTGAAGAGTGAGAATGACCGCATGCTGCGTGAGAATGGTGAGGAGGAGGAGGAGGAAGAGGAGGAAGAAGAAGAGGAAGAGGAGGAAGAAGAAGAGGAGGAGGAGGAGGAAGAGGAAGGAGAGGAGGAGGAAGAGCAAAATGCAGACAGGGCAGCCAGAAGGACCAACAACAGTTATCACTTTGGTCTCAACCTTGAAACGGCACGTCAGCACGAAAACAACGGCGGTATTGGAAGCCGACTGGGAGGTTTGCCTGACGACGGTTCCATCCCTCGGTCACTGCCCGAGGTGATGCAGGGCATGGGCCTAGCTGCGAGCATGCAGCACTTCAGCGAAGCCCTAAACGCACACAAACGAAACGCCATGGCCCAGGAGAACCACCTGCACCACCACCTCAACCGAGACCACCATCACAATCGCGAGATGTGTGATGGGGATTCTGTGTTGGAGACAGATCGTGTGGAGGAGGGCTCCGTCTCAACAGTGAATGGACGGGGAGCATCCCCTAATGAAAATGCCTCTGTCGGCCTCTCTAAGAAACTGCTTCTGGGAAGCCCCAGTCCACTCAGCCCTTTCTCCAAACGCATCAAACTGGAAAAGGAATTTGACCTGCCCACTCCCACAATCCCAAACACGGAGAACGTCTACTCCCAGTGGCTGGCCGGCTATGCCGCCTCCCGACAACTCAAGGACCCTTTTCTGAACTTTGGGGATTCCAGACAATCGCCGTTCGCTTCTTCGTCTGAGCATTCGTCAGAGAATGGCAGTCTGCGTTTCTCGACGCCTCCGGGGGAACTGGATGGAGGGATGTCAGGCCGCAGTGGCACAGGCAGTGGGGGCAGCACCCCACACCTAGGTGGTCCTGGGCGGCCCAGCTCCAAGGACGGCCGCAGGAGCGACACATGTGAGTTTTGTGGCAAGGTGTTCAAGAACTGCAGTAACCTGACAGTGCATCGGCGCAGCCACACGGGGGAGAGACCGTACAAATGTGAGCTGTGCAATTATGCTTGTGCCCAGAGTTCCAAACTTACGCGCCATATGAAGACCCACGGTCAGGTGGGCAAAGACGTGTACAAGTGTGAAATTTGTCAGATGCCCTTCAGTGTCTACAGCACCTTGGAGAAACACATGAAAAAATGGCACAGTGACCGTCCGTTGAGTACCGAAATAAAGTCAGAGTAGAAGGCCGAACTATGGGACCTTTCCCCCCACAGCTATGTCCGCCATTAGTCCCCTGTTTATTCCCAGCTCCTTGTAGATTTGCCCCAACCCCAACACTCCACTTTCGCCAGTCTGGTGGAAGCTTAAGACCATGTGCTCTGCACCAGCACACCCCGTTTCCATTACCCATTGAATGCATGATCTGTATCGGGGCAATACTCTTGCATTGACGCAAAACTTCGAGCCTTTCTCTTGTGCAATAATTTACATGTTGTGTACAATTTTTCTTTTTTGAGTTTTTCCTTTTCCATTTTTAAGAATTAGTCAGCATGCATAGTATGTTTTTGCTAATCAAAAAAAAAAAAGAAAAAGAAAAGATCTTGTCCCTGGTTGGTTAATTGTTGAGTAAATGTGTTGCTGTTTTTCCTCTTGTTCTGTTTTTCTTTTTATTCTTCAAAAAGAGAAAAGACAAGAAAGATACATCCATGCTGCATACATTCTGTTACACATATCATGTACAGTTTTGTTTTGTAACATGGAAAGTGAACAGTCTTTACGCTCTTCTTTACAACCCTGGTAATAAATGCACTTATCCTGATCTTTCTAAAAGACACCAAGTTCACACAGGGTTTAAAAAACAAACAAAAAAAGAAATCATGCATTAGCTTGATGGCTAAACTGAAAGTAATGACAGCCTTCAAATTTCTTTCAAAAAGACAAGGGTGTGCTAGAAATTCAATTTGTACTATCATTTGGTTGAAAAAGAAAGAGTGCCTTTGATATCTCAACACTGCATTGGCCATAATCTTATCTGGTATAAGTTTGGGGTCACACTAGATCAAGCTAAAAGGTTGAAGCCACCCAGGAAAGGTCCTTGCATCAAGCACCTGACTGCTCAATGGACTGTGACGAAGATCAGAGCATTCTCGTTAATCATCATTTAGCTACCTATTACATGTTCAATAGGCTATCTTTTAAATATGTGGATTTCATGGAAAGCATGGTACAAGCAGTATTGTGTATATCTGAATTATTTGTAGTTTTGTTTTTCGGTAAGGAGGTACTTTTGAGATAAAGGTAATCTGTAACGTACAATCCTGTTCTTGAGGGATACGGCGCATTTGCTGAGAAGTATCATGCGTCTGCGTTAGCACAAACCTAGGACGCTGCTCCGATACGTCAGTGTGTGGAACAATGCATACAGTAATATATGAGCTCAGAGTGAGGCTAACACAGAAAGCTACACAGAACTGGAAGCTATGTGCATATTACAGGGATCAGAGGCAATCGCTTTCACTCTTTCACTTACATTTCTAGAAAGAATTGCAAAAAAAATAATTAAATATATCTGTACTCCAGGGCTCTTGAAAGGAAAGAAAATTTTAATCAGTATGCATAGGCTAATACAGGGCACATTTTTTGTTTGCTGTTGCTTTCTAACCCAAAAATGAGAGGTTTTTTTTCCTCTGTTGAGTTTTATTCAAGCTGTTTATAGTATAGCACTTGTCACTCAAGCAAGTTCAGACATCTCTCTTTCATTGTCCCACACTGATGCAATGTTGGTACATGGGTTAGGTCTAAAAGCTAGATTGTCATTTATAGGACATGAAGTGCACTGTTTTCAATTTTCCCAGTTTACAAGTTTATGCTGAAGGGGAAATACAAAAAAAAAGAGAAAATGTTGAAATGCTGTCAGATAAAGAGGGTCCCATTGTTAAAAAGCAGTAAAAAATGAGACACACGCAACTCCAGCCTCATGACCCCTGACCTCTGTACCCTTGCCGTTTCACCTTTGACCATTTTGTCAATTTGTTACCCCTAGAAACCCCAGTGTTCAACCTGGGGCTGGAAATTCACCCGGTCAACCAGATCTGTAAATTAAAAGGTCTCATATGAGTTACGTACTGTAAGTAGCCACTGTTGTTATGTGGGTGTCGCTCCCATTGGCCACAGCTGAAACCAAACACATTGTTCAGGAGCTGCATTATGATTCTGTTGTCACCTCCACCTGAATAATCTACAGACCTTGACGACCGGACTCCAAAACACAAATCTTGTTGCTTACACTGCGTTTTTTTTTTTTTTTTTTTTTTTTAAACCTTTAATTCTAGATATGAAAACAAACATTTTTGCAAATAACACTTCACTATTGTTTAGGGGAAACTGTATTTAAGTTTTGTTGTCGTTTCTCTTTTCCTCAGCGTCTTGGTGGTGTTCAAGACTCCGATCACAGTATATATGAAATGATTAAAAAAAAGACGAAAAAAACAAACAAACAAAAAAAAATTATGTGATGGTTTTGTATTTTATTTTGCCTTGGCTCTTCACAGCTCTTCAGGTTGAAATACAATTTGCATTGGGGAAAGGATTAAGATTATATATGAATATATAATAAAGAACTTAAAATATAGGAAAATGCACATTCATGTCGATTCCTATGCTTAAACACATTTATGGTCTACTTTTTCTGTATTTCTAGAACTGTATTTGAATTCAATGTTCACTTAGAATAGGCACTATAGTATTTATATTGAGGCTCGTATTTTTAACTGTTGCTTGTGCTCTCTAAAGGTATTTACCATACCTTTTTTTGGTAGTGGAAAAAAAAATCCCAGGCTGCCACAGTATATTTTTTTAATTTGGCAGGATAATATAGTGCGAATTATTTGTATGTTTAAAGAAATAAAAGGAAAAAAAAAAAAATTAAAAAAGCAGCTAAAAGTATGTGGCATTGGGAGGTGTCGCGGGCCATCAGATGGCTGCCGCTCTGTTTCCTGTCCACAGAGGTGGTTGTACATATCTTCTTTGGTTTTTGATTTCGGACCTCCTTCCCCCCTCCTGCCCCCTCCCCACATGCTCCCCCACCCTCATCCCAAGGCCCCCCCTCCCCCCTTTGCTGCCATTCATGTATGCAGTAATGCAAGCTGACGTCAGCCTGTTCTGTTGTGTGCTTCTGTCTCCCTCACCCCTCCCACCTGACTACATTCCAACATCAAGAAGAGAGGAAGAAGAAACAAACAAAAAAACAACAAAAAAAACTTCATATGCAGTACATGGATTACGGAAAAGCGTCAAAATAAATACATTTAAAAAATAAATTAAACGTTTTGCAGTTTTTTTTCATTGCCAAATACTAAATGGTGCTTTATATTTAGATTGGGTATACTTTCATATGCAAAGCATATTTAAAAATGACCTGGGGGACGTGGAGAAGCCTGCTTGAGTTGAAACTTTTTTGTAAATGGCAATGCGGAATATTTTGTTATCAGCCTTTTCTATTCCTGTTCCGAGAGCTGTTTGTTGTAACTTGAACTTGAACTTTATCTTTTACTATGGGAGTTACTATTTATTATTACCTACATGCTCTGTTCAAAACAGAGACATGGGATGGATCCTTATTTTTTTGGTTTCTTTTTATTTTATTTTTTATTTTTGGCTATAATATAATTTTATTTTTATTTTATTTTTTTTGTTTTTTCTTTTGTAATGATGGCCGATGGTCATTTGATAATCCTAGGTCTTTTAATTTCTGATGTACTTGTTTGGGGTCTCTGTTCAGTTGTACTGGAAAACCACTGTCTGTGTTTTCTGGCAGATGTCTGCATAATCCTGTTCACACACCCATTTTGTCCCTTTATCGAAAAACAATTAATAAAAAAAATGAAAGTATAACAGCACTTGTCGCTTATCTCCACTGTGTGCGTTATCTCAAGTGTTTGTGCATGTCTGTGTGTGTGTGTGTGTGTGTGTGTGTGTGTGTGTGTAATTACACCCCACCCTAGAGCCCCTTGGTATCATTTACCTGTGCAGCGCTGTCAAGTGCCTTGTCTCTTATTATGTTTTCTATTAATATTATTAATATTATCACTTCTTATGGAAGTGTTTATTTCTCATATTTCACTTCAAATGGAAGTGTCACAATATACAAATACAGAGTTCAGAGTGTGAAGTCCCTCCCTCTTTCCTGTGTGTTATGTATGTTGTGTTGTATGTATGTGTGTGTGTGTGCGTGTGTGTTATGTGTTGACCTGTGTGGAATGTTGTTCTTAACATACTTTCGTTAAATGAGGCCTCGAACCCAGTAATCCAACCCCAACCTCACCCTAGCCTTTGGCCTTGTACTATATGTACTTTATGACTTTGACTCTGTGTGTGTGTGTGTGTGTGTGTGTGCTGCCCAGGAGGCGTGGGAGTGCTGAGCAGGTGCATATGCAAGTTCATGAAAACTTCAAAAACTCCCTAAAGCACCTGTGTGCAGTGTCACCTCTACCTGTTGGCTGGGGCAGCTGGTTTTAGTACATGCCTGTCTGTGTGTTTGGTCATATATGTGTGTGTTTGTGCATCACACCCATTTTCTCTTGGTTTGCATGCTACCTGCAGAACACGTGTGTGTGTAATATGCATGTCCCTCCTCAAAGTACAGTGAGGTATCTTTTGCTGATAAGAACTGTTCCCTATGTGACTTTCACCCTCAGCCACAGACACACACACAAGCACATATACACTCCTCCTCTCCCAGAATGTACTTAAGTAAATATCATTATATCCTTCTGTTTGCTCAGTAGTCACAAAGCCTCATAAAGCTGTCAGGATCAATCAGCACTATGTCCTCCAACCACCGCGCCCCTCTGCTCAGCTCACACACTTACACACACACACTTAAGTCTCCTCAGAGAGCATCAATGGCCCTGCTATAGGTCCAGTGTTTAAGATTCATTCATATGGATGTTGATCATGAGACAAAAGGATACTCGGTCTTTTCACCAACACTTAATTAGATCATTTTACTGTCCAGATTTTTGCCTGTGAAGTGACAAGACAGAGAGCAGAGAGAGAGTGGATGACATGAAGCAAATGGCAGGAGATTTAAAAAAACACAATTTAGAATCAGTATCAGAAAATACTTAAAGGATCAGGATGATAAAACAGGCCTTTGAGTCCCATAGGCCTCAGTGTTGTTTAGTGAAGGTTATTCCTTGACCCTTTGCTTCCCTGGGCCTGAGGTCTTATTTGATAATCCAGCTACCCAGAGACAGCACCTGAAAGCAGCACCAAGACCAAAATAGATAAAATATAGGTGCAAACACATGAGTTCAAATCCATGCATTTCATGCATGGAAAAAAGCACATACAGTTTCATTACAGCAGCCATCTTTAAAAGTAGTTGTAATTGTGATGCCTTTCCTGTCGTCACTTCAAGGTAGAAAAACAAACATACAGTATAATCAACAGGTTTTCAGATTCATACATTTATACATATCAATTGAACTTTGTGACACAGAGCCGTGAAGGGGAGCAGGCTCCTCAACTAGCAGGATGGAGTCATTCTTTCTTCTGCTGATGTTCATATGCCCTTGACCAGGGCAGCGAACCCCAACTGCTGCAGAGGAGTGTGGTGAGAGACACTGGTTTACTGGGAAGCTCGCTGTTGCACTGATTGAATGTAAAGCAGGGTGATATTGAAATTGAGCACAGGACTCTGCTTCAGCTTCTCCTAATAAAGAATAAAGGATAGAAAAGGTCACCAGGAACAGGCGTAATGTGACTTCAGCTCGCCATGATACATGATGCTGCGAGAGCCAGCGACCTTGTGGAGATTCAGTGTTGTGAGAGAGGTTCAGGTGTGTTGGACATGGGAGGACTATAAGAGTTTATTTCCCACCTCAGGACCCACAAGTGGCAGCAGTTTCCTTTTTTACTCCCTGTTAAACAATGCGAGTGGCCACCGGCAGCACTGCCCGGGCAAATAAAACAAATCAGCACCATATTTTTTCACTTCCTCTCTCTCTCTCTGTCTCTCTGCCCTCTCCCTCTCCCTCTCTCTCTCATTCTATGATAAATTCATTGTGTTATAAACCCATGAAGCATTCAGGCCTTTCTGCTTTACTCGGGGCTCTCCTGTGTTGGTTTATGTGAAAAGCATAATGCATTTGTCACCGTTATAAAATCTATACAACCATGACCTGCAGTCCCCCATAAACTCCCATGGATTTGTCTTTGGCCTGCAGGGTTTTAACAATAAGAGATTCTCCAAAGACTTTAGAAAGCATGTTTTCACACTGCTTTTGTCACCGTATGGCCTTGGCACAACACTGTTCCAATGGAATCTAGATAAAGGAAAAGAATGTATGCGTGTGCGAGGGTTTGTGTTTTGTCTGCCTTTCTTCTTACTGAGCGTATTTTGGTGTCTGTGTACACATTGCCTTAACGCTAAAGAAGTGCATTTTGTCTAGGGCAGAGGAGTCACTGCCTCTATATGTATTGAATGGTTTATTACACACTGACCACAGTAGGTCTATAGGCTGCAAAGTAAATGCCTCTTACTGTAATGGACAGTTATTGAACTTTACTTAACGCATACGGTGTAATGGCCACAATGCCAGCATGGCATGTAAGAAATTGCAGTCAAAGCCAGTAAAGGAATAATGCATGGACATGACCACAATGCACTTAACCTATGTATAGGAGTCACAATTACAGTTTAAGACGCTGGCTCGAAAGCCGTAGAATGAAACTCTGCGTAATAACTTAAGGTGAGAATGAACTGTAACTGCAACTGGTATCCATTCATGATGGTAACACCATTTAACTTGAATAGGGTTTATGTGTTTCACTATTAAAGGATAAACACTGGTAAAGATATGAATGAATCACACACACAAAAGAAAAAGAGCCAAAACATTCTGCAAACTTTTTGGAAGCAGTGCAGTGTTCCCTCAAGGATACATCTGATTAAGTTTTTTTTATTTTTATTTTTTTTATTTTCCATTTTCTTTTGTACTCTTTTTGTATATTTGTCAGATACAATAACCTTGCACTCGTCACAGAAACTGCTGAGATCTAGGAACATGGTGACATTGCTACAATGAAGTGTGGTGAGACAGGAAACACAAGCAGCCAGAATCAGACAGGTTGTAAACAATTCATAGATAGCATGAGGTTAGACTCATCCAAACACAGCACAGAGCATAACATTAACCAGAAGAACCAAACTTCTGTAAAGTTATTACAGTCTCAGTCATTTGATCTTTCCACTGCCTCAGTCACCAGGCCGACAAAAATAAAGTATGTCATAATATAATATTGTATGTTGTGCCTTGACAGATGATGTCGGCAAAAGGATTGTCCATGGCAGTTCTGTATATCTGCTGAGGCTGATTTAAATACTCTCTGATTGGCTGATTAAAGCAGATTAAAGGTAAACACTCAGAGAACCTAAATCTTGTATGGTAGGATGGTGGGCGGGGTTAAAGAAGTCCTGACAGCTCATTTTAAAGCTCGGTGTGTATTCCTCTGTGGGCTGAGGCTTTGATACTTTCACAACATTAATATAGAAACTACTTCATATTCAAAAAGATATAGAAATGTCTTGTTATGCCCTCGGAGGCCACAGGGTAAGACCTGATATATTTTGATCCATAGCAGGAAAAACTAGATAATAACATAGTAACAATATGTCATACAGAGATTTGACTAAATGTCAAATTCCAAGACCGTTTGTCAGGAGTAGACTGACACACAAAAGCAGGCCACAGGTATGAAGAACAACTTACATCATATCTGTCACTAAACAATGGCAGGCTTAGCGATCCTGTTAAAGCACTGATGATGGGGGTTTCACCAAGTCAAGCTAAAACTGCAGGCTTTGTTTTGTTATGAGTGCTGCTTTTACTGGAGGATTTTTGTGTTTCAAAAGCTTGAAAACTGTTTAAATACTGCGGAAGGTTTTAATCCTTTAGCTACACTCTTCAGTCGTGGTGTATTTTCAGTGGGTTCACATCACAGTCAGACACTGAATGAGATGTCAGGAGGTAAAAGGTCAGAGTCTGTGTCTATTGCTCCTTTTTTTTCATCTGACCTTGCTGATGTTATGTCATGGTGAAGCCACATGATCTGTTTAGACTATTCAAAGAACTCACTGCAAAACATTAAGAAGGTATCTAATGTGCTTTTGTGCCTTAGAGTCTCACTACTACCAGGACTTCTGCCATTACGATGGTTTGGAAAAGTTGGATTTACCACGCAGGGGAGAAACTTTAAAATTCATATCAATGCACCTCTCATACTGATAATAATATTGTCAGATTTACCAGTGCTGATAGAATCAATGTTAAGAGTGGAAGTTATGCAACCTCTAGCCCAGTCGAGCACACTTGCACAAACACAGCTAAGCTGAGGCGTAAGAGGTCAGAGTCTATTGATAGGTCTCAGTGCTGGAATGCAAAGTAAAGAAAAACAAATCAAATAGTGATTGTGATTCATACCCGTGTGTTTTCCTCCTGTCTCCCACCCAGCTCTGTTCCATTCACATTCTTAATATGTGTCTTAAAACCAGAATATGCGCGGTTTTTCGTGACTGAGAATGTGAAGGGTTAGGAAGCCAGGGGAGGGGGAGGGGAGGGGATGGGTGGGCTGTCTGGCCCTGTGCAGGGTCATAAGGTCAGAGAGTAGGCTTAAAGGAAGAAAGAAAATGCCCTCCCTCCCTTTTCTTCTCCTTTCATTCTTTCACTCTGCTCCGAACTCGGTCTGAAGTTCAAATTCATTGTCAGAGTGAATGTGAATGAATGGGAGAATGAATGGAAGAGGGGGGTGGGGCCGGGAGGTGGAGGAGGGTCAGGGAGGGAATAGAGCAACATGTGTCAAATGTGCATGCCCTGTGTGTGTGTGTGTGGTTGATAGATTAGCATCTTTCACAAATGTGATATTTATTGCAACGGCCTGCTGAGACACAGGGGAATTTAATTTCGACACTAATGTGCTAAACAGATTTTACACACATATTAGAAGAAGAATTATATAATAGAATCATAAAACAAATGTCCCTAAATAAAATTAATTTCAGCTTCATTTACATGTGTCCCATAAATGATCTAACACCTATAAACATTGTGTCTATTATCTTCTCAATTATAACAATTATCCAGCCACTGCAGTGTTCTACAACACTGGATGTTGTCTTATGAACACCACTTCAAGCACAGTGTTACTGACTGGTCACTTCATTGGTGAAACAGCAGGTCATTAAATGTCATATACAGCCTTATAAACTGGTTTTTTACACAGTAGATGAATAATTGGGGAAAAAAAGAGAAAAGCTTTCACTCATCAAGTAGAGGATGGTGTTGAGTGTTGTATCACCCTCTCTGGCTGCAGTCTCACCCTCTAACCTCACAGAGCAGCGATGGCAGAAGGCTGTAAGTGTGATACCGTGCTCCCATCCTCCAGGGTCATGAAGGGCCTCTCTCTGATCTCTGACCCCAGAAAGAGGCCTCGCCTGGCCGGGCCAATGGAAAATCCCTGGGGCCTGAGCTGGATAAAAGGATGTCCAGGAAAGACATGGATTATCAGTGCGCATGTGTGAGGGTATGTGAGTGTGTATGCTCGTGTGCGCGCTTGTCTGTGTGTGTGTGTGTGTGTGTGTGTGTGTGTATGTGTGTGTTTCTGTGTGAGATGGCATGCCCTGGAGACTCATGCCTGAACTTGTGTAACCAAGTTCAGCACACACACTCATCAACACACACACACACACACACAGGGTCTATGGAGGTTAATTGCAGCTACACAGATGAGGGGGTTGGGTCACCTTTGCCGGAAAAGTCTGTGTGTCTGAGTGTGAGAGAGATAGAGTAAGAGAGAGAGAGAGATGAGCCACTGCATAAACTCAAGATTAACCAATCTCTCTCTTTCTCTCTCTCTCTCTGTCTCTCTCTCCCTCTCTCTCACACACACACACACA
Organism: Caranx ignobilis; assembly: GCA_021432705.1. Classification (NCBI taxonomy): domain Eukaryota; kingdom Metazoa; phylum Chordata; class Actinopteri; order Carangiformes; family Carangidae; genus Caranx; species Caranx ignobilis. The sequence continues at coordinate 13,625,622 of MU269990.1, forward strand.
CACACACACACACACACATCAGTAAGGGTACATTGTCTGTAAGATTGTTATGTCTGGAGGCAATGTGTACATGTTTCTGTGACCCTCCTGCATGTCTACAAGCACACACACACACACACACACACACTTCTTACATCCTCTCTTTTAATCTCCAATCTGCTTCCCTCTGTGCTCATATATGTGTGTGTATGCATATGTGTGTGCATGTGTGTGGGTTTGTGAAAGGTCAGAGGTCAACCTGCAGGTTTGAGGGTTGGGTTTCACATGACTGAACACCTTTGTTGCTCACAGCAAGAGAAAGACTAAACCTATGTGTGTGTGTGTGTGTGTAAAGGTTGAGGTGGGGGTGTATGTGCTATGTTGTGTCTAGTTCTCAGTCACATTGGACACCAACAACGTCACACCAAACATGTGAACACCCCACACGCATAATTACACACTCACTTTAGGATTTGTCTCACAGCTGCAGGGGAGGGGGCGGGGCATGAACCCAGTTTCATCCGGTCTCCAGGAGCTGCTTTCACCTGAAAGAATTATTAGTCTTAGTTTTACTTTCCCATGATGCTCTAAACACTAACCAGTTAATGTTAGCATGATCCTTAAAGGACTTCATTCTTCTCCTGTGTTGATCCATAAGAAGATAAATTTAAAGGGATAGTTCAACATTTTGGCAAATTCACCCACTGCCATACTATAGTCTTAGGAGTAGGTTTATTACCTTAATTTGTTACCTTAATGTATCATTACAAGAGTTTTTTCGAGACAAATGCATAGCTGGAACTAAATTCCAGACACTCAAGAAAGTAGTCCAGAGTATTTGTTTCATGTGTCGTAATGTTATATAATTATACGTTATTATTTCACAGCGTGGTGAATGTGCAGGTCACAACTTGCGCACCAGACTGTTTTGGAGTTGTTGGATTGTGTATTTGTGGAGAACCGAAAGTTCCATTAGCCACCATAGCGTAAGTTGAGCGGCTCGCATCTCTCCCTCACCAATCTCAAAACAGCTCGCAGTGACAAATTAAGGTAACAAACCTACTCCCAAGACTATAGGGATTATGGCAGTGGGCGAATTTGCCAAAATGTTGAACTATCCCTTTAAGCTTTTAAAAAACAAATATCATCTCAGGGTAGTTTTAAATCTCCTTATAACAGCAGGTCAGTGTCAGCCAATCAGGAGAGGAGTCTCTGAGTCTCCTCTTATTGGTTGACTGGTTTCTGAGTGATCCAATATAGAATAAGGCAGATTCCAGGTAAAACCCTCAGAGAAACCAAATCCTGTAAGATTAGGTCCAGGTGGCCAGGGCTTGGAACATGGCTGAAAGTGTTTACTGCTTTGTTGTGACATCACAAAGTTACAGAAATCCTGACAGCTCGTTTCAGTGTACAGACTGTGTGTATTTTTCTGTGGACTGAGCACTTGCAATGTATATCACAGTAATCACAGTATGCAGTCTGTGTAGGAAGGGGCCTTCAATTAAGTGGGGGAACATGGTAAACATTACAACTCAACATCCACATGTTAACACTGAAAACTAAAACGAGATGCAGGTTGATGTGTCCCTGTACAGTGGTGTAGGTGCAGGACAGCACAGGAAAAGAAGAGGCTGACTGACTGCACACTGTGGACGAGATGATTCCCTGACCAGGACCGTGCAGGGTGAAGCGCTGCACAGCACTGTCACATTATCACATCAGCATGCCGCTGTTCGCATTTAAATCAAAGCACCACTGTTATGAAGTACAAGCTCACAGAGCCACTGATGTGACTCTTTGTTCTTTTCTCTTTTGCTTTTACTTACTTCCTGTAATACATTGGTCACTTCTACCCTTTCAGATCTTTTTGGGTCCACTTTAAAGAATAACTCACAACTCATTCACATTACAGCTCTTCTGACTCACCTTTAGACATTAAAGGGTCTTATCCCTTGACATTAAGTAAAATCAGGATTAACACATTATGTCAATCAACCAAAACCACAGATGTTTCTGTAGCTATTAACAGGTAGTTGTTGTTGTGGTGCTTCCTCTACTCAAAATGACCACTAACTGTCCCATGAAACCATGAATCCACTCACCACAATGACTGCAGGTCTAGAGTAAAGTTTTGTTGAAGGTGTGTATCCTCAGCAGTGTGAGTATTTCTCTTTCAACAAGCTATTTTTGACTTTCATGTGGAGGGGAGACCTGAGGAGGATTTTCTCTTTCTGGGTCATAGAAGAGAAACAAAAAGAAAGAGCGAGAGAGGGAGAGAGAGGGAGGGATGCACAGCATAAAATAACTCTGACATTCAGAGTTGGACATCCACCCTGGCTTTGGCATTGGGAGTGTTTGTGTATTATCAACGTCAACATATGTAGGAACACGTACTGCTCCCAGGTTACATTCTGGAGGTCATACAGCAGAGTGGCACGGTGGTACAGTGGTTAACACTGTCGCCTCACAGCAAGAGGGTTCTGGGTTTGAACATATTGGCCAGCTGGGGTTCTTCTGTGTGGAGTTTGCATGTTCTCCCAGTGCATGTGTGAGTTCTCTCTGAGTACTCCAGTTTAGGTTAACTGGCATCTCTAAAGGGTCAGTAGGTGTGAATGGACAACCATTCATACAAGGATTGTCTGTCCAGGGTGTACCCCGCCTTTTGCCCAAAGTCAGCTGAGATAGGCTCCAGCTCAGTGTTTTAATAAAAACTACTATGAATCATATTATCTTACAGAGGATGAGATAAATCCAGACATTGAGTCTATGAACAAGAAAAGGGATCAAAGTGAATTACTTTAACAGGACTGTGGAATAAAGTTCAACCTCTGTCTGCCTAGATTTGTGTTTACATTTGTATATTATACATTTGTATATTACATTGATATATATTACATTATTTTTCTTTGGTATATTACTTTTATCTTTTTTTTTTTACTTATCAGGGAGAGAAATATCCAAATTTCGTTGTGCTTCACTGTACAATGACAATAAAGGAATTCTTCCTGTTCTTTGCTTTCCTCACGGTTCAACAGAGATTAACACCATGATACAAAATGAGTTCCCATCAGCCTCCTGCAGAATGCTGGTTGATTTCTGGTACCTGGTACCTCTGGCTTGGTTGTGTGTTTGTTACCGAGCTGTAACTGTGACAATGAAGAAGTGCAGGTGAATGGTTTAAGCCTTGTAACATCAATCTGCAGGTTGTCCCAGACCAGTGGTAGAATTAGCAGCTATAAGGCCTAAACTGTATCTGAAGTTAATGTTGATTCTGTTTGTCTGTATTTTTACAGAGGGAGACATAGAGATAGAGAGAGAGGGTGATAGTGAGAAAAAGGAGGTGGATGTGAGGTATAGTATCTGTTCCATGCCCTCTGGCTGGTTTAGTTCCACATGCACACACACCCACCCACACCCACACACACACACACACTCAGGCATGTACACACCCACACACATGCACTATGCCTCTGAGCAGTGGTCATATGATTGACCTGTTCTACTGGCCCATCTGCACTTTTAGACACACAAACACACACGCACATATACACACCTCTTATGAACCACACCAACAGGTGAGCAGAGAGTGTTGAGTGACACTACAGAGACACTGGGAGGCTCTCTATCAACACACACACACACACACTCTGCTGCATCAAACTAACTTCACCTCATAATCACAGGGTCAGTTCAGTACATCTGTGTGTTATTGTCGTTGTGCGTGTTGTACTCACCACAAGCTTTTGCATGATTGACAGCTTTAATCTGAACCCATTATGTTGCTATGGGCCCACATAGCATCATCAAAATACACAAAGGTATGTGGACACACAGCTAATACACATTATACACATTAATACACAATACCCCCTAGACAAACCATACCCACCATACCTAATGCCTACTCCATCCTAATGGTGTCATTGCAATGTCTTGTCTAAAAGTCAAACAGGTCCTCCCAATGTGGTTTCATAGAAATACATCCAGACACACACACACACACACACACACAGAGAAGGCTTTCATCTCTTCTTTCCATGCATCCACCCATCAGCCTATTAAAACACAGTAACAAAGTAATTATAGATTGATGACGGCTGAGCTGATTGTGTTTATTTTCAGCTGTGACTGTGTATGTATATGAGTGTACTTCAAATCAGTTGAGGTCAGCTCCACCAAACTAAGCACCATTTCACTGTAATAACAGTAGAGCAGTTTGACTCATTTTAAAATCAGACCTGAGTGTATTGATATGCTCAATCATGAGTCCTGGTGAATACATACACGTGTGCAGTATGTACTTTACTTCTTTTTTGTATTTAGGCTTTTTGTTTGGCACAGAAGCAAAATGTCAGCTCCTGTATTTGAAATATTTTCATTTCATGCCATCCATCTTTATAGATGCTCTTTAGCTTTGAACATTGAATTTGTTTTTACACATTACAGATGCCTTTATCCAAGGGTCTACACTCAGAATTCAAAGAGGTCCAATGGTGTCATTATGAGTAATTCCTCTAATAAGAATTCTATTCTCTTTTCTCATTTCAAGGAAAAATCAGGGCTGTAATGAGCAAATGACTGAGTTTTAGAAAAATGTGAATATTTGAATAAAGCACTTCATTTGACAAAAATGAAAAAAGTCCTGAAAAGTGTAGCTGAGGGATCTTTAACAGGAAGTTCCTGAGCTATCATCAGCCCATCCACTGTTGTAGAGACGCTCACCCAGCGGTTCAGAGAGTGTAGGCAGTGCAAACTGCAGATCGATGTATAGTTCAAAAATTCTGCCTCTAATGGTCCTAAATCAAAGACACCCCACCCATCTTCAACAGCTAATCATCATTTGCCAGTTGTCAGTCAAATGAGTTTATCCATAAAGATTTCACAACTTTTATACTATGATATGCGATAGGTTTAGCACTTTAAATACAAAGGAGTCTACAAAAATGACTTTCAAAAGAAAGTACTTTGAATAACAACTGCCTTTGCTTTGCTTTGAGTTGCATTTTGTGAAATTGCTGGGTGATGAAGCTCCCAGCTCAAAAACCCAAACGTGGTTATAATCAGCCTGAAAGTCAAGCACCCAGCACATTTTCCACTGTTAACATGTGTTGATATTTGACAAACAGCAATTTAGAGTTGAAAGTGTTGAGTTGTTTCCCCACTTAAATAGCTGATCTGAAACAATACAAGATCATAAATCTCAGTTGTGTTTATTTTCACACTGTTGGTTTCTCGCAAAAATCACAATGGAGTGGAAAACTAGGAAAACATCTCAGTTTAAAAGAGTTTTGTTCCTCCCAAATTAAAAATGGTGCTTAATAGGCTTCATCAGCGAATAATGATCCAGATATGGGTTATAAACCCTCAATAAGAACAAACAGTGTGGACAGACAGACCAGTGGACTGGTTAACCTCCTGCCCTCTGGAAAACAGCTGCAGGACATGTGGACCAAAATCCATAAATACACTGATTATTAACAGTCACCTCTAACTACATGGCCTGTAGGGCTCCTGATTGATAATTGATTGATAGATGATAACCTTAACCCATTACCATTTTGACTGACAGACCTCTACTAATGACTCAAGAAAACTGAGAAAGACTAAACCCATTATTGATACCATGCTTCATACATTATAACTGCAAACCCAGTGACTTATTAGACAGTGTCAAACATCAGTTGTGACAATAAATCGAAAACAGATACAACACAAAAGGTTCACCACACATCCTGGCAACCCAAAGGTTGTTCTTATTAATGGCCTATAACCAAAATCTATCACGCATTATCTTTTGAAGCATTTGTCCTCTGCATAACAGCCCAAGACGTGTGCTGGAAGTCGTGCCACTCAGTAAAACAGAAGAAGAATCAGTTCACCTGAATTCCTGACCAGAAGTTCCATATGCTTTTTTTTTCACCCATCAACACGACAGCCGCAGATGGATTTTTGAAAGTCTCCCGGATGAATTTTGGAGGATAGAATGGTGAATGCTGGGACTAGAAAAATGCAATGAAAGCTGTGTGTGTGTCTATGAGTGTTTGCATGTGTGTGTAGTTCAGGAGTGGTCTCAGTGTCCTGGGGGCTGGGGAGGTTTGAATGTCAGTTTCTCTAATAACGGGAATCAGTGAAAAGGTCAGCCCCAGTCGCCTGACCACAACGAGGGGATGGTGTGTGTATGTGCTTGTGTTTGCAAGAGAATGTGTGTATTTGAGTGCATTTGACTATGTGTGTTTATGAGTTTCATATTCTTATTTGCGTTCAAGTGTGAAAAGGTGTGTGTATGTGTGTGTGTGTGTGGCAGCGAAGGAGGCGTTGGCTGTGCCTGGGGCAAAAATTGATTCTCTGGCGAGGAAGAGGAAATGAGGAGAAAAAGAAAAATGGCAGAAGGTCACGAGGTTTGAGAAGAGCAGGAGGAAAGGAAGGATAGAAGGGGAGTGGGAGGTGGAGGGAGAAGAGGAGGAGAAATCGGGGAAAGGGAGGTGAAAAGAAGAAGAGAAGAGTGGGAGGAGGGTAGAGGCAGGGGGAGGTGTAGGAGAAAGGGATCCTTTAATTTGACTCACTTGAACTGAAGCCTGTCCAACATTCTATCACCCACACCTAGATCTGGTGCTGTCAGACCACTGCACAGCACCTCATCCTGACTGTGGGTCCAGTCCAGACAGCTGAGACCGGCAGCGGAACAAGTCATGGCCGGGCCAGGGGCGGGACTTGTGATCGGGCCCATTAAACCCAATTTCAGTCACACTGATTCTGGCTGGGATCGCTGTCTTGTTGAGAAGGGGGGTACTTTTAAAACGATGTAATGTTGAGCACACCAGGCCTGGACCAGCACATCTGATCGGATGATCCGATCATGGGATTGGATCAAGGGGGACACCCGCCCTCCCAGCCCCCTGCTGAAGCTCTGCCCCTGGCTGAGACAGTGATACTGGCGGCTGCACCAGCAGAGTGGACCACCCCACAGTCACAGCTACAGCTGGCTAATTGTGGTCTTAGTTAATGCAAGTAGCTAGCTACTGCAACATGAACCTGCAGGGAGTTTGCAGTGATATGAGAAGATGAAGTTTAGAAACTGCAACTGAACCAACACTACTGAATACCAGTAGTGTATTCTAGTTGTTGATTGGTTGGTTGGAGCCAAAAACAGATTAGGATAAAAATAAATCACTACATAAAAAGAACTTAGCTTCACTTCACACAGACTGTCCTTTGCTATTCTATCTGCCCTGCAGATTAGAGGCCTTTGGACCAACCTTCCTGTTGTGTCTGCAGTTACTAACAGGTTCACAATATAAGACAAGTATAAAGTAACTCACTCATTGTGACATATACATAAGATCAGGTATATAAGAGAAGATACACATTAGGCTCTAACTTTTGTATATTGATAACTATTTAATTATTCAATCAATGACCACATAAAAACTTGATCAAGTCTTCCAAATTTACATTCACCAAATAGACTGGTTCCTTTAATTCCTACAGCAGGTTGGACATGAAGGTGGTCTGCTCTGTAATGTGAAGGAGACACAAAGGAGCGAAATTGCATTAATATTTGAAATAATGAAGCCATGTGGTCATTAAGCTGGTCTCCTCTGCTTCCATAGCAATACGTTAAGCCAAGACAAGCGCCATGTATTTTACATGGTCCTGTCAACACGGAAGATGGATCCTGCTGCATAATGATGGCCCCTTATAAGGTACTGTAGGTATAAAGAAAGAAAAGGAAAAAGGAAGAAAGGAGGGAATATGTGTGTGTGTGTGTGTGTGTGTGTGTTCCTCAAGACTTTAAATGGTCGTCTAAAGATTGAGGTTCAGGTGAGAACAAGGTCAAAGATTCGATTTAGGTGACTGTAAGGTTGGGGAATGTCAGTGAGTGACCTCACAATGACAGAAGCACAAGCTTGTGTTTGCGCATGTGTGTATCAGTGTGTGTGTGTGTTTGTGTCAGACACCAGACTGCAGGCTGTCCTCTGGTCACACAGCTGACCTGATTTGCCTCCTAAAGCCTTCGAGTTAACCTTCTGAGGGAGTGCACCCTTGCACACCAGCTTGCTCTGTCCCCGACACACCTACATACACACAGGCGCATGACACGCAAAGACGCTGACCCAAAGTTCCCTCTCACCTCGATCAAGGTTTTGGCCCAAATCCCCCTTGTGGCCCTGTCTGAGCCAGTCAACTGCGCATGGGAGACATTAGCTGCTTGACCAGTACTACTGTAAGAGACCTCAACTGTGTACGTTCACATGATGTGTGTGTTTCAATGAAAAGGGAGGCTTTAAATTGACGTTCAGTAGATTATCAGTCAGAAAGTCTCCGAGTTAAATGATTGGTCGATTTGACCCAAGAGATACAGACTAGGACAACACACACTCCTTGATCATTTGTGGGGATGTGTGAGCATGAAATGTGTTAGTATGTTAAACCAGAACAAAGACGCTCACGTTCTTCAGACAGAACACAGCTAAAGCTGTGAGATATTTAGGCAGCGGCAGATGGTGGAAAGACAAGGGAAGCATAAATCCCTCTGAATCAGGGACCTTCAGGGTTTATGGGAAATGTAGTCTTTACAATGACTTTTATTTGTCAGAAGTTGAAAAGATAAATTCCCCCTTCTTCCACTTCCAATACTCAAATGTATTTAATGTATTTTTTCCGGCACGCTCCCATCCTCCTTCCCTCAACGTCCTAGTGTATCCTTGCCCGGGTCTGACAAGGTTGTGTCAGGCAATGTGCTCAGAGGAGCTATTGATTTCCCCTCCAACCTCTCATCCCTCCTGCTTGTTTGCCACATGGCCAGGAGATCACACACACACACACACACACACACACACACACAAACCCTAACCACAAAGTGTATTTTCCTTGATGAAAAATAATAATAATCTTTAACCACTCATCAAAAAAACTGTTATTATGTCTGAATGTCTCAGTTATTCCAAGTAGATTTCACAAAATGACAGTTGTGATGAGTGGGTGAAATGTTGAATGGAAGTGGAAAAAAAATATTTACTATTAAATGGCATTTGAATTAAGAAATCAGGCAATACACCATGATTTGTGTGACATTTGTGTGATAACACAAAATTATGCCTCCTGTTTTTAGAGTAGTAATATCAATTTAAAATGTGTTTCTTCATTTGCGACTTGAGAGAGCATATAAGAAATACCAAAATTGCAAAAACATCACGTGAGGTTCCAGCCAAGCCTCTTTTCTTCATTTTATTATTTCAAAAAGAAACAAAATGAGTGAAGATGCTCTGATGCTATAGTGTAATTAAATATTTCAAGATTTGAACAGAACCTAGAATATGACAGTAACAAGTGCCAATCCACAAAGATGAGTGTCCTTTTTCCAGGTAAGGTAAGGTGAAGCAGTTGGAGAGGAAGGTGAAAACATAGTTCATTTAACTAAAGAAAGAATCTAAATCTAACTAAAGAATCTTATCATGAAATAAGTAGGAACAGTAAAACAGATCATAGCATACTGTAGACAAATACGTCAGTGGACATGATCTGAGGTTTTAATGAATTCTGGGCCACGTTCATCTCCAAACCCACTGCAGTGTTTTGGAGATGGTGGGGCTTCATATAACGAGACAATGAACAGAAAGCAGCAATGAAACAGCTCAGTGTGTTTCTTGCTGCCGTCCAGATGTGTGAGCAGCAGACTCATCGTCAACTCACCTCACTGATAATATTTTCTTCCCACATGTTCCCTTTCAACTCGTTCACTCAAGCAGCTGCACCAACAGAGATGTCATGGCGGTAGTGTGGTCATTAAGAACCTGACAGCTATGGTCAAGTTACACTTTGAGAAGATGATGAAGACAGATGCAGGTTGATGAGCAGTGGAAGCCCGAAAGCTGAAACTTTTAACTTACTGAATGTTTCAGACTCCCAGTTCCAAAAGAAAATACAGAATGGCTGGGAACAATAGACACTGACAGCTACACAACAAAGATATTAGAAAATACCTTAAGTCTTGGGACAAAAACTTTCTGTCTCAGTGTTTGACCACTCCCCCAAATTTCACCCTTCTCCATAAACCTGGCCTGTTTCCATAAGAAAGGGCTCTGCTAATGTGATTGCTGTGGTCATGGGCCTGTGCTGATCTTCTTTTTATGAGGGAAAATGAGGTCTGATTGTTGGGGGTGCGTCTTGTGTTGAGGTCCTACAGCTACACAGACAGACAGACTGGCAGGCAGCAGTGAATGAGTGGCAGTGTGCCAAAGCCAATAAGAGGCAGCGGCGGGAGCCAGGGGGAGGGGAGACACTCATGTATTATTCATAATTATTCGAATAATCCCCAGACATTCGAGTGTTATGGTCTGTGTGAGTGCTTATGTGTGTGTGTGTGTGTGTGTGTGTGTGTGTGTGTGACAGTGATTTAAGGAAAAATATAAATAAGTAAGTAAAAGATGGATCATCATTTCGACCACTACCTCTCTGCTTTAGGGCGTTAGCTGTCACAGCATCCTGTATGAGTAGCTGCAGATACAGAATAACCATAACACAGTCTGTCAGGGCCTATTGTAACAGAGTGGTAGGGGCCCAGGCATCAATCTGAATTATCACCAAACTTTTAAAAGTTTTCACAGCTTTCACAGCTTTCAGATTTATTTTTGTCTTAATTTCATGCTTTATGTTTTGATCTGTTATTTTGCTTTGCAGTCAGACATTTTTATACCTTCATGGTAAGATGTGCACAGTCACACAAATGCTCAAGCTTGTACAGTTTTGGTGAAGATGTACTAATGTCCAATTTCTAGGACACGGGGGCTGAAATCCTAAAACTGGTTTCTGACACAGTCTGAGTGATTTCATGAGTGCTCCATCTGACCATCCTGCCATGAAACCCAGATCAGTGAAGTGCTGCAGTGATGGTTGTCTTTCTGGAAGCTTCACCCATCTGTTGCTCAGGCAGAGTGACCACTGGGTTATTGGACACCTTTCTTCCTTAGCAGCAGAAACCTTTCCGTCACCCTCTCCAGACCTGAGCCTTGACACAATCCTGTCTCTGCAGCCCTGTAGCCAATTGTTTCTGCTCTGACCTACATCTTCGTCTGTGAGACCTTAAATTCTAAAATTATATCAAACCAGTTGCATCTACCACATGGTGTAGAAACACCTCAGAGATGATCAAGATGAATGGGAGCCTCCTGACATAAACTTCACCTAAATTTCAAGTGTCATTGCAATGTAAAATACACTGATTTATTTAGATTGACTGTAGATTGATGATGGCAAATAATAAATGAATGACAGCACCATAAAACAGCAGCTTTTCTATGCTAATGTGTTAGCATGGAGTACTGGAACAGCAGCCCTGCACTGCGGTGATAGATGACTATGTAATCACTGCTCTCATCACTTTTCTGAGGTGAACTTGCCGAACAGTCCGACAGTTTGGAAACACGTAATATATTACTTTAATTGTTTCCCTGTTTCTTGTCCAGCTGCAGACAAATGAGGAGCGCAGGGTGAATAGACAGGAAGAGAAAAAGTTAAGCAAGACCAGACCTTGATTCCATTGTTATGCTAAACTGGGGTCAGTTTTTGGATAAGCACAGTTCCTTCTCTGACTTTAGATCTGGCCCCTTGTTAACACAGTCAGCCATTATCATAATCAACTAGCACAGCTCTGGCCTCTGGTCTGCAATCAGCTAAATCAAGGACTCTTTACAGGAGGGAGACTGGAGCATGCATACATTACAGTGAGGCGTACACTTAGTTTCTATGACGACATGTTTTTAATTTTGTTATATTACTGCCTCTGTTACATGTTGGCTGAGTGAATGTTAATGCAGTACATGCAGCTCTCTTTACATTTCTGCAGTCTATGAAGGCAGGGGATTATAACTGATTGAGATGCAGAGGTGTTTATCATATTATTACAGCTTCATTATGAACCCATCTGTGGCTAATACTGCTCCATCATATACCCTGAAACTTGCTGTGTGTCCTGCCTACCTGTGTGTAAGTGTGTGTATAGAAGTGTACACTGTATATGAGTCTCAGGCGTGTGTGTGTGTGTGTGTGTGTCTGTACTGAGTACAAGTGACATTTATAGTTAAGGGGATCGGGGATCCCAGGATGGCTTTCCCAGACACACACTGACCTTTCAGCCCAGACGGGGCAAAGGGGAGGTGTGAGTGTGTGTGGGCAGGCAGGATGTAGAAAAAAGAGAATGTGTCTGAATGTGATTACAACGAATTCATCCATTTCAGAATATTATCAAAAAAAAATGTTAACAAATGTTTGAAAAACTTTTGGTCCATCTTACAAATTTTCTGTCATTTTCTGTCACAGCTGCATAATGAACTGTTTTCATTGTCTGCGGTGGCACCTTGTCATTGTAAGATGTACTATGACAAATCAGGAGAAATTCAACAGCCAGCTCAGACAGATGATGTCCATAGTGCATAAACATCACAGAAAAACATGGTTGATAAAGACAAATCAACACAAATTAAACAAGACCATTTAAAAATGTCATTTTTTTCTTTATGCATCTTCTTTGCTGAGCATGGTTTTGTCTTCTTTATCTTATACAGCCTCTGTAATATTGGTAATCTTGAAACAAAATGATTCATATAGAATTTCTATGTCATGCTGTTGCAGTGACAGATCATGATTGATTACAGCACTAAACAGCAGCAGCCTCTAAAGACCACAATGCAATGCAGATCCAAGATGAGGAGTGTCATTAGTAAGAAGATGTGACTCCCTGTAGTTTCACCAAATCTCATTCAGCATGTCTTATATGCAAAATGGGCATAGCAAAAAATATTTATAACACTGAACTCAAAATAAAACTCTTAAACTTAAATCATAGCCCATGATCCTTTTCAGCAGATGGAGTCAGTACAGCGCAGTAGCACATGTAGGGATGTAAAGACAGATTCCCATGTCTTTCTATATAAACCAGGTCTAAGTTCTATATCAGTACTGTGGAAGTATCAGTTTCTGAATACAGGCTGTCAGAACTTCTGTAAGTCAGTGATGTCATCACAACTGCCCATGTGCCAAGCTCCACCCAACTGGATCCACCATTCAACCTTGCAGGAACAGGTCTCTCTGAGTATTTCTCTAAATTCTGTAATATCTTTATTTGATCGCTCACAAAAAAAGTCCACCAATCAGAAGAGATAATAAAGCTCCTCTCTTCTGATTGGCTGACCAACCTGCTGTGAATAGAGCTCCTGAGAGAAGGCCGAGAGAGGAGGAGGATGTTAAACTTGGCTCCTAAACCCACAAATACATCCTCATTTGAATCAACACTTCTAATGAAACACGGGGAATGGTTAACAGGTGTAAACCAAAACAGGAAAACACAAGTGTAACAACATAATGCAGTATGCTCTCAGTCAGTAGATGTGATTTTGTTATTTCATAACGGCCTTATAATATTATATAAAGCCTCAGCAACACTACGAGATTTTTCTTATTGGAGGAGCAGTGCATCACTTTGTGTGTAACACTGATGTCATCATGTCATGTCACCTTGTATGAAGCATTCACCTCAAGGCCAAAAAACAAAGAATGCATCACTGTGTGTGAGCATTTAGTCGCCAGGTCTGCGTGCTTTTTGCTGGGGCTCCTGTCCCTTGAAATGATCTGGGGGAGGGCCAGCATCCGCCACCTTCCTCCCTCCCTCCCTCCCTTCCTCCCCTTTTCCCTCCTCCTCTTCCTCCTCCTCCTCCTCCTCTCTCCCTCTCTCTTTCTTTATGTGAAACGCCTTGAGCATTCATGGTGCTGAACTGTCTCTAATCGATTTGTCTGTGAAGGCAAAGCGTCACACTCAGAGTACCACAATGCAATTCTCTCTCTCTTAGTGACATTGTGCCCCCACCCCAAACACCTAAGGGAGCTGCGAGTGACGCTGAGAGACTCTTCTGCTGGGATAAAGAATGGGAAGATACTTCAATTCGCCCATGACAACAACAATGCAACACGATTATGGACACTAGTTCTATTCCATTTACCCCAGACAGAGCTGTTTTCACTATCTGTTATTTTAGGCAAACAGTAACATCCACATTTACTCCCCTCTTAAGCCAGCCCGTCCTTTGGCTTTGATGTGTGTGTCTGTGGGTGTTAAGGTCAATGAGTAATTACAATACCCCTGTACCAGCTCTTTAGCAAAGTGTTACCTCAACACACTGCGGCTAATCTTTGTTGGTACCACGCTGAGTTACACAAAGCCAACACTGACCTGCTGTGTACAAGCCTGACCTCGCATCTGTATGCTTCTGTTTGTGACCACCTGCTGTGTGTGCATGTCTGTGGGTGGGTGAAGGTGTGTGGGTGTTTGTGTGGAAATGTGTTTGTGCGCCTCCAAGCACGCACACACACACACACACACACACACCTGATGGGCAGTATCTCCTGTTTCTCACCAAGGTCACAGATGGACAGATGGAACAGACAGACACACACACATGCACAACAATATTATTGTGTTCATATATAAATTAAAAATCTGTCTGTCTCCTCCTGTGACACACACTCACGCTCGCATCCACACAAAGCTTTTTACACATTTTCCATTTACTCCATTCATGGAGCAGTTCAGCTGGGCTCAAATGGATACATGGGTAACTGGCAGAGCAGCTGATCAAAGCCCGAACACAGCTTGGTGGTTCTCACGGCTAAATAGGGCTCTGGAACAAACCCACAGGTCACTGCAATGGTGATGGTCAACGCAATAGTATTATTGATTTTTGAATCTTTCTTCACTGTCAGTTCTGACTACTGCATATACAAACACCTACACCGCATTTTGCAATACAAGGTCTTGCACCATTAAATTCCACTTAGTTAACTACGAAAGCCCCCTTAAAGAAAGCCCAGTTTGCACACATTTAACTTCCATTTTCTGTTTTGTAAGCAACATTCTGTCTTTGGCATTTTCTTCTCCACAATAGTTCTTTCAAACACAAACACGAGCCTCAGAAAGCTTTAAACAAAATGCCTGCCAGACTAACAGTGCCAGAACCCTTCCCTGAATCTTTCTGATGTTGGAATATTTTTGTAAATTAACTGCAACTTCAAGAAAATACAAACAAAGTTTTCTGAGAGTTAAACTTGTACTGTCATGATTCCTTTGAGACTGCACCTCTACTCCATTAGTATCCTTTTGCTGCAGTCAGGGGCAGGGTTTAGTGTGTATTTTAATTAAAGAAGGCTCAGCCTTTGAGGGGGCTTGACAAGACCTTCAGCCATCATAGCATTTACAATACAAGTGGTATCAATAATATGTCCTCTGGAGGCTGCAGTGGGCCAATGTGGGAAAGTAGCAAGACAGGCCAAGGCTGGCTGGTTAGCATGCTAACTTCATCTAGTAAATGGAAATGTAATGTGAAGAGCTGATAATGCTAACACTAGCGATGAAGCATAGGAAAACTTACTAATCCTTGAATCTCCTTGATGCTGTTGCTCGCCTACTAACCCCTACAAGTCACACCCAAGCTAGAAAATAAACACAAATTCACAATTTAAAGTAGCTCTTACTGTACATATTAAAAGCCTCAATGCTATTTGTGTCTTTATTTGCAATATGTTTCCACAGGTTAAAACGAAGCAGTAAACACAACACAAAGCTGGCAAGAAATCTCACTGTGACATTGTTTTCAACGAGACATCATGATCATATTAAAACAATGAGAATAATAATGAAACATTTACTAAATGAATACATAAAGTGAAGGTAGCACAATCTGAAATATTTGTAAAAGTTTGTTATTTCCAGAAACCTTGTTACCTGAGTCATTTTTCATGAGCTTGCCACATGATCCACAGTTTCTCTGAGTTCCTTTTACTTACTGTTAAGTGCAGGTGTTGGGTACAGTAGCACACAGGACTGGGTCAGGATCTGCACGCTCTTTTTTTAAGGCTTGTTTTAACCTACTTAGGTGCAAAGATACATGTGGTGTTTTAACACTTTTGACCATCAGAGAATCTCACTCGTGAGGGAATGAGTAGAGCAAAGAAGGCGAAGTTTATCTACTTTAGTGAAACTTGTTAAATTGTATTCATTTTCATTAGGAGCTATTGCTGGCCCACTGTACAATTCATCTGAGAGACATGTCTGTGTAATGATGATGGGAGGAAAATGTGAAAGACAGAAGGGATGGAGAGAGACAGTTTGAGAAACCTGCTACAAAAAAAAGAAAAGAAAAAAAAAAAAACAAAAAAAAAAAAAAAACATGGAATTAAGTGAACTGAAGAGAAAGGAGGAGAAAGAGAAAGGTGCTGGAGTGAATAGGAGAGACAGAGAGTCTTTAATTGCTTAGAGGGAGCATGACAATTGAGAGGAGAGTGGAGGGAGGAAAATCTCCAGCAGTATTGATCAGTCCGGCTCTTCCATTTCAGTTGCCTCCAACCCCCTTCTGCGTCTCCCCCTTCACCCAATTTGCACCCGTAATTTAGATTGTGTGTGTGTTTGTGTTTGTGCGTGCAGCTCATATGTGTGTATGCTGAGGTCATTTTGCACAGTGTTTGTCCTTCACTGTGTGCCTACATCTCTTTTGTATTCATTTACTTGTTAATGTGCTTGTCTATCACGTGTCAATGCAGAGGAACCTCAGCTTTTGCCAGACACGGTGGACCCTGACTGAGTTTGTGTTTGTGTGTGCTGCCTGTGTGTGTTCATGTCATTTCAAAATTTGTCCAAATGACAAGCATTATTAAAAGTGTGTGTGTGTAATTTGATGTTCGTGTGTATTTTGGGTGCAGGAGAATAGGAAGAAGACTGCATCTGTTGTGTGTGTGTTATCTGTAGCAGGTGACGGGCATAGTGGTGGTGGCAGCAGTGGGGGGTATCCTTCCTGATCGATCTCCTCTCTCCTTTTGGACTGACCTCACACCTCCTCCTGCGCTTCCTCCTGTCCTAATTAGACACTCCTCATCATGTGACCAACACACACACACACACACAACTCCTGATACACAAACCCACATACAAAGAAAAGAAAAAGAGTATGTGCGTGAATGTGATTACTGCAGCCAGAGATTCTGCAGCATGCATGTGCAAACAGAAGGAGTCTGTCTTCACATCCTTAGAGATGATTATAGAAACTATACACGCACACATACACACACACATTCACTGTCTCGGCTGAGGGGGTCACCATCAAGGCTACGACCTTCCACCCCTGTCTCAGTCCCAGACTGAATCAATTCCTAACCAGACAGCCCCCCACCCCCCACCCGCCACCCACCAACCCTCCTCACCACCACCCGTCTTTCCCAAAACACAATGACCACAGCCCGGCTGGTTCTGCAAACAATAGCAGAGGCAACCAGAACTATAAAAGACTACGTCCCTTTATGTTTGTGCATGTTAACCTCTTCAGGGCAGGGCCAAGGAAAAAGGTGAAAGAGAGCATGTCTGCAAGAGAGACAATCAAAAGAGAAACCAAACACATCAGTACAGTGTGCTGTTATTGTACAATATGTCATCTATTAAGTTATCTCCTGACAGGCAGCAGTAATTCAGTTATACTCCACTGGTAGCAGTACGTCAATCACTTTGGTTGAAAGCAAGCTATCTGGGCCAATACCGGCAAGTTTGTGTGAACATTCATGGTCCCAGAGGATGACCTTCATGTTTTTATGACACCCTGACCTTTTACCTCCCATCACCGTTAGGTCACAGATTCCCCTTGCCAACACTTCCACTCATAACAAGATATCTCGAAAACTGATGGTGGAACTTCTATGAAATTGACTGTACACACACTCCACCCCCAAAGGATCATCTGGTATTTGTGATATTTTGGTGAACTGCTGACCTCTTTCTCCAGCATTAGCATGACGCCAAATTTTCTACATGTACAAACACCAACGTTTGTTGAGTAATTGTCATATCATTTTCTGACCACATGAACAAGACTTGTCTGCTACCTGATGAAATGCTTTGAGAGGCTTGTTCTTCAGCAGCCACATCAGATAGAACATTTCAGCTGAGCAGACCATCACCAGTGTTCAGTGTCAACAAAGCCAAACCACTGGGCATTAATGAAGCAGCTAAAAGACGCTCGACTATCAAAACCCTAAATTTTGGTTGGAAAAAAAATCCTGCAGACATCGGAACCGAAGGTTGGATTGACATAAGACATTTGGTTTTGGAACAAAACAGAGCCAAACCAAAAAAAAAAAAAAAAAAAAAATCAGTGTCAGCTGTTGTCAGTATTCTTCAACAAAGTGATATTAGCATCAGATGTTGTCTTGACATTGAAATTTTGAATCAATTGTCATACATCAGCGAAGCTGATATGTAGCAGGTGAACAGCTTTGAGTTTCTTAAGGTACTGATGATCAGTGATGTCCCTCTGTCCACTAATGCCTCTCTTCCTCTCTGGGATGATAGTTTAATTGTGCATGTGATCACCATTGATGTCCATAAGGTGAAGTATCCATGCAGTGCCCAAAGGACACTGAATGTCAAAACCTACTGCAGCCAAACCTGTTCACCCCAGCCATGTGACACAAAGGTGTCCTTCATGTCTAGAGAGTTTGCAGCACTTACCAGAGACCATTGAATTCTTTTGACTCACTCCCACAAAACACTATTTTGACCTTATTATTTACTCATTTATTTATATATTTTTTGTTATTCATGAGGAGCCTAAAGGTGTTATATCTCTAATGTGATCTCTTAGAATTTTGGACAGAGGACGATCTTTCTTATGGCTGTGTGTCATCTCATAATCTGACAATTGCTATTTAATTTGCTGAAACCATTCATGCTCCTGGGGGGATTAACCCTTTTGATTTTAATGACACATGACCTTTTCCCTACAGTCACATGAGTGCCAGCTTTATCCTCTTGATTTTAGAACAATTAATTGGTCAGCAAGTCATTAACAACTTGAACACTCAAGCATTTGAATGAGTTGTTTTTCTTCCTGACCTATTTTGTGTGGTGTAATGAACATACAATCTGCAGGGGCCACTGTCAGGGCTTTAGAGTTGTAGCCCAATATTATGTATCCCATATGACTCTGGTATTTTTAGCCATGCTAGCGACGTGGCTCTGGGGAAAGCAGAGTTTGTTAGTTGATCCACTGTTTTGTTCCAGCCTGAAATGTCTAAATAATTATTGGATGGATTGCTATGAAATTATGTACAGGCATTTGCATATTTCATATTGAAATGCGCTATCATCTCTATCGGGGTGGATCATGCAGCAGCGACTGTGTGTTTCGTACCATGTACTGCAGTAACTTTGCTTTTAATGTGGTGGCTTTGTGAGCTGAGGACCACAAAGAGTGATTTATTCCAACAGAAAAAAGCCCATTCCATATTGAGCACCTTTCAGCAGCCTCTTTAAAACACTTTGGCCCTGTTAAACCATGCAGCACCTGACTGCCCTGCTCAAACGCCCTGTTTATTTGACTTGCTGTTGAGAGCGCTGCTATGTGTGTGTGTGTGTGTGTGTGTGTGTGTGTGATGGAGTGTATGTGTCAGGATGTGTGCATGAACACCTGCTTGTGTTGTGTGCGCTTTGATAAGTTTATACATGTGCATTCAAGCTTGTGCAGTCACTTGTGCATGTTTGTGTGTGTGTGTTCACAGTGGCGTTAGGTCTTGCTTCCTTCCTTCCTCTTCAAGGGGACCTGGTCCCTCTACCCACCAACGCTTCTCTTCCCTGGGATGGCAGTTTAATTGTGTGTGTGTGTGTGTGTTTGGTTTGTGTGTTTGACACTTGGCTGAGCAGGGTGGTCCTAAAGGACTGGTCTATCGGTCTAGTTCCTGTTTCTCAGAAACACACACACACACACCTGGACCATCACAACAGCCAAGTGCCCCAAATATAACCCAAACCATGTGACACACACTGGCTGACCTACTCTTTCTATCACAGCTGTCCTTCCCGCCATCTTCTCTTTTCTTTCTTCTTCTTTTTCTTTTAATTTGCTTGTCACTTCACCAGAAGTCCTTTTTTTTTCTCGCCTCCTCTCAGTTACTAAATGATGAAGTTACTTCCCTCTCTCACTCACACACAATAACAAAACAATGAACACACACCCACTCTCCCTCTTTCCTTTCCTCTCTCACGCACACACACTCTGGTGTTCTTGTGTCCTATTCACACACACTCATGTGTGAATTGGGTTTCTGTAGGAGCACAGGGATGGTTTCAATATTGCATCATTGGGATGCGGCGCGGCTGTGTTTGGGGTCAGAGCGCTATCATGTTGCCAATCAGCAAGGCAGCTCAGAGCCACTCATCAGCTTTTGATTGCATTTAGAATGGCTAATTAAATAAAATACGACATTATGTAAATGTCTGTGTCTCTGCCATATGGCCCCAGGCGTTGCCCCCCCCCCACCTCTGCCCATCATCAGCACACCAGGGGCAACAAAGTACGCAGTATATGTGTGTGTGTGTAAGTGTGTCTGCATTGTGTGTGGTGGTGGGCTGACCAAATAAGGGGCTAAGTGTCCTATAACCTACTTATTTAGACGGTGTCTTATAAGTTTACCTTTATTTTCTTTTTCATTTCTTTCTGTCAGACTCTTTCATTGGCAGTAATTTGAAACTAAATATAAAACTAGTACAATATGTTCAGGGTGGCTAACAAGTCTGGAATACAGGGTTTAGTAAACTGCGGTTTCCTGCCCCTCTGCCACAAGTGCATTGCATCACTGAGGGGATCAGAGGAGTTTTAAATGGCAGAAACATCATTTGCACCTCTGCCATGGAGGCTTTGTACTGTGTGGTCTGTAGTCCGCCTGCCCATTGTCCCCACATCACAGTGGAGGTTTACTTATATTGGGGAACTGACTCCCTAAATGAGCTATTTGTTAGTTTTGCTAAACATCAGCATGAACAATGATGTCTTGAAGAAACGTTTCAAGTTCAGTATCAAACTTCCTGCTTTCTCTCACCAAGAGCTTTCTGAGCAACCGTTTTGTTTTGTTTCTATTTCTATCACTCTTTTCTTCCATTCAAGTTACCATGCTAACGAGATGGCCCTGGACAATTTGCATATATCTTGTGACTTTCTGATGCAGCATCACAGTAGCAAATAGGCTGCTCTGAAGAAGTTGCGAGCTTTAGTGGGATTATAAATTGCATTGTAAACACAGTGATGGTTGAAGCTCTCTGCAAGATGGTTTTAAGGTTGGCTATGTAGCAATAGAAAAACTTCAATATTACTCCTTTATATCTCACACTATCTGATCACTGTCCCCCAGTAGGTTTTTGTTGCTCTATGAAGAAAATCTAGCAAATGATTGCACATCATTATGTTTGTTTTAACGCAGAACTGGATACAGATGGAGAATCATAATTGCTAATGGAGGTCTTTTAATACCATATTGAAATGATCGAGCATTTCAATATGGTAAATGCATGCAGACTATGGCCTGAAGTGTTAGCAGAAGAGCTCTTTTGGAGCACTTATTCTTTACAAAATATCCTCAAACATGACTGTAAGTGAGATATGGGCCTGTCTTATTCCTGGAGCTGTGGCTAACAGAGGTGAAGTGCAGTTGACCTTTTCAGTCACCATCTATACTGCGCTACCTTCCTGTTTATGTGCACTTGAGATGGTCATTTCCACGATAGTTTGCAAGTTTTCTGCCACTGGATTGTATGTGTGTGTGTGTGTGCATATATATATATATCTGTGCATGCGAGTGTGTGTGTCCGGGGGTTGCTGCCTGTCCCAGTGATAAGGCATATGGAGCAGGCCCAGTGTTACCAGGCCAGTCACACATACAGATAAGAGCAGATAGCATTCACTGGAAGAACTGCTGCAGGCTTGACACAGCACTATACACACCATACGCCACACAAGAGTGCGTGTGTGTGTTTTATAGCAGTCGTATTTGTGTGTGTTTGTGTGAACATATACGCTTATAAATGACATACATCTGTACTCGTGTCTGGGAGCAATCTTTTGCACATGGGTTTTTGAATGTGACCTACTGAAGATTATGAGGGGTTATTACTCTAAAAAAAAGTTTTAAAGAAAAGCTTTGTATTAGTAGTCCACTCTGCTCCACTGTGCTGCTGATTCAATAAGACGGCCCGCAACCGCTGCCACAGAGGCGACAGTCCATGAACTGCTTTATTAATGTGTGTAATTTTTTTTTTCCCAGTTAAATTCATATACGCACTGTGATCTGGATGTTCTTCGACACAGCTTTGTTGTATTTTCACATTCTTGGACACATTTAATGTTCACAGCTGCCCAGTAAAGCCGCAGCTTCTAATGGTGATGATGGAGCAGTTTGGTTGGAGGGATTGGGGTTTTAGTACCTTGCTCAAGGGCAACTTTAAAGATTGGAGTATTTATTACCTTTTCTGACTTAAAACTTTCATAGTCGTCACTGGGATTGCAGTAGATTACTGACCTTGATTTAGAAGAAACAACTTCTGAGAAATTCTTTATAGAAAAACTGATTGAAAAGGAGAAAATTAATTGGTCTAAACGCTGTTTGCTGTGAGTGTGTGCAATTTCTGTGTTGGTCAGTGTTGTGTTTGATTAATGTTTACATTAATGAATAGTGTGGAGCATATTATTCATTTCAAGAATAACAACAATGGCCAGAAGTTGGATGAGAGGATTATGCCTCTGTGTCCAGAACCTGTAGATAAAGGTGGGTGGATGCAGCCAGCATGAGTAAGTCAGGCAGGTAGGGAACTTCTCTTGTTTGTATGTTGCATCATTGTAGCTGGCCAGTTAGCTGCCAGTGAGCCAACATCTTCATGTGAATCACTTCATACTGCAGAGATGAGAATGTATCAGAGGAAACTGTACTCTATATTGTAATGAAATATACACCCAGGCAGTTGAATACCACACTGACACTGGCAGCTCCTTCTTTACTGCTCAAAACAGACTCTCTTCTTCATGGCATTAATTCCACAAGATGTTGGAAATCCTCTTTAAGGGATTTATATCGATAGGACTGGATCGCATCATTTCTGCAGATATATCAGCTGCATGTTCAAGCGAGAGAATTCAGATCTGGAGACTGTGAAGGCCACTGAAGTTCACTGAGCTCATTTGCAGCAGCCATTATAAGACAGTAAACTGCAGCCATAAAGCGATGCACATGGTCAAAAACAATAGACAGATAGATGGTGGCATTTAAATGATAAGTCATTGCTATTTACACCACCACCGGCCTGGACTTTTGACATAAGCAAAGTAGGATTCATGGATTCAAGCTGCTGATGCCAGTTTCTGACTATACTATCTGATGCCTCAGCAGAAATCCAGACCAGACAATCGGACAGTCTTCAACTGCCCAGTGTCAGTGGGTCTGTGTCCACTGCAGCCTCAGATATGTGACCTCTCTCATCAACAATAATCTCACAATGTATTTCCACATTCTGATGTTTGATGTGAACAACCTAAACCCCTGTGTTGACCGCATACACTGCACTGCTGTCATGTGATTGGCTGATTGCATGAGGATGCAGGTGCACAGGTGTTCCTGATCAAATGTATGGTGAATGTACATGGAGGTAGTGGGTTTGGTGTCTCTTGGAGAGCAGCTCTAACAGAGACAGGCTGAGGATCAGTAACATGAAATCCACTTGTATCAGCTCCTCCTGGATTACTGAATGTTAAACACAACAGTTCCAGGGATCTGAACTTTCTGGAAAACCATAAACCATATTCTCCTCTTTCTGCTTTTCACTGTTTCAAAGCAACAGATATCAGCCTGGAGAGAGATGTACACTCTGTCTGGTTTTCTTCTCCCCAGCCTCCTCCTTTTCTTTTTTTCCTCTCCTTTTTCATAACCCAAAGTCTCTCTCTCTTTCTCTCCATACACCATAACCAGACCACAGAAGGGGTTGTGGTTGGCACACATACGCCCAGAGGGGCCCAGGCCTGTCAGCTCAGTAGCCCCACATCTGGAGCCTCCCGCTGGGCCAGCAGCCTCCCTCCAGCCCTCCTCCTCCTCCACCACCACCGCTCCCCAGAGAGCACTGAGCATACATACCACACACACACACACACACACACTGACAGGAAAATGTACATGCACATACATATTTACACACTTCAACACCTCACTTATATGCACAAACACACACACATGCGCACACACACACACAGAAACATACACAAACCCAAACTCCTACTCAACACACACAATTTACAGGCACACACGTTAAACTCTAAAACATTATGCTAATCTACAGCCAGCGGCAGAGGATGGCACTCTGCTCGGCCTCCTGCCAAAGTCTCATTTTTATAAGATTAACCACGAGGAAGGACAAAGAGACAGAGAGACACATTCTGCTGTGAGAGACGTTAACTGGACAGCAACACCTACTCTCTCACTGAGGCTTCATGACACTTTGAAACATCCACTAATACAAACGCAAATGACAACACCATTAGAGAGCCGAGTGAAATAACCAGGCCAGACTTGATGTCCTGCATTAGACATACAGTATCTGCCTGTGGCTAAAGATAATAAAAAAACAGTATTCAGCTCAAGCTTTGGGTTTGGTTGATGTGGAGTTGTGAAGGCCATAACCAAAATACACAATCACTCAAAAACCCTGCACTTCATTGTGTCAGTCTAATGTTCTCTTTTTACCCCTCACAGTTGCTCATAAACCACAGGTCCACAGTTTGTACACTGGGTAAAGCTTCTGTCATAATCCTCTCAGTTTAAGTCTGATTCCTGAAGGTTATACAGTCTATGTTTAACAGCATCTTTGAACCTGATGATATCTGGCATCCTGTGATGACAGTTTACGTCAGGGGTCTGTGGTCCAGATCCTAACTGGGAAATATGAGATATAAATTATTGAAAATGATTCAATTTTGACGGATCATTTTTCTTTTAACCGTGACAGCTTTCTAGCTTTTTTATGACACTGGTCACATGATAGTATTCAGCCAATCACTGCAATGAGTGAGATGAGCACAAATGGCGAGGGATGACTTCGGGACTGTGGGAAAATGTGATCATGTATGATGATATGTTGAGAAAAATGGATAAGACTATTAAATCTTAACTGGAGTTTTGCTTGAATACATGTTAAGTGACTGAAGCTCTTTGAATTTTAATTGAATATCTCTGGTCCATATGATTAATGTGACCCTCACGGTAGAAAAATTCTATGCAACGACAAAGGTTTTGCAGAGGCCCTTTAAAAATACATTGCTTCCTGTGTGGCATATGGTGTTTCCTACATGAGAGCAGTGTCCTAATTCAGTGCCACATAGTAATCCTGTTTGTCTTGAAGCCTGTGTGCAGGTGACAGCCATGGCTCGAGGCCTTATGTTTCCAGGTTGTGCATCCATCCGTCTGATTCTCATGAACATGATCAACCATACCTCGAGGAATTTCTTCACATTTTCTTCAAACATTCTTTTAGTGAGTTCAAATGAATGTTGAACTGATTAGATTTTGGTGGTCAGAGGTAAAAGGTCAGGGACCTCACAAAACACAGTTTATGCCTCTTGAATGTGGCATTTGAGGGAATTAGTTTATACTTGGTGCAAACTGTTCACCACCAAACAACAAACTCATAAGAGGTTATAGTAGTCAAAGGTCAAAGGTCAATGTGACCTCACAAAAATATCTCGAGAATTATGTTCAATTAATTAGGATACAAATTAACTTAAATGTATATGATGTGAAGCCTGTGAAGCCTGTGAAGCTAATTCAGGCAGACAACTCAAGCTGATCAGCTGATCAGTCACATGCTAGGGCGGGATATTTAAACCCCCTAGCTTACCTGCTCATCCTGGCAATGCTGCTGCTGCTGCTATTTTCTGCTGCTGTCATTGCTGCTCTGCTGCTGCCCTGCTACTGCTTATCATCACGTTGCTGCTGCTGCTCCTCCTGCTGCCCATGAGGTTTTGCACACCCACCAGCTCCCCCTCCCCAGCATCCACTTGTGGGCTCTGTCTCATTCCATGTTAGGTCTGTCAAGCAGATCATTATTCAGGGAATGAATGAGTTGTCTGACTGAAATAGACAAAATGATCATATTGTGTTAAGGTGATGATATTTTCTATCCATGATCAAAGGTTAAAATCAACGTGACATTGTGAAGTTCATAAAAACCCCCTCTGCCATTTTCCATGCTATAACTGAGTAAGGAGAGATTGTGACCGTATTTCCTGCAACTTATCTATTTTCATTTTTTGTGTTTCTACACTATTGTCAGAAAGAAAGTAGTGGAAATGGAGGAGCCATTTGCTGCTATGAAAAATCAAAATGAACTGTGGATGGATTAAGGAATAAAAGTTCCTGGAAACATAATGTAAAATTACGTTTTCTTTTTGCTGAAGATTGATTTGCACAAAAATTTAGGTTATTATTGTAGAATTTACACTGAAAAACAACCACAGTAGAAGTACAGTGTCAAGTCTGTGCCATAGAGACATTGACGGAGCAGAGTGAGGAAGACTTCTGCTACTGATGTGATAAAACAGATTCTTCTGGACACCATGAAATCCCTCAGCTAAGACAATAAAATTTAAGTGGCAAGAATGATGGCTGAACCCATGAAAATCATGTAAAACAAATATCATTTTAACAGCAGAAAAGACTCTGATTAAGTCTGTTGAGAATACATTTAATAAAATATATTTTAGCCTTATATACCATGTTATATGGTTCGATGTAAAGGAGAGTGTATTGCTCCATGCTTTGGGCTCTGGTGGTCAAACCTGGAAGCCTCTGTTCACACCCGTACATGAAGAGTGCAGGGAGCCAGCTGAGGGGCCAGAGCACACAAACTCATTGCCAGTCAGTGTGGCATTGTGTGATGATAATAAGGATAACTTCCTCCAGGATAATGGAGCCGAAGCATATTCAGGCCTCTGTGCGCGCTGTCCCCGAGGATGGCCCTGTCTGCTGTGAATATTCTGCATTTAAATGGTCCATTAGAAGCCAAACAAACACAGACAGGCCTCCATACTAATGACCGACGGGGTCCAGGGGTGAGGCAGGGCACCCGCCATGTCTTAGTGTGTGTGTGTATGTGTGTCTGGGTGCGTGGGAGAGATGCAGATAGTGTGTGCTGTGTTGGAAACAGACAGGGAGACTTGAAGTGTGTGTGTTGGACTGGGAGGCTGATTGTGTGTGACATGGGTCAGGAGGGTATGGTGGGGTAGGGGGTAGGGGTGATGGAGAGTATGGGCTTTTTGGCCAGAGGGGAATCATCCTCTCAGTCCCACTGGGTGTCCATTTGCATGTCTGTCCAAGTTATGTGTGTGTGTTTGTATGCTTTCACATTAGCCATCTTTTGAATAATATGTCTTTGTTGCCTTGCATACATTTGCTTGCACATACACAGTATGTGCATATTGCCTGTCATATTGTCATGTGCCCGTGCCCATAGTCACTTGAGTGTATGTGTGTGTGCGTGTGTGAGTGACATAGAGAGTTGCAGGGGTTATTCTAATAAGGGGATGCTAGTTGTGGGCCCCGGGCCTGGTCAGCCCTTTGCTCATTATCATTATTAATATTTGAGGAGTAGCCTGTGCAGGGCGGACAGATGCCCTGTTCTCTCAGCACTCAGCTTCTCATGAAATGTGACAGGGCATGTCCTCACCACCCTCTGCTGTTTATCTGCCATAATATGAGGACTGAAGACTGAGGTGTCTAGGCTCTTTTTTTTATTTCTAAGATCAAGATCACAAATAAATCTCCTCTGGTGCAGAAGCTTGGGTTTTGATTAAATAATGGTGCCCAGGTAGCATTCCTACCCTCAGACTCAGCATAGACCTTTTTGATCACTTTAATCATGCACATTTGACCACTGGGGTGGGGGATGATTTTGTTTATTTGCTAAAAGCAGCCATCTTTATAGATATGAGAAGTAGCTACTAGCACACACACAGTTTTGGCTCCATTTTAAAAGATGCATCTCATGTGCTGCATTTTGCATTGTTTACCCACATAACATTGTTACAGACCCATTTAACATATGCAGAGGACACTAACACAGTTTTAGCAGCAACAAATATGTTTTATTAATTCAAAAAGGCTGTAACTAAACACATCTAGGAGTAACAAAACCACACCCATCCAGAATGCACATAATAACACACATTTAGCCATTATCAAGAATAAGCAAGAGTATTAATTCAGGCAGAGCACAAAGTTGAGTTGAGCTAGGTTTTTTCTGTTTGTTGCTGCACTTTGCATGACTTTAAAACCACAATAAAGACTATTCATATTACAAATTTATCTTGATTTCCAACTAATGTGCTATTTGTGAGAGATTAATTGAATCTAAATGTTATTGACACAACATAAAAATACAAAAGAAACAATGCATTTTAATGAGTGTGTACTGGAAAAGGTATTTTATGAGGCCAGAAGGCTTCAAGTGACCTGCAGCTGTGATTCTGAGGCATCCCTCTGTTGACTGTAGGAAGGAGCCATAACTAAGGTAAGATGTCAAACCAACCATCGGCAAAATCACTGAAGACAGTGTTAACTGGACACAAGAGGAGAGGGATGGCTGTTTTAAGATTGCTTCTCTGTGGTTTCAGGAGTAACTCCTACTACCCTGCCCTGATGTCCACCTCCGCCTCCAGTTCCTCCACCTCTTTTCAGAAAGGGAGAATGCTTCTCTGGTGTTACTGGGTGAGATGCTACAGCAGCTGCTGTAAAGACTGGTAACATAGATCTGTGACATCTCAGTCGATCAATCAGTCAATCAATCAGGAAATAATGTGGTAATGGTTAAATGTGTGTTTTTTAAAATGTGTCCATCAGGTCCATGCAGCAGCTATTAACAGTAGCATGGCTGTGTAGCATTGACCCCTGGACTGGGAGGAACATCAGTGTGATATAATATGAACTGGACATTAGCCTGCAGATGGATCACTTTGAAAATTACAGTGGAAGTAAGACCTTATCCTCAGGGCTCAGTCACAGAAGTTTAAAGAACAACTATTGACTCTAAATACAAATTTCCAAAACGGAGCAAGTAAAATCAACTACAGTATCAGGTCTAATATTTAAATTATCTATATATCTAAATATAAAATTAATGAAAGAGTCAAAATACTTTTTTTGTTTCACTCGCTCTGACACTGCAAATGTGTTTTGGGCAGAGGAGGTGAACCCATGCTGCCTCCATTAGGGAGGAGAGGAGACCCGTCTGCTCTCTCAGCTTTCACTTGTACGAAGCTTAAAAAAGAAAGAAAAACTTTTTTCTTTTCTTTTCTTTTTACATAGAAACTTTGAAAGAGATAATCTTTGAATCTTTGGAGGCAAAGGAGTTATTAACAATTCAGAAGCTGATCATGTAGTTTTTTTCTTTTTTCATTTTTGAATTGTTGGTTATTCCAAATCCGTCCATCTGACTAGCATTATTATTATTGCATTATGTATTTTCCATTTCCATTGCTAATATCTCAATCCATCCAGGGAGCTGGGTGAGGAGAGAGCTGTACCCACTCTGCTAACCATATTTATAGGCCGAGCAAGGGAGACAGACGGAAAGAGACAGAGAGACAGACACAGAGCGGTTGTTTGTGCTATTAATTGCTAGAAACAAAAGCAGCAGTTCTTCAAATGAGCACTCACTCCTCTCTGATATATTTGCATATTCATATTCTTCTTTTTTCCCCTTCTCTCTGCTGTTCACAGGGGGGATGGTGAATTTGCAAGAGTTATTTGTTTCTTGTGACATTCTGGAAGTTTTTTTTTTCCTGAGCCACCTGTAATAGCCTGGCTCGAGTTAACATGCACACAAACACAATCACACAAATGTATAGGATACATGTGCAGCACATGGATACATACATGCATACATGGACTTTAGGCTACATACAGTACAGTACATACGTATACATGGAGGTCAGGTATGATGCTCAGGTACAACAGGAAGAGGCTTAGGTGTCACACACACACACACACACACACACACTCTATTCCTGTCCCACTGCACAATCTGATCATCTTCTGATTACTACGCATGTGTTTGTGTTCTCCTATCTGTTTACATCTCTATATTCATGTAAGCAAGGTACAGAACAGACACCAAAGTGTACCACACACACCCACATATACACAAGCTACTGTACACACAAACACTGGCACTACAAAAGACAGGGAAAGTAAGACAGTGAAGTAACAAAACGCAGCAGCAGCAGAAACAAGCAGGCAACAAAGCGAAGGCGTGTTATTAATGGAGCGTTGTCGAGCGAGGTGTTTATTTTCGACATGTGTGCTAGTTAGCGGCAACAAACACTCTCCGTGTTGTACATGAGGCCAAAACAACACGCTCAGGGACCGCACCAAGCCAAACAAATGATGTCTTTTTTTAGTTAATCATATATTTATACAATAGGAGGAAGGGACGTATGCGGGAGACAGTGAGCAGGCACAGGCAGTAACAGGTTGGAGTACTGGCTGCTTTAGTGAGACGAAGGTGGAGACAATTAAAGTGCCTTTGTTAGTGAAAGTCATCAGATGCGAGTTTACAGGTGAACTTTTTTTTGTTACAAAGAAAAAAAATAAGCAAAATGTGACAAGTTAGTTGAAGGAAAGCAAAGTCATAGCATAAGGAAGCTCTGTCTGGCTTCATTGTAAACTAATGCTGCCTATAGCTGAATAAATATGCAATTATATTGATTGAAGTCACCACAGCAGTAATTTCCCTCCATTGATCATGATAGAACAATTCCTTTTTTACTTCACAGTAAAGACTACAGGCAGTTCTCTTGCTCCAGAGGCTTTTACAGTGAAGAAGGTGCACTGCAGGAAATGAAGCAAGTAACCCCAGCTGGTCAGTCTTGACAGCAATTTCTTTTTTCTCTGTTAAGATATACTAAAAACTCTTTGAAATGTCAGTCACTCAAAATGTAGTTGTATACAGTGGTCTACGTTTGTGAACAAACAAACAAAAAAAAAAAAAAGCGTGCAGATTCCATGACTGCTGATATATTACATTTTTAAACATTTTGTCAGGACATGGAATGTACATTTAGGTAACTGTAGCCGACTTGACTTCAGTTGATTTGAAGAAAATTGAAGGAAATGAATGAAATGATTAGCTTTTCCTGGACATCTAAATGATTGATAATATTCAGATTCAGATTCAGTTATACATGTCAAAGGTACCATATTTTAAACTTTATGGTTAAAAAGTTCAGAAAAATTAAACAGGGCTGTTTTTTGTGACATCACAATGTTACACAAAGTGTGAGAGCTGGTTCAGCTGACTCAGTTTCTGTATACATGTTCATTTCTCTGTTGACTGAGTCTTTGATACTGTGGCACTATTAATGAAGAAACAAGAATTGCTTTATAATCAGAGAAGACACAGACATCTAGATAGTTTGACCGACCACTGCAGGAAACACTATCTACCATGCAAGTGGACCCACCCCTCATCTCCTGGATAACTGACTACCTGACCGACAGACCACAATTTGTCAGGATTGGTGGCAGTACATCAAGCACCATCATCAGCAGTACGGGAGCTCCACAGGGGACTGTGCTGTCCCCCATCCTCTTCACTGCAGACTTCCAACACAACTCTGGGCTCTGCCACATGCAGAAGTTCTCGGACGACACCGCAGTTGTAGCATGTATCAAGAGGAATGAGGAGGGGGGATACTGGAAACTGGTGTGCGACTTTGTGGGGTGGTGCCAGAAGAAACAGCTGCTCCTGAACACCTCCAAAACAAAGGAGACTGTGCTTGACTTCAGGCGCCAGCCTGGGACTAGTTCTGTGTGAGCAGTTGACATCTGAATTTCCTTTGGGATTAATAAAGTAAATCTATCTATCTATCTATCTATCTATCTATCTATATACCTTTATATAATGTGGGACCTTTAAGAAAAATATAGTAGTTTGTCAAGGTTCAGTAGTCCTGAACCTTGGTGACAAAGCAGTGTGTAGGCATAAGAGTCTAATATTTGTTATATTTTAACCATAGAACAACAAAACAAAATGTCAGATTTTTATGTTACAACAGGTACAGTGTGTTACCTATAACCAGCTTTCCATTTTACTTTTCATTTCTTGCTGCAATGTGTATGCAAGTGTGTGGATGTATGTGTGTGTGTGTGTGTGTGTGTGTGGATGTATGTGTGTGTGTGTGTGCGCACACCAAAATGAAGTTTGTGCCTTATCGTTGTTTATTCTTAGATTTTCAAACTAAGACCTAAAGCTCCTACCGTTCAAACAGGGAAACCCCCCTGCGGCAGTGAGATCCAGCCTTCCCACCTGTCAATCTCCACTCTGCCCCGGGGCCTAACCAAGTCTGTCCGGGGGTGGATGTGATATTAACAGTATCGTAAAACCTTTTTCCACCCCTAAGTTGTTTATTTTCATTTTAAGCTGACATTTTAATATGCCACTGTGCAGCTTGTCTGATCCTTTGCCAAAAAATGAAGAAAAAAAAATCTACCCTCACACAGTTGTCAGCTGGAGGCAAAAAGGCCAAATCTGAGCTTTGACAAAACAGAAGACCGTAATGATCGCTCACATCTGTATGGCTGTGTACGTGTGTGTGTTGATGGAGGGTGGGGGTATAGGCGTGCACACACAAACATGTGCCTTCAAGGTCATTCTGATTACAAAGTTACAGTAACTTTGGGGTAAATTGCCAGTTTTCTTTGACTGATGTGGGTTTTCAGAGGCCATTACCAACATTTTTGGGTTGAAGCAGCTATTTTGTCCTGTTACACTGTGTTCACTGTCTTGAAAAGGTCCAGTATTTCCCCGTGATTGATTTCATTGTCAGGATGAAAAACCTTCAAACATATAGCATTTAGGCAACCCAGACTGAAGGATTATTATTATTATTAAGTCATGTTGATTTTAAATTTAAGTTTCATGTATAATGAAAATAAAATTGTGATGGTACAGTGGAGGTGACATAGTAGCGACAGAGCTGGTGGAGGAGGAGGAGGTTAGGGTTGGGGTGGATGGATGGTTCAACTTTCAGACAGGAAACAGCTGTTCATTTCCCATGTGAAACCAATAGTCAACATTTTTTGGTTATGACTGCTCCATAACCTCAACTGTGTGCTTACTATAGTCACCATGACTAACAATGTTCTGTACCTAGTGCTTTTACACTTTCTAGGTTGTTAAGAAAATCAAAGTGGCACAATAATATTACACAATGAGCATTATGCCTGTGATCAAAACAGCATCATTTGAAGAATTGTTTACTCTGGCTCGCAGCACACTAGCTGCATGGTGTGAGTGGCGGATGCAGAATGGCTTGCTTTTCATTTTGGCATGAAACAAATTCCAACGTTCGGTATCTTTTATGCTACATAATGCTGAGCATGAATACATTTTTGGTTCATTATAAAACTGTGATGGTACAAATTAAATCCTGGTGATACTGGAGCACTGCTTGTGCATAGCAGGCATAGTCTCTGCTTTTTGTGTAGCTACATATTACACTCATGATAATGTGACATTAAAATATCTTGAGGAAAAACTGTGCAACTGACTTCAGATCAGGTTTCTGCAGGTCAATCAATAATACGCCTGACCACACCTTATTTAAGACCAACACACCCGTGGGTGCTTGGATGAAAGCAAACATACTCCACAGCAAGTATATTTGCACAGCAGTTTGCACCACTTTGTGCTGGATCTCAGAATGGACCAATATAAATGTATTGAAAATATTTTTACATTCTGTAGATTGCTATTGCAGTTAAAATGCATTTAGATTCCCTACATTAAACACAAGCAGACCGTGTATGACTGTGTATCAGTCAGTCAGCACATCAACACATGCATCCACCACCACACCTACTTGCTGTCGTGTATCATCCTCCTGCACCTTATTCTGACTTAGAAGATTCCCTGACAAAGTCATTATAGTGGGCGACTTCAATGTTCACGTGGACGTTGATGATGACTGTCTGGCCTCAGCATTCAAGTCACTTTTAGGTTCAATTGGCTTCTCCCAGAGGGTGCATGAACCCACCCACTCTTTTAATCATATCCTTGATCTGGTGCTTACTTATGGAATAGAAGTGGATCACATCACAGTTTTCCCTCAGAACCCGGTCTTGTCTGACCATTCTTTAATAACCTTTGAATTTACTTGAACAAATTACACTTTACCTGGGAAAAAATCCCACTACAGTAGATGTTTATCTGACACTGCTGTTTCTAGATTTAAAGAGCTCATTCCAGCAGAGCTTGCTGCCACACCTTATAGTAATATGATGGGCAGCTTTGCTGACTTTACTCCCTCGCAGGTAGATTATCTTGTAGGCAGCACTGCAGCAACACTCCTTGGAGCACTTGATGCCGTAGCCCTTCTGAGGAAGAAGGTCATCAACCAGAAGAGAATAGCTCCCTGGTACAATTCAAACCTGCGCATCTTGAAGCAGAAGACCAGACAGCTGGAAAGGAAAACACATTCCAGCCAACGTGAGGAAGACCGTCGAGCTTGGAAAGATAGTTTATTAATATATAAAAAGATCAACCTTTCCTTAGTCACAGGCTATGTGCCACATGCCTTTAAGGTGGCTGTCATTAATCCTCTACTTAAAAAACCATCTCTTGGGGCGCCGCATGGCACAGTGGGTTAAGCGGGCGCCCCATATGCAGAGGCTACAGTCCTTGCTGCAGTCGGCTCTGGTTCGAATCCCGCGCCATTTGCTGCATGTCAATTCCCCTCTCTCTGTCTCCCCATTTCCTGTCTCTCTACACTGTGCTGTCCAATAAAGGCAAGAATGCCCAAAAAATATACTTAAAAAAACACAAAAAACCCTCTCTTGATCCAGATGTACTAGCCAACTATAGGCCTATATCCAACCTTCCCTACGTCTCTAAGATCCTTGAGAAGGTTGTCATAGTACAGCTACATGAACACCTGCACAGTAACGAGCTCTTTGAAGCTTTCCAATCTGGATTTAGAGAACACCATAGCACTGAAACAGCACTGGGCAAAGTCTCCAACGATCTTCTTATAGCTTCCGACAGAGGCCTTGTCTCTGTACTTGTACTTCTGGACCTCAGTGCTGCATTTGATACCATCGATCACAGCATTTTGCAGCAGAGACTAGAACATGAAATTGGGATTAAAGGATCTGCTCTAAAATGGTTTGACTCATACCATCTGACAGATTTCAATTCGTTAATGTTAATAATGACCATTCGGAGTACAGCAGAGTTACATATGGTGTGCCACAGGGTTCAGTTTTAGGGCCAGTTCTTTTCACTCTTTACATGCTTCCATTAAGGGATATAATCCGTAAGTGCTCCATCAATTTCCATTGTTATGCTGATGATACTCAGCTCTACTTATCAATAGAGCCAGATGATAGAAGCCGCCTCATCAATCTGCAAGATTGCTTGATAAACAGAAAACAGAGGTTATTGTATCTGGACCTAAGCATCTCAGGGACACATTCTCCAATCAGATTGCTACTCTGGATGGAATCACCCTGAACTCAAATACAACCGCGAGGAACCTTGGAGTCATTTTTGACCAGGATCTTTCCTTCAGCTCCCACATAAAGCATGTGACTAGGACTGCCTTCTTTCACCTGCGCAGTATAGCTAAGATCAGGAATATCCTCTCTGAGAGTGATGCTGAGAAACTGGTCCAAGCATTTATCACCTCTAAGCTGGACTACTGTAACTCTCTCCTGTCAGGATGTCCCAAAAACTCTCTAAAGAGTCTCCAGCTGGTCCAGTGGTCCGATTAAGCTGGCCCTCCCTCCCTGCCCACCAGGAGCTTCCTTCATCATTCTTCGTTAACTGACTGATTCCATTTCCATGTTTTCCATATCCCATGTTGTAAATTGTTTTCTTGTCTGTATAACAACATCTATTGCACGTCTGCCCGTCCTGAGTGAGGGATCCCTCCTCTGTTGCTCACCCTGAGGTTTCTCCATTTTTCCCTGTTAAAAGGGTTTTCTTGGGAGTTTTTCCTCAGTCGATGTGAGGGTCTAAGGGCAGAGGATGTTGGCATAATGCTATGTAAAGCCATTTGAGACAAACTGTTTGTAAAAAATTGGCTATACAAATAAAATTGCCTTGCCTTGCCTTGCCAAACCCCATTAGCCAAAAACACACATTGACTTCAAGTGCGGTTGAAAACATCATAATCAGGAGTTTCCATGAACAGCCGAGCAGTGTAGTGGTAAACATGAGCGATGGAGTTGGTGAGTGATATATATAGGTGACAGCAGTTGATGGTGAAGTGTTTGCCCATGACTCAGTGCACATGATGTATCAGCTTTTACCCTGTCTCATATTTTAATTAACACGTCTCTTGCTTCTTGACTTTGATCTACTACTAAGTGTTTTAGATCATCAATGGTACCCATGCACATTTGCCCATGATCTCACACACACACACACACACACACGCACTGTCAGGGACTAAGCAGTAAGGAACAGAACACAGGAGCGATTTCAAAGAAAAGGTGGGTTTTTATTTTACTCAAGAACAGCAACATCAAACTTACAACTCAACTCAAGATTTGGGCCCCTAAAAGAGGTCCACTTAATATAACTACAAATAAACTGGCAAACAATAAAGTGCAAACTGAAACAACAGACCTGCCTAAATGAGACACAAAGAGAACTTAAATACTGGCTCGGGCAAACCAAATGAAACACAAAGGGATGAGCAAAATGGGCAACACACTAAACTAATACCAAACACAAATAACCAAACCCCAGAACCCCCCCATGACATCACTGCAGGTGGTTTGGTCCATTTCAGCTGATGCCAGTATAAAGGTGCTAGTTGGCCTTGGCCACGCCTCTTGTCCACCCAGAGAGTCAGCACCCCACCAGCCAGATAACTCAGGAGGAAGAAATAATAATCAACACAGTGTTCAAATCATACAGTGTTAAATGTGGGCACTTATTCAAAACAATGTAAAATTAAACCAAATCACTATTACAAAATCCAATGGTGCAAATCATTTGTTTAACTGAAAAGAAATCAACTTATAAAGAATGATTCAATAACTGATGGTGTGGGCAGACATTACCCTGTATGGCTGCGGCCATCACACACACATGCACACGCGCACACACACACACACACACACACGTTCAAAGCAAGTGTGTGACTGGTGAACTTGTGACCTTGTGAGTGTTAGTGTATGGCCTCTCTGTCTTTCTTCAAAGGCTGGCTAATGCTTTCCCTGAGGGCACGCGCTGGCACAAACTAGCCCCTGCCACCATTTTTCTTGTGTGTCTCTCCCTCATTCTATCTCCCTCTCCATGCTTTTGCTCCTCTCCTCTAAACCTCCCTCCTTATAAACAATTCCCAATCCTTCTTTCCTTTCTTTTTTTCCTCTCTGCCCTCCAATATCTCACTCTTTCTTTTTTCATTCTGTCCCTCCTTATTCCCAGTCGTGGTCTCTCATCCCCTCCCTTGCTTTCCTCCCCCTTCATCTTCTTCCCTCTACTTTTTGCATGGTGTTCGGCGGGGGAGCCACGGGGCAGAGAAATAATTCAAAGTCTTTGCATATTGCAGGCGCTCTGGTCAGCGGCGGAGCCCCGTTGCACTGACACATTAGTTTATCTGGACTGACCCAGCAAACAGCCTACGCCATGACAAATAGCCTGGATGCTGCTGCTGCTGCTGCTACACACACACACACACACACACAGAGGGAGGACAGGCATATGCAGAACACACACTCTGCCGCTGTCTGTGGGCTGGGAAGCATGCGTGCCTGCAGAGCAGACAGCTTTAAAGAAATCTCCAACCAAAAAAAAAAAAGAAAAAAAGAAACAGAGAAAAAAATGAAAGCAACGAGGGAGAGAGGGAGTAAAAATAAAGATTAAAAAAAAAAAAAAAACTAGAGAGATGTATTGTAGGATCCCTTTAGGTAACAGAGTGATTTTCTGCATTGTTTAATTTTTAATCAGTTTGCCTTTCCCAACATTCCTCAGCTCTTTTTGCATATTCTATATATAAATATATAATTAATGTCTGAGAGGCTGATAAAAGAAAGAAAAAATTCTCACAAGAGCATGTGAGAATCGTTTGTTGTTCTCAAGAATGAATTAATGCCAACGACAAAAAAAAAGTGGAGTTGCTGAGGCCACGCTTTTTAACCCCCGCCTCTCTACTTTTTCTACAACTTCTGCACATCATGTCTTTCTTTGTTCCGGTGGGCGAGAGCTTTGCCGGTCATTTTTGCTGTGTTTTTGTGCATTGCTTCGTCTCCTGCAGGCAGACGGGCTGCAGACCAGCAGCCACTGTGTGCACCACTGAAGACTGGTGGTAAAGTGAGCTTACAACTGGAGCTGTGGTGATAGGGTTGCTACTGGGAGTGTGCTGGATGCCAGTCAGAGTCAGCCTGGTGCAAGCAGCATCTCCACATAATACAAAGACAGTGATGTAGATATTTCCCTGTGTGCTTGCTCTTTTTAAATGAATACTTAATTATGTATCTTCAGTTTAATGATACGAGGATGTGTACACAGTAACAGAGTGTACAGAGGCGCCTGCTTTGACC
This sequence comes from Caranx ignobilis, assembly GCA_021432705.1. NCBI lineage: Eukaryota > Metazoa > Chordata > Actinopteri > Carangiformes > Carangidae > Caranx > Caranx ignobilis. The sequence continues at coordinate 13,664,049 of MU269990.1, forward strand.
TGTGATTCTGTAGCTCCACAGTTATGAATCATACAAGTTATATCTTGAAATGAATTCTTCTATCATCACTGTAGATTTGATTCAAGGACTATGTGTGCAGGTTTAAGTGGCATCTAGCATTGAGGTTACAGATTGTAACCAGATGAGCATGTACAGTATGAGAATCTACGGTGGTCTCTATTCAGTGTGAACATGCAAAAAGCCACTGTTTGGTTTGTGTGTTCTGTGCTTTGGTGCCTCCATGAGACGTTCACCACATGAATATAAACTGTTGATTGCATATCATCAGCTTTTCTTCGAGCTCCTGCACAGTCACAAAGGTCACTCTTCATCATTTTTGACTCAATATTTACTTTAAGTGAATAGAATAATAATAATCTCTGGTGTAAATCTAATAAATAATGCTTAAGGTTGTCCCAAATCCAACCATTTATGGCCCTGAGACTATGATACCTGACCAATTTCTATTTCGCTCAACATCAGCTTCAGACCACACATGCAACTGGATTGGCTACTGACCAGCCTATTGTATCTATTATATTGTATCTTGTTCCCTCTGATACTTTTGTTGGACACTAAAAGACATTAGCATCTCTCTCTGATGCATGACTGTACATCATGTTTGTTGCAAAGCAAATCACAGCTGATGCTTTTCTGGATGTTCACAATAACCACTACAAAGCTGTCAGGTTAAAGATGACACATACGTATCATATTCTCAATTACATCATATCTTTCTACCAAATGTTTTGTTAAAAGTGCTACTAAGCAGAGATTTTTAATGTTCAGTGGCCATGAACATGAATTTAGATGTAATTATATATATATAAATCCACTGGCCCCTTTCCCTCCTTTTCCTTTTTCTTCCTCTCTTCCGCTCTTTGAACTGTTCGAGCAGCGAGGCTCAGGGTGTTAGCAGGGAATTTGTCCGACTTTGACAGGGCCGAGCCATTTTTCCTCAGCACTCTTTGAAGAGCGGCCGCTTATCGACACCAGGGCTAAGCGCCGGGCCTCTGAGCTCAGGATCCGGCACCACTGGGAGCATGGTGAGGGTAACTTGCATCACAATCTGGTCACACACACACACACATACACACATGTACAGCCTAATGCCCATATATGACTTCATATGACTAAACTCACACACAGGTGTGAACACACACATATGCATATACAGAAAACACACATGCATTCACACAAGAAGACATTTGCAAGAAAGATGTAGTGACATTTGGATATGTGGGGAAAGAGATAATGGAGATATGGGCACAAACATATGCACACACTCACACACAAGCATACACACACTAACCTTTTCCCTTGGCATACAAGGGAGGAAAACATAGTAATGCTTGCAAGAGGAAGATCAATGGAGCTTTGTGGCCTCATGGTGTGAAAGAGGTGAGCTGAGGAAGGTGGGATTTCATATTGGGATGTAACATCTATTGTGTAGAATTGACCACTGCTTCAGTCTGCTACTCAGATTCAACAGACGTAGAAAACATTTACTGTGGTTGTTAACCTCAACCTGCTGCATCCTCTCTCAACCAAAGGAAAGTTTTTATTCAGTTATCTTAATTCATTCCCTTTCAGTTGCATAATGGTATGACCAAGGTCAGGATGACAACTCTGAATATTTTGAGAAAATCACAACATTCATGACACTGGTGTTAAGGTTGCTAAAGAGTGCACAAACATTGAGAAAAAAAACTCCATCAAGTGCTGCATCTACAATCTTCAAGCACGTAAGTGAACTGATGCCTTGTCAAGTCAGTTAAATGGGATCCAGCTCGAGTGGGTCCTCTTACATTGTAGTGACCTTCCATGCATAGATTTCACTTTGTATGCTTCCACTTACCCTTCGCTATAACTCATTAGCATCTATACAGAATGGTTGTTGTCAGTCTTTTCATTAGATCTTTAAGGGCAAAACAGGAATCTACAACTATAGGGCTAATAGCAACTCTGTGAGATTGAACATGCTAACATGCTCACAATGACAAAGCTAACCTGATGATATTGACCATGTGGTTACCTGGCTCCTAGATTGGCATGCCAGCATGTTGACTTTAGTACTTGGTACTAGAGTTGCCTATACCATCCCTTAAAATACAGAATCGTCCTGTATTTGGAAACTATAAGATGTATTCCTTATTTGCTGCTGACTTTCTGCCTGTCAATGACTTCTCATTGACCAATGAGACACTGTATTGCTGTTGTGTCTCTGTTGCTACAGGAATATGGGTCTCTTGAGAAAGCACTGTCAGTGGTTACTATGATACACTTACGAAGCGACTTTCAGAGATCTGACTGATGTTACCCAGTCAAGTCCAGCAGCAAAAAGGAACTTGTGAGTTTTGCGATAACTACATCATGTGTGTTAGCATGAACCGCTGTTGATTTAGCAGTCTAGGGGAAATGTTGCAGCTTACAGCTGTCACCAGAGGTGGAAAGCAACAACAGTGTTAACTCATGTCAAACGTCCTCTTTTGAAGTTAATGTGCCAGAAATCAGCTAACCATAGTACAGGTTGTCACTTTCAGACAGCAACTCAGTGTGTCTTCCAATAGGTCCTGGAGGTGTAGCTGTACTTGGAGGGTATATTTTAACTTTTTGTCTTATGATGTAAAGACAATGGTGGCTGAGTGGTCAAGTGACAACCTCTACTCTTGGCAGGAGACCACTTTTGGTGGCAGAGAAAAATTGATCAATATTTGATCAAATCCTCATTCTCCAAGTGATACTTAAGGAAAAGACAGAATATTTCACTAAATAAATTAAGACTGATTTGATGGTGACACCAAAAGAAGTTGGAAGAGCACCAAAGTCGGCATGGTTCATCCTCAAGAGAGCATGATATAATAGAAAATTGCATAGAAATCCCTGATAACGTGGAGGCATTGGATTGACTGACAGAATGAACACCACCCATGATTTGATCTGTCACCATCATATCATTTCACAGCATGACAAAACCCATGTTTGAAATCACTCAGCTGGTGCAGTGGCAGTTCTCAATGTCAACTCTTCCCATCCTGAGAATCCCAACTTTTCTGAGGTCATATCTTTGCACGTGTAAAATTTCTCTCTGACCTTAAACAGTGTATGCCATATCTTTGCTGTGCGGCCTAAAAAGAGGCCATGTCACAAAGAGCGAGCTGGCCTTGGCTGTAAAATGCTAATAATGGAATGGCTTAGACTATCGCCCAGAAGAAGATTAGAGTCCAAGGCTAAAGGCAGGAGAAAGGCCGGTAACATTTGATAAAGACGGAGTGGAGAAAGGCAAGGTAACTTAAAGAGGAGAAGGTAAAAGAGAGATATCTGAGGATTTCAGGGAATGATAAAAAGCCAGGGATTGTCAGAGTAGAAAGACTAAACTGGCTTTATCATTGTGAAGGAATTTAAGGCAGATGAGGTTGAGGATTTCACACACTACTGACTGTGTCTCGTCACAGCCATGCGGGAAATATTTTGATGGCCACTGATGGACGACTTTAAAAATTAACTCTCACCCTCTAATTGCAGTCTTGTAGCGTCTGATTGGAATGATACTTTGAAGATAGCAGGCCCAAAAATGAATCCTTCATTATCTTTAATCTGTTCCCATGTTTAAGATGCCAGTGCAATTTGAGCTAAATCTGGGTATCAGAAGAGGGACATGCAGAAAAAAAAAAAAAAAAAGTGAAAAGTGCAAATGAGAGAGATAGAAAATGTAAAAAGAAAGATAAAAATGTCCATACGTTTCAGAGGCCGGCTAGCTTTCCCTCTCACTCCCAGCTCCTCTCTGTGTCTCTCTCCCTCTCTGGTTCCAGCACTGACCCCACTCATTAAAGCTGATTAAAACTTTTCCAGCTCACGCTGTTTGCCCTCAGAAGACGATAACCTCTACAAGGCTGCTACATAAAAGAATAATAGCCGACTACAAAAGAGGGTTGGACAAAGAAAAAAACCCCTTCGCTTGGGCACAGAAAGGCCCCAATTGGAACATTTTAGAAAATTAATGAAATTTTAGATCAAATGAATTATAAATTAAGGAGAGGGAGAAAGGAAAAAAAAGATGAATAAGTCATAAGAAAATGTACTCTTGCTATCAAACTGTAGGAACATGTTATCCTCCACCAGGCTTGAAGAAACAGGGTCAGGTTCAAGCCATGTGGATTGGGAGGAAAACAAAGGTTCCCGCTCGGCTCGGCTTTGAAGATAATTGTTGCAACTGTACTTGAAAGGGGACTTTGGCCCCGGCCCCTACTGAGAGGAATCCACTTTGACTCAGTCGCTGTTTTTGTTGTTTTGTTGTTTGCCGTTGTTGTTTTTTTTTCGGCAGAGCTGCAGTGGGGATTTACTACATGTGGGAATGCTTCTTTTTAACAGAAATCACATCAAATGCAAGCGGCGGCTCTATGTGTGGCACTCGTCTGTGTAATTAATAAAATCCTCTTTAATGTGGTATTAAAAATAAAAAAGGAGGCAGTGTGGCAGAGGATACATAAATTGGTGCGTGTAAAGTTGGAAGCCTTGGAAAAGTTGTGGTTTGTTAGGGTTTTTTTCTTCTTTCTTTTTCGTGTGTGAGGCGGAGGTTGTCGTGTGACAGGACTAACATGACATTATCAGAGACGCGTGTGACTCCCCTCGATACTTGTCATGTTCGCGTTCGGCGGCTGTCAAATGTGACTCTGAAAAATTCATAAAAGTGAGAGCTCGGGCCTGTGTCAGCTGTCATTTTGTGCTGTTAAGTCTAAGGTTACATGTTGCTAAAGTGTTGGTTGAGGTACTTAACAACAGCGGTTTCCTTCTCTCTCACACACACACACATACATATGTACAAGGCGTGCCACACACTAACACAGCTGAAGGGTGTTAAATGGATCATTAGCACTGAGCTGAAGAGGCACTCGACCTTTCTCCAGCAGGGGTCAGAGAGTCACAGACCTGTGGAAACAAACCACTCTGTGATCAAAGGGCAGCAACACTGGTCAGCCCCTCTGAGTTCATTCACTTTTACAAGCCAAACTCAGCTCTTTCTCTCTGTCTCTCTCCCTGTGTGTGTGTGTTCAAAGCGTATTTATAGACTGACTCTCACTGCCTGTTACACTCTCGCCCATTTTTACTTTCTTGAATTTTCAACTTTCTCTCTTTTGAAACTCTTTCAAACACTTGCTCTGTAGCCTTGCATGAACTCCAAATCAAGCCCAAATGTATCATTATTAATTACAACTAATGATAATAAATTACAGTTAAATATTAATGTTAGAGAATAATACCAACCATTGAAGTCTCTTTCCTTTCTTTGAGTTTGATCCACACATTGTTGTTCCCGCTGTATCTCAATGCTGTGTCTGCCAGGCACGGCTCTCTAATCAAGAGAAGTTACATTTTTTAGGAAGGGCATTGCTGAGCAATGATAACGCAAAGGGCTCATTCTGTTTGACCATGAACGCTGAACAGTGAGAGTGAATACTTGAAATTCTCATTAACACCAGCAAAGTACTATTTTCGGCAGTGACACACTCATTCAGCCTTGATACAAATCACTTTCACAAATCCCATTGTTATTGGAGCAGAGATATGTGACCGGTGCAGCTCCTATCTCCTCTCAGGTTTGGATTGTAAATATCTATCAAAAGATTTCTCTGCCTTTGTCTCTTCTGGATGTGATGGCATTGATACATAGTGCTTTGAGCTGAACGGACAATAAACTAAGGGCAAACACAAATAGGACTCTTCACATGATTGTATAATATATAGTATGATTTTGGGTTATGAAACTCTGACAGAATACCTTTTCCCTGTGAATATGAGTTGTCGACACAAATTAGCTTCAACAAACTGGTGATGAAAGTGGTGACTAAAATAGAGCCTTCACCAAACCTCTGAGCAGTTTACTGATGAAGAATAAGAGATGAAATGAAACAACAGAGAGGAATTTTAGTGTTTTTCAATTAAAACCTGAGTGTGTTGCATTCGTTATCTTTCATTTATCTGATTGCAGGTGTATAATAACATAATAACAATTCCTAATAATACAACTTGTCATTTTAAAGCTAATTTCCGTAGTTCAGTATTAAAATCAGCCATGTGGAGTCACATCTGGATTGATGTAGATAAAGTGTTCATATACATAGGCCTCGGTAAGGCATGTCAAACCTGTTCCACAAAGGGCCGGTGTGGCTGCAGGTTTTTGTTCCAGCCAATCAGCTGCACACCAGACTTGACTCAGTTAATCAACTGATCTCAGTCTTCAGACAGCTGATTGGTCAAACGGTGTGTTCTTGGTTGGTTGGAACAAGAACCTGCAGCCACACGGCCTTTGTGGAACAGGTTTAACATGCCTCACCTGGATTATGACCAAACTTGGACTAAAGTTATTATCACCAATGACAACACCAACAAGTCGCACATGAAAGAGTGATCACATGGGCTGAGACTAAATCTGACAAAATTTATACTGTCTTACACGGCATGTTTGTGTCAGCTAATAACACACAATAGCACAAGTAGCACAACTATGTCCTTTTTGTAACAGTGTCCCTGGTATTTTCTGGCCATCATACACAGCTCCAGCTTCTTAGCTGATATATTGTGTTAGAGTAACATCAGCATCAATTTGGTGCAGTTTAATGAAAGCCCCCCAGTGCTCCCTTCTCTTGTAGCTCTGTGTTTGGTCTCCACCAGCACCCCTGAACAGAGTGGCCCTTTAGCTGCTACATGTTTCACAACATTCACTGCTCTGTCACTGTGTCTGGGTTTCTGTCTAAAAGCAAATCTGTACAAACAGCAAATGCAACTCAAATCAGGAAAGACTGTGAGCACTGTAAACCTGAGAGGAGCTGAGGATTCTCCTGTTCCTCTCTCGTGCTGTCAGTTTAACTTTATCATTTGATTAAATGAGAAATATAAACTAGAGCTGCTTTAAATATCATACTTACTCTGTAAAGTGTAAAACCAATAGGCTACATATATATTTTTAGTGACCCACAGATTATCCACAAGGGTCTCAGGCTGCGCTCTCACCCTCATCTCCCCCTCAGACTCTCAGTAAAGGCAGTGAACATCAGCCAGCAGCATGTCAGCTTTCAAAGAGAAGGTAAAGTGAAGTACAGAGACATACAGAGAACGGTAGCAAACAGCCCTTTTGCACTAGCAGGTACCTCGGTCAAAATCCCCCGGGGCTGACATGTTATTCCGCTGTTTGAGCCAATAACTTGCCCTTTGAGCCATCCAACTGTGAGTGTGTGTGTGTGTGTGTGTGTGTGTGTGTGAGAAACTGTGTTGGATATTGTGTTTGTGTTAGAGTATAATAGAAAGCAAAAGAAAATATCCCCCTTCCCGTTATACCCTGATGTGCGTGTTGGTGTGTGTGTTAAAGAGAGAGAGAATGGCAGTGGATCTCTCTCTCTCTCTCTGTCTCTCTCTCTATCTCTCGCTCTCTCTCTCTCTCATAGCCAGTGTGCTCATGGAGACTGGAAAAACGAGGTTAACAATAGATAATCGGACATGGGGTGCTAGTCTTCCTTACAATAGGCCGTCGCTGGCACTCACAGCTTGTTACCGTATGCTCCTCAATAATTAATGTGCTTCTCCCTGGCCGCTCTGCTACATGCCAAGCTTTGATATAAGGTTACTGTGCTTAGGGTCCTGCCACAGGAGGGGTGGCTGCTCTAACAGTGCAGTGTTTCATGTCTTCCTATTTTAAATGCCCAAACAGGCTCCTCTACAGTTTGGCCCCGGGTGCCCTGGTAGGAGTAAATCCCGATCAAGGTCACCGTCCTATTCTTCTTTCTGCTGAGAGTCAGTATTTTTCTTCTTCATGTTTTTTTCTTCCCTAGACATAATTAGTGTGTATTCGGTGGTTTCTCTCTGACTTGCTGCTAATGGTGTGAAGCTTTAGGAAGATTTTATGAGAGTTTGTTTTTTGGAGGTGGTATAGACAAAAGAAGAAGAGAAGTGATTGTATCATTAGCAGTGGAATTGCTGGCTGTTTGCAGCCAGGAAGACAGTTCATGTAAAACAAAGACTTTTTACTGTTTCTGAAATTTACAGTCGGATAAATGCCGCAGCACCAATTAGGCAGCTGCATTTATTTGCAGTTATTTCACCAAATTCATATATCTGTGACTCAACTTTTCTGAATAATAACCATGGAAATGACCAAGCTGTTAAGTGACCACCTCATTATCTTTGATCAATATGTCGGCTAGGACTAATAAGAGTCTACATGATGTTTTATGAGAATGTGGTGTTAGATATTCAGTTTTGTAAGAGACTGAAATCTGAGAACTATGAATACACTTGCAGAAAATAAATAAGTCAAAAGTTAATAATGAGAAAAAAATAAATAGTCGTTATAGTCGCTGCCAAAGTCGATATGAGTTTGAGATACTAAGCCCAAGAATCAAGAATTTTCACTTCTCATTAGATCAAAATCTGGAGGATTTTCACTTTAATTTGAACCAAAATTGAAATTGATGTTCAGTTTATATCTCCTAATTTGCTAGTTTGCTACTTTTCTGGTACTTTAGTCTGAACTGTAATTACTAAGGAGAAGAAATGTCAAAGTAATCTATTATTCTGCAGGAACTCCAGTGGACAAGATGTGAATCTGGTTTATTTTGACTGGTGTCATATCTGTGTTTAAATTCCAAGAGCCAAACACCCCTTATACAGTTAGATGGTTACTCCATACATTACTCTACGCATTACTCCATAGTACAGATTTGACTCAGGACAAAAAACAATAATTGTTGATGTCACAGAAAGAGCTGTTGAGCTTTCACGCACATCAGAAGTCATCTAAGGAGAGATATACCCTTCATTTCCTATAACCTCCTTAATGTGATCGTTATATGTTTATCACCAGATGTAAACATATCCATTGAGGATTAGTCCTGTGCCTACATAATAACTGGAAAAGGAAGAGCCTGTAAAACAGTGAATGTATTTTTAAATGGGTTTTGTATCAGCATTTGATCCATTTGGCCCAGTAACATTTGGAAAGTTTGTTAGTGCTATATTAATTTTATCCCAAAAGGAAGTCAGTTGGTTTGCCAACAGAAATGTAGGACGTGCATCTTCTCAGCCAGAGGGCATCTAGTGCTCAGGCTCTATGGCCACAAACATAGAGGAGGCCCACAGAGGCATGTGTCTACTGCATGGGAATGAACTGGGCACCATCTTTTACATGCGTCGCTAACATTATCAGGCCAGACTGCAAACCACAACACAGACTAAAGAAAGGCCCATGCAGTGTTGACTTGTGTGTTGAGCAAGAGAAACACAGGCCTCTGTTTCCATAAACATTTGCACTTGATACTGTTTGTCAAGCTTTATTCAGTCATCACCATGGAGGCTGACAGCATTTCTCAGTTGTCATTCAACCGAATTCATGGGTAACACCCACTCAGATGCTCAGGGCTCGAGGTGCAGTTCCTACAAATGCGTCTCAGAATGTCAGTTTTTTTGTATCATGGAGAATTATGCATAATGGATGTGGTATCACTATTGTTCACATTTCCTCACATGAAAACTAATTTGCAAACAAATGTCAGTTTTTGTCTTTTGGAGTTTTGAACTCAGTATACCCTGTGGCCCACAAATAGCCTCAAAGTGACCTCTTGGCCGTGGAGAGAAACAGTAGCGTTGGCAAAGCTGCTCCCCAGAGAGAAAGTTTAAGATCGTCTGCTATATAAAGTGTGAAAACTGTAGCAGGAAGTTGGCAGGCCCCTCACTGTTCTGACATATGCAGAAACCCCCCTACGCATTGGGATCTGTCAGTCAGTTTCAGGGGCACAGCTGCAGCAGGGCATGGGGAGAATTAGCCCCCTACTGTGCCCCCCACACCCCACCTGTCCATCTCCACCCACTCACCAACCATCCCTCCCTCTACCGCTCATTCTGCCACCCATTCGCCCCCTAACCGAGGGGGCCTTCTTTTTTTTCCCTTTTGGTCTTAATCATGGATTTTCTCCAAATAACGTGGTTTATTTTAAGTAATGGAGGGTGGGAGTCAAGCTCGTCAGGGCTGTCCATCCCTGCCATTTCTTCTTACTGTACATGCTGCAGGGGAATGATGTGAAGGGAAAATATATGATGGTACTGTATGATTTTTTTTTTTTTTTTTTTTTTTTGCAGTTTATCCTTTATTTGGTTTGCAGCTCTGTCCTGTACAACTTAAGCCCTTCTTTTCACATATTGAGAGCTGTTTGTAGCAGTGGGAAGATGGACAGCAGATGGAGGGATGACTGACAAGCCAAAGAAAAAGAGAGGAGGATGATAGATGTGTATAAAATGTGTGTGGTATGGAACATGGTGCTGATTTCCTCAGCTTGCAGTCCCGAAGAGCGAGGAGGGAATGAGTGGCCATTTCTTTACACCAGGGATTATGTCGGTCAGCTTTTGTGTGCGGAAGGGTTTTAGGGGTTCACACCAGATTAGGGAGTGGAGGATTAAATTAGGGAACTTCAAGAAAATCCCTCAGACACCGCTCTGTTTATCAGGAAAACACCAGTTTAACTCAGCCATAAATACTGTTGTGTGCATCAGTGCTAAAAGTACATTAAGTACTTACACACTTTTAATTACCAGTGACTGTATTTTGATCAAATGACAGTGCAAAAAGGAGAAAGAGAAAAGGCAAAATTCTGTTTTTTGATTCCTGCACCATTAACATGCTGTTTTCTTTTCTTTTCTTTTCTTTCTTTCTTTTTTTTTTTTTTTTACTAAAAATTAAAACATGTAACATCCTCTCTGGACTCTGATTACAATATATTCATTCTGTTAACTTGTTCAAGTTGGCAGACTGACAGAAAATTAATGAATTCTGAGGAAAATATTGATTTATTTTGTCTTAAACTAGTGAGTGCATGTCTGGAATATTGGAGAGGAAAATGCGGAAGGTCCCAAGAAAATGCTAATTCTTTTGTAGTGTATGCAGTTAATTTGTGATGCTCACAAAATGGGCCGGATCGACCCGAAAATTGTCTGAGAGAACGCATGAAAAACAAGAGAGAAAAGGCTAATCGCTCCCCGCGCTGGCTCCATGTTCTTTTGCTAAAAGGAGCATTATCACACAGTCGCAACATCATGATTCTTATCATCTTTGCACTTCACTCCCTGCATGTGTCAGGCTCTCACAGTGTGCGTTTACTTTCCCCCATCCACACAGAGAGCTTGTGTGCAACAGTCCTGTTTAGTACCCCTGCACTCAAATCCAACATTTCCTTTCATGTATGGTCTTGCACCACATGGCTGACCACAAAACAGCCTCCAAGAAGTCTCTAAAATAAACATCTGCATTCTCTTTGAGCATGCCTCAACGTCCATATGTGGTGCTCAGGCTCGTGTTGTACTGAAATGTCCAAGACCCTTAATGACCTCAACATCTTATGTTTAGGCAAACGGGATTAAACCGAGTTTTATACCTTCGTTTTTTTTTAAAGAAAGCATCCGTTCACCAAATCAGAGGGTGAAGGCTCGCAAACCCAAACACTCGACCGCATAATGACAGCCAGGGCCTCTGGCAGAGAGGCCACAGAGGTTGTAAAGTAATGTGGGGAGGGAGGGAGTGGGGAATGACCACTGCTTAAATATGGGTTTCCTTCTGGGTTATACATGTCTTTAAGTGTGTGCAGGCCTTGTGATCAGCGAGCCCCAGAGTGGAGCGGCCGCCTCAAATAGAGTGCGACGGGCAGCTTCATAAGTCAAAGTCTGAGAACCGTGTGACAATCTGCAGCTTGGCTGGGGGAGGGAGGGAGGGAGGTGATGCCACACCGGTGCATGAGGGAGGAAGCAGGAATCTGCGTCTGTATTTCTAAACCGCTGCAACCAGGTCAAAGCTATTCATCTCACTGCTTTAAAGATGCATTCTTAATCTTAGGAGCAGCTTTGAATGACGTTCAAGTTGCAAGTCTTTGTGGTCAGAGGTTGACATTTACACACCAGTGGGCTCCTATTATAGGAGAAACATTTTGTGGGTATCAAGGTTAATGTTAACTTGATTTATTCCTCTCAGTCATATACATATAATAACATGACAACACTACTGTAGTGCTGCTGGTGGCTTACCCATGGGATTTTATAGACCATGAGCGCATGGACCGACACCAACTGGCACAGTGGCGCTTGTAATTCTGGCTTTTGGGTTAGGCACTATAATGTATGTCTTATTCAGAAGTTCCAATTTACAACATATGAGTGGATTCTTATTTTATTTGAGCCATAAGGGACTGTAAAGAAATTACTGGCGTTGTGGAAGGATGGAGGAAAGGTCTGGAGGCTGAGCCAGATATTACACAACATTAAAACACAAGTTAATCACACATTTGACAACGGTTAAAGAAACCACAGTGTGTGACAAAGCTGTGTTATATTTACTGTCACGCTACATAGCGGTAAGCTGGTGTACATACAGCTGACTTAGTGCTACACATAAGGGGATATTTATTTGAGTTCTAAAAAAAAAATAAAATAAATAAGGCAGCGTTTGCTGCTAAATTATGTTCAAACGTGTCATTGCTGCTACTCAACTGTTTTTATTTTCATTCTGATTGTCTATCTAGTCTGTCTCCATTCAACTTATGTTTGGACTGATGGGATAGATGTTTTTATACCGTTTGGTTATTCGGTTCATGGTTTTAAGTGATAGATTTTACAACATTAGGTATTGTGCGGCTGAGATTGTATTTGTAAATGCATTGAATGGGCCCCTTTTCACAAGCTACTGAAGCATATTGTGGTGGGTGTCCCATTTTCACCCATTGTTATTATAGCATTTGTTTGCTTTTACTTGCATTTTATTCTTATTTGTGTGAAATAAGTGAAATGAATAAAAACAGGGGAACAGAGGGTACAGAAGATGAACTAATGAACTGATTGTATTAGTGATGGTCCAAACTGTCGTTTCCCAAATTTTTGCATCCAAATTTCATCGAATAGTACAGGCTTTAAATAAAAAGACATATGATTATACATCTGCATGCTGTGATGATGCAGAGATGCAGGCAAGTGACTACTGCTCCAGTGATGACCCCTCAAAACAGATGCTGTTTATTAAGGAAGATACTGTTATATAGTGTACATATATATATATATATATGTACACACACACACACACACACACACACACCACTTTTCCTCACCTGTGTGTAGTTTACAAGGTTCTCAGCAGGTAGGTTATTCCAGGCATTTCAGAGAACCTGCCCCACAATTTTCCAACAGTCCCTAAGTGATGTTCATTATTCAGGAAAGCTATGTATTGTTGGAATCTATGCATAAATGTATGCACATGGTGTTTGCCGTGAACATCTATGTTATGCAAATGGAGGTGCATCACGCCTAAATGAAGAAAACCTTCAATGTGCCTTCTGTTCCGAGCTCACTTAATAACCACAAAAGCTCCTTGAGTGGCAAACGAAGGACAGATTGCGCCAAAACCAATTATTGCGCCTTTGTTTTAGCGGTTGTTAAGTCCACAGATCTCCTAAGAGCCGGAGTGCTGTTTTGATGTCTTTGACTCAGGGTTATTGGTGGATGGCAATAGCCACAGCTAGAGCTACAAAGAGCCAGGCGGCAACGGGGGCCCGCGCCTTGGTCCAGATGGCACGCTGCCACCGCGACCTTGTCAGCACCTGCTCCCCAGGCACTTTGTCCGGGCATCGCCAGCGGGAACTGAGACGGGCACATCATGCCACCCCATCGCCCTGGCAGCTAATGAGCCCCGTGCCCGCTTAATTAAGGAAACCAGCTTAATGCAAGAAAGAGGGGAGGCGGAGGGCCATAAAAAAAGAAGAAGAAACACAGCATATGCTGGACCACAACCAAAACAACAGAAATAAATAATTAGCTCCCAAAAAAGGGAGTGATCGCTAGAGCCAAAATATCATTAAAATTTGAAATGTAAATCTCCTTATCAGCCTCCCAATGTCACGAATTAGCACTACAGCTTGACGCATTAAATCAAGGCTAAAAATATTCAATTAATAAATGAATGAGTGGTGATGAACTTTTGATTATTTTGGGCGACAGTCCAAGTGTACCTTATCAGGGAATGTCACCTTGGACTAGGCCTCGTTGGTCTGTTAAATAGTGTCAGAGCATCCTTCTTTATCTGCTTATTTATTTCTTTTTCATAAAGAGCACTCCATATCGTGGAGGCTCTCCGCGGAGACATGGGCTGTCCATGTTTATGCCTGATTAGCCAAAAGCACCACAACATGCACTTGCTTTTGCTCCAGCAAAAAAGGCAATAAATCATTTAGATTTTATTAAACTCAAATTAAAGCCGTGTGCGTGTGGTGGAATTACGCCATTTAAAATGTTACACGTCAGCCCCGCCCCTCCCTTTGGATACGCACCCCTTCCCACCCCCGCCTGCCCCTCCTTGAGCAAACGCCTTCTCCCCCTCCTCTGCCCTCATCAAGCACACACACACAGAGACAACCCCTTACACTCCACCACCCTTATTATTCAGGACAAAAATGTCCCTCTAAGAATGTCAGCCAGTTCCAAAAAAAAAGGCACAAAAAAAAAAAAAAAAAAATCCTGTGTCCCTCTTCATCTGAGGGCCCACAAAGCAATGGAGGGAAGGGGAAGGAGGAGGGGGGTGGGTGGGTGTGGGGGGGGGGCTAATGTGCAAACTTGTTTCCGTCCTCTACGGCTCGCCCATCATTTATTCAGCAGCTCGGCGCTCGAGACGGGCCACTCGCATTTGCTTGATACTCAATTATACATTAGTGTACATCACTTGGCAATCTGTTCATATCAATTTAATTGGATTTTAATATTGCCTCAGATCTTGTTGTCCAATTAACAGTGCTGGCTGGCAATAAAGCAGAACCACACACTATGTGACACCTTTGATCCCCGCCATATGGAGCCCTTCCATTGATTACCGGCACCGCCACTGAATTTCACTCCCTCAATATGGCCTGTGATGAATGGAGGTGGAGGGTATGTGGTGGTGGAGGGGGGTGGGGGGTGTGAAGGGGTGTGGAGTGTGAGGTATGTGTGGAGGCATCATCATCTTGCCCCCCTCCCTCCCTCCACACCTACCCCAGCCACCACTGATGTGATAAAAATTTCACTTTGCCACGCAACTTCATTTATTCTGTTGACATTCGCCTCTGATTAAAAACAATAAAAAAAGAGAGAGGGAGAGGGAGGGGGAGAGCTGGTGTGGCCATGCCCTGAATAGCATATGCAAATCAAACCCTGGGCATCTATCTCACTGAGGCCAGGGGGACTGACTGACTGACTGCCTGCTGCCCACCTGGCACACTGGCAACGCCTTGACAATGTCAACATGCTTTAAAGCAACACATTCTTCTTGCAATTTCCTGCCCTCCATCTTTCCCCCCTTCTTTCCTTTGTCCTTTGTTTCTAACCTACTCTTTCTCTTCTGCCATCTCCTCCCTCCTCCTCCTCCTCCTCCTCCTCTCTTTCCTTTTACCTTTTCCTGTCTCACCCGCCTGGGATTCACGGCAAGTATTGGCACTCGCAGAGCAACAGTCAGCGAGGAAGAGGAAGGAGAAAAAAGAAAGACGGACTGCAGATTATTCTCTCTTTTCATGAAAATGAAGCAGTGGAGTAAGGAAGAAGGAAGAGGAGGAGGAGGAGGAGGAGAAAAAGGAGGAGAGTGGGCATCCATTTTTCATAGGGACTGTGAGGGACTATGAGTTGTCAAAGTTCTCAACAACAAAAGCAGAATGAGGAGAGGATAAAGAGAAAATGGAGTGGTGGAGAGGCTCCTGTGGCCAGTGCGGAAAAAAAAAAAAAAAAAAAAAAAGCTGTGTGGAGATAGTTGTTGTTGAAAGTGTTACACCGGTCTTGTTCACATGAAGCTGGAGGGCATGCTGAGCTGGTGAGATGTGTGTGGGGTGGGGAGAGGGGAGATGAAGGGGTAGAATTCAGGAGCAGGGGGCTGCTCAGAACAAGGACATGGGCTGAATGCTGGTTGTTTGGAGGCTCCAGTTGGGAGTACCAAAAGCTCTAGTAAGACATCTGAAAGGGCTTGAAAGGTGTGTGTGCGCTTGTGTGTGTACATGCATGTGTGTGTGCCGGACTGTGTAATACGTGACCCAGTTCATGTTTAAACACAGAGTCAAGAGATAAGGAAAGGTGTATTTTGTTTGTGCACGAGGAACGTGTGCATGTAAGTGTGCATGAGTGCAAGTGTAGTACTGTGTGTATGTGTGTGTATATGTGTTTGAGGCCTGGGGGCAGTGTGGAAGAGCTGATGTCTGGTCAAGTGGTCAAGGCTTCTGCAGAGTGGATTGTGCTTGGGGCTATTGACTGACTAACCATCATCACTGCACTGTAACAAGGGAACGTACACTCATCCGTCTGTCTATCTACAAACACCAATAAAATGTGGCACACATCAGCGCTCACTGCAGCTCACCTACTTTTAAGATGGCAAAGGATTATACCACTTCTCTATCTGTGCCACTCTCCCTCTCTCTGTCTTCTCCCTCTCTCTCTCTTTCTCTCTGTCTTTCTCTGTGTCCCTGTTTAAAGCACCACTGAGTGCTGGTCTATCATTAGAATAATTAATTGTTCAACCAAGAGGCGTATTCAGAGGGAGCCACTCGGGCAGAAGCAACAAGACAGCAGTTAGTGAGGAGGAGGAGGAGGAGGAGGAGGAGGAGGAGGGTGAAGTCAAGCATGAAGCTACAAAACACAAACAGGTTTTCTTTTATGAGCCTGAGCAGCCGTGAAAAAGGGAAAACAAAATAAATAAATATATAAATGTAATGTGTGTGAGATGACTAAATTAATCAAATTCATCTTTTGACCTTTTGAACTGCCAAAGTGGAGAAAAGACAAAGGAACTGTAACAAAGGAACTGTTTGCCCAGGTAGGATGAAAATGTCTGGATTAGCAACTACAAGTATTTGTGGTTTGCACCACACCCAAGACTCACTCATGGCCTTCACTGTCATCTGAACTACATACAAAATCTGCCCCTTAATATCATCTGCCAAAGTCCTCTCCACAGGTCCACATCTGTGGTGGTCCCTGCTACAGTTGAGGTGTCCCACGACCACATTTTGCTATGATGACAGGTACGCACAGAACGACTTACATCAAGGTGTAAACATCAGTAACAGTGGTTAGCAGCTCTGTGGCTACAGTAACAACGCTCTCTGTGCTTTTTCTGTTTGCATGTTACACCTCCAGGTTCCCCTGCTTCCTCCAACAGTCCAAAGACATGTTAATTAGTGACTCCAAACTGTACATTGGTGTGAATGTGAGTGTGACTAGTTTGTATGACAAGTCCTGTGATCATATCAGTGTGTACAGCCCTCCTGCCACCCTGTGAGGATATGCACTGTGTTTAATGAATGAATCCATCACAGAACGTATTTAAAGTCTTCAAACTCTCTGGAAAGCCACTTTCTAAACAAACTGATAATTACTGGATGTTTAAATTGTGTGTCCAATATAACTGCAGTGTGATGTGACACAAATAGGGAAGTGTGTCCAAACCTTTGACTGGTATTGTATACATCCAGAAAATGAGGACAGTTTAATGTGATTGAAAATGGAAATTGGAGAGTCAGGCTTTCTCGTGTTTAAATGTTCTGGTTTAAAGAATCTGATCTGAATCTGGTTTGGTTTTGTAAATGAACCACAAGTTGGTGAACTTCTCTGTTTCATTCCTTTTCTGTTGTTTCAGGTGAGAAATGCAAATGCACACTAAGCCATGTGGCAGCCACATACACAGTTACTGATGCATTATGAGCGATGGACCTTGGTTATAATTAAAGCAGAGTTATTTTTACTCTGAGACAATCATACACGCTAACACGCATTAACACAAGATCTGATATACTGACACCTTATGGAGTGAGTGAGTGTGTGATGTTTGTGTGACCAGCTAATCACTAACTTTGTCTGCTCTTAGGTGCTGGTTGGCTGGTGTGTTTCTCTGAGCTTTTTGGCTGAAAACAGTTTCCAGGATAATGAAAGCTGAGCTTGTGGGCATGTAAATGAAAACAATAAGATAAAACCGGCTGAAAAGAGACAAAGTTAGGGTGGATTCTTTTTCTGATTCATCACTTTGATCAGCCACTTTCGCATCATCCATAATTATATGATCCTAATCATAACGTCCTGTCTGGTGCCACATGTGGTGACTGCTGGTCACATCAAATGTGCTTACATAGTAACCAGCACTCATGCAAATGCTGCATGTGATTACTCTGTTTCCTAAAATAACAGACTCATGTCCTCATTGTTAAGAGTCATATGGTCTAACAAAAACACTGACAGACTGTATGGCTTTACCATCAGTAGACAATCTGAAGTGAGCACTCCCCAAACTCTCCTGCAAACTGTCCATCCTCATTTATTTTGCATTTTCATCATTCACATTATTTCCCACAGCCCACTACTGCCAATCCATAGCAGTTTTTTTTTTTTTTTGTCAGTGATTTGCTCTTTAAACCTCCCATTCAGGCCCTGAAATTAACTGCAACATTTACATTTTCTCTCGACTGGGAACTCTGTCAATCTTAAAGTCACTCTGGCAATGATCCAACCTGAGCTCTGCCTTTTTCCTCTCTCTTCACTCCATATTCTCCATCCACCCTCATGTGTTCACGCAATAACTTAAGGCATATTAACTCTCAGCTCCAGAATAACATTTACAGTCTAATAAAATATAAAATTTCACCGTACATAAACTTAAAGATGCATCTGGGCCTTTCATTATTATCTATAGCATGCAAACATTCATACTGTTGTTACAAAATCAGAAAAAAAGAGATCCTGGTCTGAGACAGCGATCCTCCCTGTTCAGCTGGACCCCTGGCTCCCAGTAGTTTCAAAGAAGATGGAAGTAGTCAGAAGTGACACCTATTACTTAGCCTGGATACTATCTGAAAGGGGACACGAGGTGTTGCTAACGTCATCATCTTTCATATTCTGCCAGTAAAGTCCATCTCCACTGTGATAAGGTGTCAGTTTCCAGCTCAAATAATCAAAGAACTAGTGATTGGGGTTTTATACAGCTCACTACTGCTCCTACCTCTGCTGCAGCTGCTGCTGCTCAATCTGCATGAATGAGATACAGGTTATTACACATCTGGATCTGACAGTTGTGAATCAAAGAGTGGACACGCCTGGCACATGGGTGGGCGGAGTTACAAGAAACAGACAAAAGTTAAAAAGCCCTCAGTACATGCGAGTCAATACACCCGCGGGTGCAGTGCAGGAGTTTCAACAGGTAGGGTCCAAATCAAACACCGCTGCTGTGAACTCACCAGAAATTACACTTCCAAATTTTACAAGCAGTTGTCGACCGCCTGCTGGCTGCTTTTCTTGTTGTGTTTCTGCTTTTTTTTGTGTCTCCCGTGCAACTTGGAAATCACTTGGAGAGTGGATGGAGGATGGTTCCTCCTCTTGTGCTATGTAGCCAAGCCGGTGACTGTTGAAATTTCACTGCTACATAATGCGATGTTTTTTAACTACATCAGTGTAAGGAGATGACATGACTGACATGACAGACTGACCTCATGTAGCTAAAAAGTGCTGCCAATTTGACCAAATGAAACAATAAATAATGATCTGTCATTGGTACTGACCAAGTCTCTGTAAATTATTAGTAATGCAAATGAAAAATATTCACTAACAGCTGCTAGATTTGGCATCCATGTCTAATGTGTAGATAAAATAAAAAGCTCTCATTAACATTGCTTGGTAAATCAAGGTTCTAATGAGAGATAGCAGAATGTGTTTTCTTCTGGCCCAAACCTGGCCCACGTACAGTACAGCATGATTATCAGAACAACTGGACCAATGCAGGTGCACACACAGGAAATCTTGCGGCTGTCAGCCAATACTCGAGGAGAACAGCTGCAAACTGCCCAGATGTGGAAGTATATGGCCCAGACTCAGGCCAAGGACCCAAACATATGTTGGACCAGCAGTTTCCTTTTGCTAACAGTAGCATTAGCTATTATTTCTACTCATTACAAATTCAACACTGATTGGAACTGAAACAGCATTTATGTGACCCTTACAGTGTAACCCACTAAAATACTTCAAAATAAAGGCCTTTAAAGGAGCACAGTTTGTAGGAATGGACAACTTTGATGTTGTCTCCAGTGTAATTCTGAGGGAGTACCACCTCATGTGTTGTGGATTCTAAGGTTACACATAAAGTAAACCTCAAATAAGAACTATGTGAGTGCCACATTTGTTCCAAATATGAAACCTGCTCTCATTTTGAAAATGAGGTTGGACCGATGTAAACAGGCTACAGTAAATCATCTCATCTGTATCACACAGAGCAGGGGGAGGAGGCGCTGCTGGGTGGGGGGTTAAGGGGTGCTGCGGATGGGTGGGAGGGGGGTACTCATCCTTTCTTATCTGCCATGTTGCCCAATCGATAACTAGGACATCTAGATAAGGCCTCGCAAGGCTTGTGCGCACAGTTATCCCACTGAACCACTAAAGTGTGCACACACACATACACACACACAGCAAATCATACTGTATAGCCACATGGACTACACTTAAACACACCATTTGCACATATACACACACACACACACACACACACACACATGTTCACTGCTGTTTTTTTTGTATGCTACAACCTCCTGCCTCCTAAATCACCCTCCCAGCAGTCCACAGGTCCAGATAGACATTTCTGATAGATCTCAGAGCAGCAGCAGCTGCTGCGACTCCTCCCGCCTCCTGTCCATCACTTTGCCATGAAATTCTTCGGTAAGCTGTGGCATTTTACGCTTGATTGGCCAGCGACTATTTCCTCCAGTGGAAGGGCACATCTGCTTTCTCCATCCATACTCCAGCCATTAGGGTCCCAGAAGGCAGTGTTAAATTAAAGGAACACTGCAGCTTTATACAGTGTTGCGAACCAGCTATAATCTGGCTGCGACGTGACCCCTAGGACCCTGTAGAAAGGGAGAGGCAGAGGGCTGGGTGCAGAATGTGAATGAGTGTGTGGGTCTCTCTTTATTCCTGTTTACAGGACGGAGGCTATCAACTGTATTCTACTCGCATACTGTACGTTGACATTTTTAATCTCATTTTGATGGTACTAAGGCAATATCTCATAGGAGTTCTTTTTGATCTCATCCTGACATTGAGAGCAGCTCTTACTTTTTCTTGTTACCACCTCCTCCTCCTCCTTAGTGCTCTTTTTCCATTTTCCTTTCTTTCTTCATTTTATCAGTGCATTTCTATGCCAATGTGTGTGAGTGCAAGCTCTGGCTGCAAAAGTGTGTAAGTGTGTGTGTGTGTGTGTGTGTGTGTGTGTGTTCAGCTGGATGACTGGTCGAGGTCTTTGAACACTAAGACCTGGATGAAGGATTGAAAGGCCCCTTGAAGCCCCCTGGAAGCCCCTTCAGCCAGCGCTGACACCCTCCAGGGGCTGAGGAGCTAGGGATGGGGAGATCAAAACCGGAGAGAGGAGGCCAAGAGGTCGACGTGAAGCAAAAAAGATCCGGGGAGCATCTATAGTCCAAGGAAGTATCAGTGGTTTCTGCAGAATTTCTAAAAGGGTCAGCGCAGCGAGCGAAAAAGGCATCAAAACCAGGAAGAGTGCTGTACGCTGCTGTGAAATGTTGGCTACTTCCAGAAGAGGAGCGGGGCTGAAGCGCTGCCCTGAGGGGCTATGCCAGGCCCAATGGCACCCAACTCCTGTGATGATGTGGGGGGGGAGCTCTGAGAGAAATCATGCTTGAAATGTTTTCGGATGCCTGTTGAATTCTTGAATCTTGAACTTTGGGTCACAGCGAACCACTCTGAGGAATGTTGTTTGAATGGGTTCATTTCATTATGTTTAAGTCATGATGAGGGTTTGTATTGTTGTACTGGCCCTGGCGCAGCGGTTGCCATGCAAGGTGCAAAGGAGGAAAACAGAGCTCCTGTCCCTCTCATTTGCCTTGGCCTTCTCCTAAAAGTATTTTGTTAAAGAGCAAACTGTTTAAAAGCCTCTTTCAAACACTTCCCACTCGCTACCTTACAATTCAACGAGAGACAATTTAACAAGCAAGTAACCTTCGCCATGACACTGAAACAATGAGTCACTGTGATGGCAAAAGCAAGTCTGCGATTCACCACTTGAGGTCAGTGAACTTAGCAGCACACTGCGTAGGCTAATGGTCACTGCATGCAGGTCTGAATGAATCTCTAGTTGAATCCTGTGGTAATAATCTTTAATTCTTGCACCAACACTTTCAACAATTAATCTACCATCTCCTCATCCATCACTGAGCAAACAAAAGGCACCTGGGGCAAAACAAAACAGAATCAAGAGAGTATTTCTCATTTAATTATTCTTGCATTATTCCAGTAAACAGATGCATGGTTTGATAGATTTTTTTTTCCTGTAATCAGTGGACTCTCTGAGAGTCTCTGGATTTTCCTCATCTGTCTTTCTCTCTTCTAACCTTCATCAGTCCAGCGTAGAGCAGCTGAAGACACATATGGGCATTGATTTTCGCCCAGAGCCATGTGGGCTGAACTCAAAGAGAGCTTGTCAGAAGAGTCAGTGAGAGGGGAGAGTGAGAGAGCGAAAGAAAGTGGGAAAGAAAGACAGAAAGGAGGACGGAAACCTCGCCAAACGAGCATCTGACAAAAACAAGGTGCCGGCCTGACCGGACTCAGCACCTCTGACCCACAGGGAACCCTGGGAGAGTAAAAACCCTGAAACAAAAGTGAGACAACAGGAAGGAGGCAAAAAATAACAAAAGAAAGAAAAGAAGCTGCTTTCATTTCCCCCACTTTGTGTATGCTGTTTCTATATTTTCAACAAAGAAATTAATGCCCATTTTGAGTGCGTCCGTTGGGCCACAATCTGTTGGCGTGCTTTGATGTGCTCATTGCGGTCTCCTCTGAAGTCCTGTACGCCAAGTTCCTCAAACAAAGGGAATAAAATAGGAGCATAAAGAAAGACGAGAGAGAGAGAGGCCTGTTTTTGTATTTGGCAAGGCACCGCTTGTATTCCTAGCGGACACTCTGCCTTCAGCTCTCGTTCCTTGCACTCTCCATCTCTCCCTCTTCCTCCTCTCCAGCACTGGTCCTCGTTCGAAGGTAGGGCTGCGAGAAAGCTAATGATCAAGCAGGTAAACCTCATTTTCATTTGGTCTTTATTTATGTTTCTTCTCTATCCCTGCAGCTTTTTATCCAAGATCTGATCTAAGTGCCAGAATGTACCTTTGTGAAACAGGTGAGAATACTAATACACCAAGAGAAAACAAGTCTAAAACTACATTCACTGTGTTTTTGGCATTCATCAGTGTAAAAAGCTGTCATCTTATAAAAGTAATAGTACAGAGTAGTTGATTTATGCAGTCCAACAAGTTAATACAGTGTAAATGCAAGCTCATCATTCAATGTCCCACTGTCCTTTTATATCTGTTTTGATCTCCACCATGTCCAGAGACAAATATATTTTCTAGGCTAGAGCAATACTGAAAAAGTAATTGAAACACACCCTGTTAAGACTTCAGATACTCAGTTCAGTGGTTAGCTTTGTCATAGTAAGTGCAAAAGGAGATGGAAATGTTAAATGATTTTGAAGGAATTAAAGCTAATGGGGAAACTTTAGCACTCAGTCAGTCAGTCAGTCACCAATTACAATATAAAGCATGTGCATGTTACAGGCTTTGTTATCTCTCTCTCAAATTAAATCGAAGGCAACTGGACTTGTATTTGTCTGTGGAAGACGTTTCGCCACTTATCCAAGCGGCTTCATCAGTTCTTGTGTATTGGTCTCTCTAGTCCGCACTAGTCGTCAGACTCCAGTTGCCTTCGATTTAATTTGAGAGAGAGATAACAATGACCTGGGCGAATGAGAACATTCACAGACGTTACAGGCTTTGACAAGTTTTTAAAATGTATGTTCTACGTTGTACACAAGTTTACTTCAGATCATACATGTGTGGCTGCAGACATACCAACACTGCATATTGACCTTAAAGTTTTGTTTTCTCAAAACAAATTAACAAATCTAGTAGACCACCGATTTTCTAATGTGAATCAGTGTGTGTCTTGTGCCTGGGATTTCATACTTCACCTTGGAAACAGGAGCTTTGAAGGGAAAAAAAGAAAAGAAAGAAAAAACAGCCTTGATTCAAGGTGATTTAGTGAGCTTTAGATACTCAATACTTCTCACTGGATGGAGTCCTGTGCCCTCAACTTATTATTTTGCTGAAAAAGACTGAAATCAACTTGTAAAGTACCATAACAGTGTTAAAACCCCATATGCTGAAGAAGACCATTGGTTGAAAGATTTTCTTCATCTGTCAGGTTTCATTGTGATATTTCTATATCTATATCTATATATTCTTTCTAGTTTAAGATATTTCTTTGAAATATTTGATCACTGACCGAAATATGGTCCTAAATAGCACTTTTATACAATTAGAATTTTGAAGTACCTTTTTTAACAGTGAACTGATGATATTAAAGTTTATTTATGTGTATTGTTTGGGCCTAAGTGGTTGTTATAGTGTTTGTATGGCATTAAGATAATGAACCTCCATTTTATATTTGCTCAGAGCAGAATTAACACATGAAACTCTTGGAACTTGGTAAAACACCGGTTTGGAGTTCAACATCCCAACATAAAGCATTTAGTACTAGAAATGGTTTACTGCAGGTCTACCTCTGCACAGCGAGCTTCCTCTTCCTCTGAAATCAATCACCGCCCTCAATCTGAGACTCACTCACTCACTCACACACACACACACACACACACACACACACACACACACAAACACAAATACACACATCCCTTGTTTCACATCAAAGGTGTGTCTGTGTTTTCTGTGTTGTGTAAGCCTGTTCTTATTCTGTACACTTGACCTTCTGGCACTAAGGCCCAGTTATGGCTGAAAGAGACAACAAACAAAGAGTGATCTCTGTCTCCCAGATCATTACGCAACCAACGCTGGGGAAGGCACGGAACAGAAATAGCCAAAGGGCAAGGTGGACGGCTCATCGTCAGGTCTCATCTTTCACACAGTGTGTACACCTGCATGCTGACACAGAAACGCACACACACACACACACACACACACACACACACACAGGTGCATGTAAGCCTTCATAATGACATACATTTACAATACTCATGTATAAATGGCAGTAGCTGTTGTTATGTGTAAAACCTCATAGACAAGTCTGAACTTATATGAATGAGTATGAGAGGAATCTACAACCCTTGAGGCTAATGAGAGCTTTTCAAAAGACATTGGATCGGCTCTATAATACGTGGTGGGTGAGATAAATCAAAGCTGTTGAGTACATTCTGAAAAGCTGACCTTTTGGAGATATGAGGGGATTTTTTTGAGAAAGGGAGCTCCACATGTAGATACGTGCTTGCAGTTTGTCCATCTAAGCAAATAGACCAAATATGCCCAAAGCATGCCAAATAGTCAAGTTAGCATTCAGAATTACTCCAGTTTATTAGCATTTGGCTGCAGCTTTCAGTGTTGGGACCACTGTCAAGTCAGTAAAGCAGCACCACTTGAAAGAATTAGATGGGGCAAGGATCATTAGCAATCAATCAATACAGTCAGATTGTAAACAAATCCATGGGAAACTTGCAAATGACAAATAAACATAACTTAAACTCTTCCCGTATTATGTTTGTGTTTCTCAAATATGGGCCAGACACTGATGCCACGCAACTTTCATTCAATGTAACTGCCATCCACAAAGTTTGTAGCTAATCCAGTTAAAACGTTATTTGTTCCAGTCCTCTGATATAACATATAATACACATATAATAGTATCCGCTGAACAAGTGCACATAGACACAGGTGTACCAGATGTGACATCGGTGTAATGGATCGATGAAGATTATAAATGTTTCATGGCTTGGTCGAAAAAGTACTTGATTAGGTACAGGAATCGATTGTAACTTGGGTTAAAATATGTAATTTCTTAGACTTAGATTATCTCTGTTGGCATGCGTACAATAACAACATGGTTAATTTGTTGAACGGTCACAGACAGTGGAAACAACAGGACCTAAAAGTTTTATGGGAAACAAGCATCACTCATGTGCACCATATTCCCGTGTTTTATCTTTTTTTTTTCTTTTTTTTTTTACCGTTCCTCTGTTGTAATTACTATGACCACTAGATGTCACCTAACAACAAAATGTATGTTCAAATATGGGTCATCAACTTGTAGTGAGCCATGCTTATTTAATATGTTGTAACAGAGGGCAGGATCTTCCATCACAAAAGATCTTTGGCTTGGCTTGGTTATATTGACCTGGAATAATGCAACTCTAGAAATCAATGTTAATTAGAAATAACTGATATGATCCAACACTGGCACCATTTGTCACTTTATGCTGTGAAAGCATCCCTGGTCAGCGCTGACAAAAATTGAGCACTGCTACCTGAATGTTTAGTACACCGCTCTTTGCTAATGAGAGAAGACAGATAATGGATTTGTTACCGTTGCAGCTTACTGAATCTGTGTATTCTGTTGACCTGCATGTCAGAACAGAGTCAATCAGAGGCGCAACCAATTAATTTTTCACATTCATACAATCTAATTTCCACTCAAATAAAGAATGGAATGCTGCACTGTAGAGTCTGACTGGAGAGCAGCGCTGCCTCACTGCAGCGAGGTGGAGTTTGAGCAGCTTTACCGATGTGTCAAAGTAAGACCAGCTCTGCCTTTAAACTGAGGACATCCCTTGTTATTACACATCGAAACCATCTCAAATTACCTCAAGCAGTCATTCCTCTCATTCTGTGTCTACTAGTACATAACACTGTCATATGCATGGTTAGTACTATAGCCCAGATTCAGTCCATGTGCAATAGGTCTTACCTGTGCTACTAAATGTAATTCCATGTGTAGCCCTACTCCTCTTAGCATTCATGTATGTCCAGTGCAGTATTGGCACCATATTGCTTAAAGCCACCATCACCAACATAGGGCCAAAGCCGTGTAAGCCAACCTTAGCATTGCAGCAGCAGTTGCAGCTGTCTACTCCACAAGAAACATCATAATTTCAGCATCAAACTTTACTCCTGTTCTCATCAGCAGCTGCCTCTTTTCCTCTACTTCAGTTAACATGCTAACCAGCCAGCTCCAGACTATGCTGCTGTGTAAATTTTTATAGCGAAGTCACTATGTTACCAGATCATAGGGATTATCTGGGTGACATGCTATTATCAGAGTCAATAGCAATGAGACCAAAAGTGTGAAAATAAGAGCCCAAGATGCAAGAAATCTGTGTTGTCTTTGAACTACAAGTTGACACAGTAGCTGGTAACTCCACTCTGTTAGGGGTTATTCATTTGTTTATTAGGCAGTACCCATGGCTGGCTACTACCCAACAATCAAAGGCTTTGCCCCAGTACCAGAGGGCCATTACTAAAATAAAGCAGAGTTTCTTATCTCCCCCCCCTTCTCACACTGCCATCTCTCATTCCTCCCCTAAGGGTTAGTCTATGAAATTAAAATAAAGTGAATGAAGTTACCCTTTGAAGAATGGACAGATAGAGAGAAAGGGCTAAAATGACAGAATGAGAAAGAGACAAGGGGGAGGAGTGAGCAGTCAGGGGCCTCATGGAGAAAAGGGTGAGTGAGGGGTGGTATGTGTGTGAGAGAGAGAGATTTGAGGGGCTGGGGGCCATGTGATGGGACTGCAATTAAAAGTGCACACACCGGCAAAAATCTGGGTGCTTTCAAGGCAGAGTAGCCGCAGACCTCTTCAGGGAACTCACTAAGGCAGCGTGTTTGAAGATGTGGTGGGCTCCGCTAACTGACAGTTTATAAGAGTCCAGGAGGTACTGCAGCCCTTCATTAAGCCTCCCTGACCCCCCTGTGTTCCTTATTTTTTTCATTTCTTTCTTCTTTTCCTGATTCTTCACTTACTATTTGGTGCCATGGCCAAGTGTTAAAATCATTGGGTCAATTTAGACCAAGTCTAAGAAAACCTTAAGGGATGTCTTGGTGGTTGACACTCAAAGGAGAGATATTTGGAGGGTGTATCTCTTCATATATACTTGTACTCTGAATAGTCCTGACGAAGCCACAGATTTGGCCTTGAACACTTACAAGCATCCCTCTTCATGGAGAAATGGGTCGGCAGTGGTCACCATGTATTCATATCGTCTACAATGGTATCCACTGGTGTCAGGTTTTTAACATCACTCAGTCTCGGTCAGAACGTCAATGAAAATCCATAAAACTACCTTCATAGTTTAATCCACTGTTTGCATTGTCCACCCCAGGGGACACAATGTTTCTGAAAGTTATTCTCATGCTGAATATCTTTCTTTCTGGAGCTATGTACAATGAGGAAAATCAACACAGAAGAAGCACATCAAGTTGTATTTCAGTGAAAGAATGGCTGAAATATACTGTGTGCAGAAATTGAGCTGTTGTTCACCTCACCAACTACCTAGGCTGTGTTCTTTAAAAAGAATGAAGTCCTGAGGTGTCTAATCACAGACACAACAGGGGCCCAGCACTAATGATAGAGAAGTTTACAGTGAGGAGAATTAATTGCTTGGAGTTTTATTATAATGGAAAATAAGATACCATCTTACTACAATGTATTACCAGAGATTTTGCTTGTGGTTTAAGAATATCTAGGGAATATTCACAGCTGTGTCTTGCATCCTCAGACCAGCATTGGCTCCATGGCGAGACTGGGACAGAAATTCAGACTTTGACTTTGAAAGAGCTGGTCAAGACTTCAGGGATTTTTCAATGGTCCATGAGCCACCTAGGATATGAGCTGGTAGACTCCATCGTCGAATGCCTGTGTACCTGCTACCTGCTCAGGACACCATTAACATAGTAACAGTTGTTTGCTGCTATATCATTATTAAAATCCTTTTTATAGAACCTTAAGCAATCTGCTCCTTTAAAATCATTAAAATCACTTCTAGCAAAGCAGTCACTAAAAAACCTTGTGCTCTTTGTGATCTCCTCTTGCTGAACAAAATTGTACTTAAACACCAGAGCTTTATGAAATAACCTTCTTTTAAATGAAAAAGTACAATGAATCTGTCACTGTTGAAGAGCTGAAATCATTCCTACACCAAGTATAAATCCAGTTCTTGTGACATTAGCCTGCCAAATAGATAAATAAAGCATATTTCAGGTAAACAAAATCTTGCAAAGTTCAACGGTGAGCCCGGGTGGGCGGGGCTTGGTGCATGGCTGAGAGCAGTGACTGCTTTGTTATGGCATCACAAAGATACAGACATCCTGATAGCACATTTTAAGGCTCAGTTACTGTGAGCTTTTTTCTGTGAACTAAGGCCTTGATACTCTCACAGTATAGATATAGACCCTGTAGACCTGCTTAATATAAAAGACATCTAACTTTACACTATATAAGAGTAAACCGGCTATAGTGGCTCTCATTCTTTTGGCTTGTGACCTCTTCAAATAACTTGTCCACCTGTGAACATCTCATCACATGGTGTATATGCCTCCAATTTTCACTTTAGAAGCATGAGGCTGTCTAATGATTTCACCATTGAGATCAACTTCCAAACTGTCTGACTGTAAACTTGAGTTCGATCCTTTAGAGCTACTTCTTGGTTCGGGTTTGACCTGCTGTACTGATGTTGATCCCTCACAGGGTGGTTTAGGTTTAACTTGATTTTTCAAGTGTCCTTGAGCAAAATAAATAACACCTACCTCCATTGGTGCCATGTTAGCTGGTCAAGACCCCATTACAGACAGGAGTCTGCTCTGTGCTACTGCATTATTGGACAGTTCTAGTGAGTATAAGCATATTTGCTTGCTTATTTCCCTGTGTGTGTTTCATCTTTGGTCAGGAAACTGTCAGACACAGAAGTGTGTGTGTGTGTGTGTGTTCCCTGCAGTATCTATGGACCATTCTCTCCTTTCCTCACCTTGTGGAAGCCATAATAGCCAGTGATGGATCACAGAGCTGACGTGTCTAATTACATTCCTTTCCATTCTGTTCTGTAATGACAGCTGTTTTAAGGGCAAACTTCACCCACTGTGAGTGTCAAACACTGTACAGCATACAAGAAACATACACACACGTATATTAAATGACACACACACGTGTGTGCACCCAGATAATGGAACATATCTGCTTTGTTAAAAGGTAATATGTTTATGCAAAGAACCTTGGTGCAGCAAGGGAGAATTTAACATTGCATCAGTAGGAGCGGCTTCATTTAATGGGGAAAGAAAGAAAGTTAACAAGAAATTAAATGAGATGGGGAGAAAAGAGAAAGAGAGAGGAGAAAGGACAGAGAGGTAGAGGAGAAAGTGTGGGAGGTGAGGTAATGAGTGAACATGGGAAGAGAGAAATTAAGAAAGTAAGCAGAGAGGTAAAAACATTGAGGGAAGGATGCAAACTGATAGAAAGAAGATATGTGTCAGGAGAGTTGTATAAGGAATAAATGTCAAGAATGAGGAGGAAAAGAAGAGCAGGTGGCAATGCAGGAGAGAGGAGAAGAGACTAGGAAGAAGAAAGGGATGAGATAGGAAGGAAATGGAAGAGGGGAGCAGATGACAGAGGAGGAAAGGAAAGGAGAAAGCAGAGGGGATGGGAGGAGAGCTGGCATTCCTTCATGTCATATTTAGTGCTCGTGCCATGGAGATAACGCATAAAAGATGACCAGGCTCGGCTGTGGACGATCACAGAGCCGGCGTGACAGAGCGAGGTCTGAGAGGACAACTCAACAGGCCATTAGTGCTCCATAAATGATAATTTATGCGTCCGTGTTGAAATCTGGCCACAGGAGCTTCATCACTGGTTTCTTCAGAGTGTCTTCTGCCACTAATTACGGGGTCAAAAAAGCAATTTGTACCATCCGAGAACAGCCTCCGTTCTTTCCCACATTCTCTCCCTGCGTCTCTGTGATGAAAAAAAGATGAAAAACGCACATAAACACCTCGCACATTATGCAAAGGCACCAGCTGCTGGTAACACCTCCCCAACAGGCTGGCAAGAGGGCGAGGAGAGAAAAAGTGGTGGTGGTGGTGGTGAGGGGGATCATGGATGGGTGGGCGGGTGGCTTTGGAGGGTGGGGAGTGATGAAAAAGTGAGAAAGAGTGAGAGCAGGCATAATGAGCGCTGTTATCAGCTTTGTTTACAGGCCTTTCTGAGAAGGGGTTGAAAAGTT
The DNA here is from genome assembly GCA_021432705.1 of Caranx ignobilis. Taxonomy (NCBI): domain Eukaryota; kingdom Metazoa; phylum Chordata; class Actinopteri; order Carangiformes; family Carangidae; genus Caranx; species Caranx ignobilis. The sequence continues at coordinate 13,695,173 of MU269990.1, forward strand.
GTGTTGAATGAGAGGTGTTGGTGCCGCTACATTTCTTATTTTATATTTAAGTATCCCACACACTGAGATACACCTATTGTACTTAATAAATTCACCAGTTGACAAACAGAGAAAGAGAGAGAGCCCGTCTTTTAGAGCTGCATCCAAAACTGCGGAGGAACTGGTGGAGCATCGTTCCCTCCCTGTAGCAGGAAAAAAAAAACTGACTGCAGGTCACATTTGTGCTGGATGCATCATGTGGCTGGGGAAGAGGTTGAGTGGGTACACACACACAGACACACGCACAGGCTCACAAGATTTGTGTTTGCGTGCTCTCCCCAGCCAAGCACACGGTGTAAGGGACAGGCCAGTGCTTTCAGAGGCATGTCAACTGGACACATTAACTCATAAAATACCCCCCTCTCCATGAAATATGCAGCGCCAGGCCACAAGGATGGAAGTTGACTATCCATAATTGATGTAAATGAGGAGCTCTCCCACGGCAAACGCTGTGCGAATCTGTCCCTCTGTCTCTGTGTGTGTGTGTGTGTGTGTGTGTGTTGCAGGGGAAATAGACTTGTGGGCTGAATTTTAAGTTGCCAGAAGTAAGGTCATATCTTGTATCATCATGTTCCTGAGTTTCTGAAGACTTGCAGTGCAGTTACGTGAAAACATGAAGACAATGTAACACACAGTGTGCACACAGAGTTGTGAGTGCAAAAAAAAAAAGAAGAAATAAACTGTGACAGTGCGAAAGAGGTAGAAAGGAGAGTGAACCAAACAAGGTGAAATCTCTGTCTTGACACAGGCACAAATTGATATCTTCCATATTGACCTTGTATGAATTGATAACATCCTGGTACTTCAATAATGGATGGACCCCCCCTCCACACAGACACACACACATACACACACACATTTTACCCCTCTCACCCCTCCCTCATCGTGTCTGCCAAGTAGCTGGATGTTTCACTTGACTGGCCTGCAAGCAGAATGAATATTTTACTGAGCATAACCGCCATCTCTTTCTCCATGAGCGTCTCTGACATGCAAACGAACAAGACGATCGTGTTCACACAGGATAAGTGAGTGAGGGTGATAGCACGCTTTGCTGATGAGCCGATGCTCCCTCCCTCTTTTTGATTCCCCGCTCATTCACTCTGCCTCCAGTAATCAGGCTTTACTTTACCTGTTCTGTGGGGAGCTGATGGAGGAAACCCCTGCTGGTTATTTCTGTACTCTGTGTGTGTTCTAATCAGAGGGCGAGTTACCTGAAAACGATTGCTGACTCAGTGAATAAATACTGAAATGAATTTATTCAATGGAAGCAAAAGTCATTAGTTAGATTTGAGCTTATTTGTAATAATCACATTTGCCCTTGTTAGCTTTGAAGTTCCAGGTTGATTTAGTCTTAGTGAATAGATTTGTGTTGATAAAAATGATGATATGCAACAGTGACTTGTGCCATGAGTTACTGACAGACTTTTTAACTATGACTTTTATTTTATCATCATTATTACTGGTATTATTAACATAGGTAAAGTTTGTTGGGGCTGTTTGCAGCCTGAAGACCCGTAGACAGAACTCAGGGATGAATGACAAATGTCATCTTAATTCCTTTATCTGTATACATTCTGGCACTTTGTGTTGAAGTTGATTGACCACACACAAAATATATCCCCTCACCTGCTGTGATGATGGTGTTGGAGATTGTTGCCTAAAATGTCATTCCAAAGTCTCCCATGGATTTTCAGTTAGGTTGAGATCTGTGAAGACCACAGCATATGATTCACATCATTTTAGACCATTCAGCAACTATGACAAGTCTTAATATTACACATAACTGGAAAAACTTCTGATTTCTATTACTTGAATGTGTTACAGCCCGATAATGGTTCTAGTTTGTTGCACTGATGGTGCTTAGGTAATCTATACATGGTCATTGCTTTGGAGTTTAAAATGAACTACATTCCCTTTTTATTACAATACAGCCAGTATCATTAGGGTATCTACTACAAAGACGTATTATTACAAAATAGCAAGAATTTTGAGTGGTAAAAACTGGTAATGGTCTGAGCACTGAATTGCCTCATTAAGTCAAGTATATAGAATCAGATGTAGGGTTTTGTTGCAGCAAATGAAAGGAGTGGATAGAAGCATTTCTTCAGTGTGAGATCTCACACCTTCTGCTGATGTACAGGAACTGGGTGAGGAGAGATTTCAGTCAGACAAGCAGGATGGCCTTAACAAGTTTGGTGGTTGCTTGGTGGTCCTAACGCTGTTCAGTGACCTGGCAGACCTTAATTCTCAAAGGAGGAATAAGACTAGAGAGGTTTATGGAAACATTGGGCCTCGTTCACGAACCGTTCTTAAGAACAAATTTGTTGTTAAGTCATAATTACTAAGTTTTTACAAAGATTGTGGCATTCATGAATGTTTTTTTGTGTCTGTGGTTTCTGTGTGCACACCGCCCTGTACTCTCACGCCCTTTATGGGCATTGATGGGGCGTTAACCTATGCTAATCCTATGTTAATTAGAATCACCTGGCACACGCTCTCACTTACGAGATGGCATTCATCAGTGTAGGAACACAGCTGCGAACAACGCAGTTTGAGAACACGTTGATGAATCTGACGTAGAGTTTTCATAAGAAACTTCTTCAGAAAGAATCTAAGAAGATTCTAAAGAAGATATTGGTGAATGAGGCCCATTGTGCTGAATCCCAACATGCACAACTCAGTATGACTGACGTTGTGTCTGAAGGAGGCACAGTCAGTGTTAAAGCCACAGACCCAACAGCATGAGATGAACTGAAGGGCAACATTTTCAGTCCACAGCAGCTTCTTTCCTTGATAAAAACTTGGCCTAACTGGAGAGTAGTAACAAGATAATAATGTGATGTCTGGCCTATTTAACTCCAGACTTGAATGATGACACAGGTAAGATTAACTTGGTGAAGGTCAAGAATGAATCAATGCTCTTTTCATAAAATGTTACTTTATAAAATTAAAGGTCCCATATAGTGTAAGTGTAGATGTAGATGTCTCCTTTTGCTGATAAAGCAGGTCCAGGTTCTATGAGCCTCAGTTCACAGACAAATGCACACAGCCTATATTCAGAAACAGAGCCTTGGAACCAGCCGTCAGGACTTCTGTAACTTTGTGATGTCACAGTGAAGCTGTCACCACCTTCAGCAATTCCTCCCTCCAAGTGTTTACCTGAAATTTGTTATATTTTTTATTCAATCACTCATAAAACAATCAGGCAGAATGGAGGCTCAGAGCGTCCTCTCTTCTCGTTGGCTGACTGACATGTTTTCACTAGACCCTCAGCAAGATGCTTGAGAGGGGTAAAACTGTTGGTTTTTGGTAATTAAACAAATGCATGTTTGACATTTAAAACAAAACACAGGAAAGTAAATGAAAAAGTATAAACCATGTGTTGTTCAAATCCTCAGAGTAACCTAGATTCACAGTTAATGACAACATACTGTTGAAAGAAAGCAGGTAACTATTTACAGTCGAGGGCGACAAGAGACCGTCACACTGCTCAGCCCCACACCCACCAACATCATCTATACATTTAGATCAGCCATGTCTTTAGAACAAAGCTGCTGGCCATTGTTCTTCACACTGTAAAAAATATATGTTGGAATTGCACACGTCGTATTGATCCAAGCTGGACACACTGGATGTGCAGAAAACTGACACAAAATGTATAGACAGAATAAAGCATTGTTAAAAGTGCTATCTTTATGAGCTGGCCAGCAGTGACTGCCGTAACTTTTCTTACTAACACTACTTTTTCTTGTGTTTGTAAAACACAAATAAAAGACAACACTTTTATTGAGGATTTATCCAAGGGAAAAAAGTACAAGGCTGCACATGGCTCAAACCATTCTGTCTACTCTGAAAGCATTGTTACTTTGCACAAACATGTGTATTTTTTAACAGTGTAATGACAGTCACCTAGGCCTTTTCTCCCCCGCCTCTTCAGGGCCAAATCAATGGCCATTGTTTCCCTCCTCTGACCTTGTGAATAAACCAGGGGACAAAGCTTTGATGTAGTTACCGCTGCCTCTCTCCTGTTAAGACTTCAAGGTCATTATCTGATTTATGCCAAGCAGAGGAAGCAACATATAGCCTCTGGTTTTTCCTTTCTTTCGCCTAACCTTTTCCTTTCCCTTTCTCTCCATCTCACTCTTCCTCTGCTCTGCGTTCTGTTAAATGGCAACCCCTAATCAAGCCTTGACTGGAGTCTTGATTTTAATCACCCTCACAAACTCCCTTGCCAAATTTCTACAGGCAAATAGGCATGAAAAATTTACCAGCAATTCTTCACCTTCTGCTGTGCAGCTATTTGTTGTCCGGCTTTAAACTGTGTAAAATAATATATTATTGAATTCAGGGGGAAGAGAGTAGAGGGGAGGCAGGAGGAGGGAGGGCAAGGCACAAGGGAGACCAAGGTCGGCTCGTTTTGCCCGAGGAGCTGTCGATCAATATCATTTGGTCAATAACTTCTTTATTACTACCACTATCACTCCGAGCAAAATAATTTTGGAGTTAAAACACTTTTTTCTCTCTATTTCTGTGGCTGTAAATACTCTTCAAATATTGAACCGTGTGCCAAGTAAAATGCAAGGCCCCATCACATAAAAGCCGAATGGATGCTTTGCTGCTCTAATGTTTGCTATTCAAACATATTCATCTGACTGGGGAAGAAATGAGATGTGCTCCATCTCCATATTATCATTTGTCCTTACTTTATATTTCACATATTGATTAAGCCTGCGCTTGCATAATTATCGATTGAGGGCATGACTTGTCAATGTCTGATGATTCTTTAATGGAACCATGAACTCATAATGTAAAAAGTGGCAGCTTTGAGAGAACTTTGCACATTGCCCCTTGTGGATTGGTGAAGATATTCACAGTCAGAGGAAATCTAACAGATGAGGCCACAGCTAAATTTGCATCTGCACTAATGCCAGAAGAAAAGAAGATATTTTGTGTGTGTGTGTGTATTTGTTTAATGTTTAGCTTTTTAAGTTGATAATGTCCATATAACTTTAGGTCTCTTCTATTTGTATTATCATCTGTTCTTTTCTGCTGATAACTTGGTCATGAGTTGAGAGTCCTCTGAGTGACCCTACAGAGAATTATGAAAGCTGAGTCTGTGTCTCATCTTGGTTTTCATGGAGCTTTATTGTGAGTTTCAGCCTGCTGATTAGCTGCGCAGCACATAACCTTACTGTTTCACCAACTCACACTGTTCTCAAAGACCTTTTATACACCAAAATTAACAGTTTTTTTAAACATAAATGAACCTGCATAAAAAAAAAAAAAAGGTGACTGACTCCTTTGAAAATCACCAGACGGGTGTCATTCTGATCAGACTGGGTGGACACGTGTACACTTGGCACAGTGATGTGCCAAGTGTTGTTATGTTGAACTGAGCTGGGATCAGTAAATTCCCAGTAATACTGCAGAATCATTTAGCCTGAGACTGAATGCTGACTGTAGCCTTTCCCATGCCGACCTCACAAACACAGAACTCCATCCACCCATTCATTACCTATACCACTTATCTGTGCAGGGTCGCAGGACGTGCCGGACAGGTCACCTGTCCATTACAGAGAGAGGCCAACACTGAGGGGCAACAATGCACAATTCAGCTGTTGTTGTTATGTTATGTCCATAGACTGTAGCCTATACGTCTAGGAGTGTGACTCAGGTTACAGGTTAGAGTGGGGGGGTATGACATCATCGTTTCAGAAAATATCAGTTTTCGGTGTCCAGATGGAAAATCTCTCTGGGACCCATTTCCAAAAAATACCGGCCGAAACACCGTCTTTGTGTGGACGCAACGCTGAAACGACAAAAAAACCTATGCGGTTTCACTTAAACCCATCTTCGTCTGGACGGGGCCATAGTTGATGAGAGCAGTGATGATGAACCACAGCAGCTCCACTGCGGCTAATAAAACCAAAACAATGACCTGAAAGACACTGCAGTGGAAGAACTAGTGACAGGTGACAATATCCTGTGATATATTTTTATGTTGTCTACAAATACTATCTCTGCCTTGTCAAAGCATCTTGATTGTACCTGACTGAGTCAAGGCTACAGCATGAATACTGGTGCTTAGTTTTATTTCAGGAATATCGCTCTTTGAGTTGCACAAAAAGAAAGAAGAAGAAGAAGAAGAAGAAAATCAACCACTGTTTGCTGTTTGAAAATAATCTCTAAATATCCAATGGAACAAAGTGGAAAAAAAGGGAAGTTATTTAAGAGCAGATGGGGACTATGCCTACCGGTCCAATCTTTGTATTCCTTTTTCTGCCACAGTGAGAGTCATCATATACAGAAAAGGAAGTAGCTCCCCAGAGCCACACTGTCAATGTATTTTACAACTCAATCTCAATGCTTATTGCTGCGCCATTCTCATTCTTCCCAGCATCGCCCTGTCACACATGCTGAAGGACAAAAAAGAAACAATAATAAAAGTATAATAATGCATAAAAACCACTGGCACTTTCCCAGACCCTGAAAAAAAGGGCAAGGGCTTCTTTACAGCCTCATGTAAAATATGTTTAGAGTCTATCATTTCCAGTACAGATGGAAGAAAAAGGTTTTTTCTATTGCGAGTTCAAAGGTTTTATTTTATTCATTTTATTTATTTCTTTTTACAGAGATGCAGGTCGGTTATGAGTTCCAATAGAGCACAATGCACTTAAGTGGATTTGAAAATCTGTTTGTTCTTGGAAAATTGCTTTAAATCTGTCACATATCAGAGCATGTGTCATCATATATTTAAAGAAAAAGCAATTTTTGTACCTTGATTTATGTGTAATTCAAGCAGAAATCACACCTAAAAGGACAGTCTGTGCTATAATGATAGAAATAATGTGAACTACAAAAAAAAAACAAACAAAAACAAAATAGTTTCCCTTCATCAAGGTATGCAAATGAGGGTTCTTCTTTTCATCACTGTGTGCTCCCTACAGATCCCTACAGCACTTCATAGAACAAGTTTGAATTTTTATCTGGCAAGTAAGACTTCTCACTTCACAGCCACTTTTTCATATTTCCTTTCCTTATATGAGCATTAAGTGCTGTTGGCCTCTTATTTTTAAACTTAACATAACATTTATTTTGAGTTTATGTGTTTTGTTATACAAACCACAGCTAAAATCTCATAAAACAGCCGTCATCCAACCATCGCACATTACAGAATTCTGATAATTACTATGTGTCAGGCTGTAAAAACAGTGGAGGTAGTATATAGTATCTATGGGGGTCTGGTAGAGGCCCCCTCTTTAGAGAATTTGAGAAATCGGATATGAGTGACCTGTGACCTCTGACCTGCAGTAATTGTTGTATTTGTTGACCTTGTGGTGACCTTCAGGTCTTGCTCAGTATGGATCCTCAAGAGAAAAACTGAGAGAAAAAGAGAAGTGAAGACAGAAGGAGAAAAGATGAGAGATAAAGAAATGGACTGATGGAGGTGAGGGAAAGGGCAGAAACAAAGCAGGTTATTATCATAGAGCATCTATTGTCTTGATAACTTTATTTAGGTGCTCTGTGGTCTGTTCTGTTTTTATCTGCTTTTGCATGTAAAGTATACATCTATTAGCCACTGCTTTTAATTTCCCATTTAAACTGGAAAATCTGGTAAAAAGCTTTGAAACATGGCAGCAAAATGAACTGATTACTCATCAGAAATTGTTTTAATTATTCAGCACATTCATTCTCAACACACAGAGTGAAACATGCAATTGATACTAATGACATTAGTATATGAACCTCATCAAACACAACAGACATGTATAAAAACATGTAAGAATTCAAGAAGTAATCCCCCTCATGATCCACTGTAACCTCTTTCTAATCTTAATAATACAGTGAGTGAACTCTGACTGGTTAGAAAGGAGACAGTCACTGTACCACATGAGGAAGGAATATGTGTGCAGTGCTGCCAGGCTGTCCAGTGAACCTGGGTCACTATAATTATTAAGATACATGTTTTTTTGTTTTTTTTTTTGTTTTTTTGTAGTGTGTGTGTGTGTGTGATTTCAATTAAAGAAGAGTAAAGAAAACCTTGTGGGCTCAATTGAAACTTTTATCAACTGAATGCAATTAAAGTACTTTAAAAGTTCTGTTTAGCAAAATAGCCCCTATGACTAACATATTATTTTGATAATTAAATTATTATACTCACAAAGCATCCTGTGATCAGCCTCTCACTGCCATGGCTGCAGTGGAGATTTTCACTCTTTTATACAGTTTATACAGAAGTTATAGGTAATTTAGTCCTGTAGTGCATAACCTATGAGTCAGCCCTCCTCAAAAAGGTCACAAGGAAAAACTGTATTCATTTTCTGGACTTCAGTCTTCAGTGTTGTTTTGTGTGTGGCATTGGATCATTTGTCCTTTTATTTTAAGTGACAAGTTTTACATATATATATATATATATGTGTGTGTGTGTGTGTGTGTGTGTGTAAGGTCCAGGCATTCCAACCACAGTGCAGGGACATAAGTTTGTGAGCCAGTGGTTAAAAGGGTGCTCTATGTATGTTATGGACAATTTTGTGTTAATTGTAAATGATCATATATCACAATAGTAACTAATAGATTAACCAGTAAATAAACTTTTTTTTTCTTTACTTTTTTTTTTATCAACATTTCCCTATAAACAGGTTTTAAATGCCATGAAAACGAAACACTCAAGTGAGGTTTAAAGGACAGGAAATGTGGGGTAGAAGCCTGCCACTACCTGCTGCATCTTGCATATCCACACACCCACTCAAACAGCACAGTAATAATATATGGTAATGTATTGTTGTATACTTAACACAAATTAAACCACAGAGCACATGCACAGATATGAGGAGACACATATTCACACATTTTGCATGTTAAATTGAGCACAGGGAACAAACACTAAACACATACAGTGCACAAACCGAAACACATGCAACACATTTAAACACAGAGATCCAACTAATATAATTGAGCACAGACACAGACACACACACATACACACCTGCCCCTTCTCAGAGCCCCTGCGGGACTTAAGGCCTTAACCTCGAAACTCTAACTGAGTGCAGAGCAAAATGCTTCCACATTTTCCAAATATCCACAAAGGAGCAAGTATGTTTTCATAGTGAGCCTAACAGGACAGACAGGGCCACTGAGTCCCCCCCCCCACCAAGTCTGTTTTTCTCAGACTTAATCTTTAACACACCTTATACATACCTGAAATGAATGATGTGATAAATTGAATTTAGCTTTGTTACAGTAACAAAGTCGTTTTTTCTTCAGTACAGCTGCAGTCAGGCACTTCTTCTGTGGAACCTGCTCTCAGTGTGGCCTGTGGAGGCAGATACCCCCTTTACCTTAAAGATCAGGCTCCAAACTTTCTTTCTTTGATAAAGCTTGTAGTTAGGGCTGGTTCATATGAGCTCAGGTGAGCCTACAATACTGAACTCTCCCTCTCTTTCCCATGATGGGTACTGTTGGCTTTCTCTCCGCAGTGTTTGAAGGTCTTGACCTTTCTCACCAATGTGTCTCAAGATAATGTATGTTATGATTTGGGCGAAGCTGTTGTGACTGCAAAGTGCTCATTCAGTTCAATGATTGCAAAATTGGAGGCGTGAAAGAGAGGCTGAGTGAACTAGAATGGACAGGCAGAAAAGCTGTAGTGCATAAGGCCCAGACAGCTGAGTAAAACTCCAGACTCACCAACTGGTGCTCAGTTCCTAGTGGATGACATAAGTGTACGCAGTTAAACTCACTTACATTTTACCTCCATGTCAATTTTTCAGTATTAGTTTTCACTAATATTTCCCTCCCTGGCCCTTGTTAAATTCTCTGAAGCCCTGCACACAACATATTGGTGTATCATCACATTTTAAAGTTCTTATGTTGACTTGGTTGGTTAAACATCCATCATAAATGTTGCAACAAGTATTAACAAGAGTATTAACATTAAAAGATGCCAATGAGTCCTGTATAGTTCAGGGAACTTAAAAATCACATGAAGATGCTCACTGCTTGACTGCTAGTGCCAATATATACTGTATGGCCAATATGTAGGCTATGTGTGCAGCAGAAGATCTATCTGCCGAAATACACAAGAAGTAACTTTCTTGATGTAAATAACCAAAACATTAAAGTATTAGTGTTTAGATAATTGCTTACTTGGCTAAATGGCTACTGTGATATATACCTAACATGATTATAGCAGTGTCTACTTCCTGGTCAAGAAGAAACATTGTGAGTTCAGAATCAAACATCGTCACTAATGTTAACATGCTAATGTTAACCTGCTAACCGCAGCCTGTCTCGTCACTTTGTGATAGCGACTCACGGTACAGTAAGACAGCTCAGAGGCTGCACTTAAACCACCTCTGGCCTTACACAATGATAGCTGACACTCTTGTCAAGCAACAGTCACCACCACCACCACCACCACCACCCACTTGTGGTAAGAGCCCACATTCAGCAGCAGGGAAAACCTACAAATGGACTGTTTTAATGGGTAGAGTGGTACTGCTAGTGTGTCTGTTATGTGCAAACATGAGCATTGCGACTGTTTACAGCCTTTTAGACTGCCAGGTCCGAGCATGATTAAATCAACTATCTAAGGTCTGTGTTACAAGGAGTAATAACTACTGTGGAAAACTGACACTGAATGTATGAATCAACAGCCTCTTCTTGATGAAAATAACAGTTTGTTCTTCATCATCTCTAAGCGTCAGGTAGTAACTTAGTCAGAAATAATGTTTATTTCCAGCAAAAATGTTCAGTGCACCTTTGACACATTCTCGATGCAGCATCTCCTTTTTTTTATCCAAAGCTTGAATTCATTTAAAATCACTAGTGTACAATGTTGCCACAGTCATACTAATCCTTCTCTGACAGGGATAAAGATGCCAATTTCCATGTAAAAAGGCCTTCATTACAACATTAGGTCTCTGGCAGTGTGGTGGTGAGGTTCCACATGGCTAATAACAGCCCAAATCTCCTCAGGACCCTGATCTTTTATTCAAGTCAGCCCTTGTGCAGTCCAACAAACTTCATTTATATTGCATGTCCTAGTCAGCAGTATGGAGAGATGCATTAGCATACAGAGTCGCGGACACAGTGATTACAGGCTGACAGGCGACTTACACGCCCCCCTGCAAAGAGCCGAACATGTCTTCATTTTATTTTTTCCCCCTTCCCTCTGTCCTTCTATGGCCTGGAGCAGCTGATACAAGGGTTTCTAATAGAGCAGAACACAGGAGAGATGGGGCGAGGGGAGCTTTAATAATGAATGGATGACATTGGTGATGGGAGAATGAGAGGCAGGAAGTAAAACAGAGCCAGAGAGAAAGACCAAGCTTCAATTAAAGGAGCTTTGTGGAGTATTTGAGCATCAAAGGAGCGCAAAATTCATGTTGAGATATTAGTAGTGTTGAACAGATCAGTCAGGTGAGCAGCTTTTACTGCATGCTATACTGGTTCTTAGGCTGGATCAGATTCAGAGTGGGGAGCATTCTGGATTCACAGCACAAACACACGGATTGTTTCATGGCACAAACAAAGTGATAGTTCCTGGTGCCCAGGTAAGGTGATGCCAGGTAAGAACTTACAGGTACTTCCTTTCTATGGTGCCAGCAGCAGATAAAATCACTGTATGCTGAGGCCTGTAAGTCGATGGAGACATGCTCAGACTTGGTGCTAATTAATTTCCCCAGACAAAAATCATTGCTTGCACACAGTCATTAGGAGGAGTTATTACGGCAATTGGCAATTTCTCAACAATCGTCCTATATGGACACAGCTAGGCAGTAATATTTCTGCATATATTTACACTCAAACCCATTACTTTCAATGTATCACGCACGCTCACAACCCAAGCGACGCCGTACCAGCGCGCATTCGGTGCAACACGCTTGTTTTTCCATGCACCTTCTGCCTTTCCCTCCAATGTTTTGTCTGTGTCTCTCCTACTGTTTCCCACGGAGCTCTGCCCTGTTTGAGGAAACATGTCGGCTCCGAGATGTAGAATGTGTGTTATAGAAGAGAAACACACATTTCAGAACCGCTGACTTGTATCATCAGAACAGACATGTCCTGTGATTTTCAGCCTCCTTTCATATTTAAGAGGGTTACCTGACAGTAATATTCTCAGCTGGATCATTTATCCAAAGTCCAAATGTTGAACTTGGATGAATGGCCTTGGCTGTAAATGAAACAACAAACATGACTCACTTGAGTATAAACAAATGAGATGATTGGCTGTTTCTATTTCTGTTATTTTCTCTTCTAACTGCCTGCCACCAGGTCAGATACAGTTATCAGTCATGTAATAGGCCTAGTCATTAATGAGATTAAGTTGGTTAATAACTCCACAGTAAATTTAATGTATATTCTGAACAAGTTCCAGAACCATGTGTTTTCTGTGTTGCTCACCACCAAAAGATTTTACCTCGTAAAAAGCCACTGTTGCAGTTGGATTTCCACACCCACCTGCCACAGTGGCTGGTGGCCAAAAAAGTTAACTTCAGGCCCTGGTAGTAACACATGTTTACCTATATTCATATTAGGTAAACAAAGTAATATGCAATAAATGATCAATTGAAAGTACATTATGATTATACAAACATGTATCACTTTTGTAATAAGCTCCATGAAACGGCATTACATACAGATGTTTCCCCTCCTCAACATCAAAGAATAGTTAGAGACATGACAAGTTATTTGTCAGGCAGAGAGAGGATCATCACAATGTGCAGAATGATTGTTCTGTCTTACATTTGATAGGTGCAACTTCTATTGCCTGACTGTTGCCTGGGTTTCACCATCAGCAGCGTTAACAATATATATTTTACTAATATGATGATGTAAGAGTCAAGGATCACATTTACTCCTTTTTCTCACATGCACTTTTAAAATGTCTTTATAAAGGGACGCCAGCTAAAATCTTGCCTAGGGCACCAAACTGGCTAGGGCCGGCTCTGATTGAAAACATGTCAAAATTAGGAGTGTGACATATTTTAATATAGTTATATAAAATATAATAGAAAGTTGGTGAAACTCACAGGGCCAAGCCACCAAATGACTTTCCTGTATCTTATTTCATCCTCACTGGTACATGAAGCTGCACACCACCACCAGTGCATCCATTTGCATTTGTTCTTTTTTTTTCACCCTTTTGGTGTAAACACTTTGTCCTTTTGTCTGGACTCCTTGAACACACTTTTAGCTAGGAATGGGCGAGTACCAATACCAGGTGTCCTTATCGGGCCGATACCAGTCTTATTTCAAATTATCAGTACTCGTTAAAGGCTGCTGATACCAGTTGCCAATACTCAAGGCAAAAAAAAAATCGAGTTTTGTTCCTTTATTCCCACTACATACATTAACGCAGCTGCGGCCCGGCGGCTCCTTAATTATTACCGCCGCATCAGAATTGGGTCGGTGCAGATGCACAACAGTTACCATTACTTTGTACACTAAATAATAAACCTCTCTAACTGTCTAAACCACTGGCCCGCACTCGGCGTATCAATAAACAACCCTGATGAGGTTATTATAGCCCAAAAGTTTAACACCACCGTGTCATTTTTGTGTATAATCTCCTCCTCTCCCCGCTCAGATTGATAAACACACACGGCCATGATCCTGCAACCGATGTTGCAAGTCATAACATCTGACGTCTCTCTCTCTTGGTACGCGCGTGTGTGAACAAATCCAAAAGTACTAGTGGTATCAGTATCAGTACTCGGTATCAGTGAGTAGTCAAGAGTGAGTACTCATACTCAGTCTGGAAAAAAAGTGGTATCAAACATCCCTACTTTTAGCAGTGAAGGATCTTTGGGTTTTGTTTTATGTTCTCCCATTCCCTCTGTGTCTCTGTGAGTCTTCTCTTAGAAGTATGTTATTTTTTTCCACAGTCAAAAAGACAGGCAGCTTAAAAAAAATGAGACACTCTACACTGAAGTCCTCATATGTATCACTATCTGTAACACTTGGGGAAAGTGCCTGGCTCATGGGCTCCAGGGTAATGAGCTTTGTTATGCTGCTGTTCCATGGGATCGAACCAGAGCTCACGTCTGTAAACCTAAGGCTGCCACCTCCCACCACACCACACCATCTCCTTTTTTATCTCTTCTCCACTCCAGCTATCTCTTCCTGTTTATTTTATGAATATTTATGTGTTTACCATCTTTATGTGTAAGAGATGTTTTGGAGAAACAAGAGCTAAAAGGGACGAGCCGGGAGAAGTTGAGAGCAGAAAAGAGAAAATGAGAAATTAAGAGATTTGTGAGAGGGGAGGAATTTGACAAGAGTGTGTGTGTGTGTGAGCGTGTGTGTGTATGCGTATTCAAGTGAGATTGAGGAAAACGTGTGTATGTGTGAGTGGAGAGAGAGCGGGGGGTTGTAATGTATTCAGGACAGGCCTGGCCAACCACTGCTATCAAAGGGACCTGCCTGACGAACTGTAATAACTGGAAAATTATTTTGATAGCCTGAAACAATCTTGGATATCACAGAACTTTATTAAAATAATATCAAATCAAATTAGCCTGTATCCCCATAATGAATTAAGTAACAGGTTACGCCGATATTAATCTCCTGGCTGGCTCGCAGGCATGACAGCTCCAGCATTTAATCAGGGCTACCGCTCTCTCTCTCTCTCTCTCTCTCTCTCTCTCTCTCTCCACAGGAGGGTCTTTTAACACACATCCAGGAGAAATCCTCAGCAAGCCGACAGCCCCATAGCTGTGTGGCGGTTGAGCGAGGAAGGCTTCAAAAGACACACACACATACTCTCTCTCTCTCTCTCTCCCCCTCTAAATAAGGAGGGTGATTTTGCCCCAGTTCACCCCCTCCCTCCCCTCCCCTCCCTAACTTGTCACTCGCCCCCGGTGAGGTTATTCAAGAGCAGAGGAATCAGTGTCTCAGATGTGTGTGTGTGTGTGGGTTGGGTTTTTTTTTTTTTTTTTTGGGGGGGGGGGGGGGGGGGGGGGGGGTCTCTGGAGGGTTGTGATTAGCAGCTGACCCACAGGGAGAGAAATAAGACCCCTTCCTCACACCTCCCCTTCCTTTGGTCCCCCCGTCCCCATCTTTACACCAGGCTAAGGCACATTCACAGCCACATACAAACCTATAGTTTGGGTATATATGAGAAACATCATATTCTTTAACCATATTTTACCCCAGAGGACAGATTTAAATCAAATATAACTTAAAGCCACACTTCACAAGACTTCTGTGTCACAGTCCAAACTACATTTTATTCTCAGGTATCAGGTCACATGAAGCCAAACACTCATAGTTATTTCCTGTTATTCCCAGAAAACAGTTTCAATTGACTTTGCTTCACTGGGATAATCCAATCAGAATCAAACACACTTTCCAGCAGCTCTGGGTACATCCTGGAAAACAGTGCAGTGGTTTTAGTGCTGCTAAATAATCACAAATGTTTGACCCATCCTGACTTCCTGTGTCCCACATCAAATTAAAGTATCTGAGTCTAAAATCACTCCCTCGTTCACTTCCTTTACATGAGAAACATTCAATAGTTTACTGTTTACTCAGCAGTAAAGTTGTATTTCATACACTAACCACCATTTTGCATCATCACAGACTGAGTGTACTATCATGTCACTGTAGTTTTTGCATCTATATTATTGCAAAACAGTGCATTGTGGGATTGTGGGATGCCAAATTTTGAAATTTCAGACCCGTGACCTTCTTCAGTAAAACCTATTGCCTGCAGAAAGTCACAGTACCAAAACTTTGCGGCCGTTAAAAGTTCTTGTGCAAGTCTGTATCTTTGGCACACTTGCAGATCTACTCGTCTCTCTCCTATGCACCTGTCCAACAAATAGATGCAAAGTATTTTTTCTCTTTGAGACACTTCAGAGTAAAATAAAATATAATGCACTACATGGCAAATAAATGAAGTGATGACAGATTCAGCCATAGACTAAAGACATGGGTTCAAAGGTTCCATATTATAAAAATGTACATCCATGTGTATTTGGATTATAAAGCAGGTCTAGGTTCTATATTAATACTAAGACGAGTATCAAAGCCTCAGTTCACCCACTAGATTCAGAAACTGAGCCTTAAAATAAGCTGTCAGGACTTCTGTAACTTTGTGCTGTCACACACTTCAAGAAAGAAGTTCCCCCTCTAAGCCGTGCCTCAAACCCAGCCCACCTGGACCCACCAAAGTGCATCAAAAGAGGGCAGGGAGTCACAGTGGAAGTGGATGGCATTCCCTATATAATCTTCTGCTGTGCTCCTCTCAGGACAAAGCTGTGCTTTCTCTTCAGACATCAGCTGTCTCAGAACTCCAGACCAAAACCAGGAACAGCAGTGGATGAGAGTGGGACAAAACCAGAGACAGAGAGACTTCATCTAAATTGAATTGGCTGATGAACATGGTGATATGCAGTTGGAAGCCTGTAAGTCATCTGAACTGTCATTATTTATTCCATTGTTATTATTATTATCTAGTGAAATACTTTTTCCCTTTTGTCTTTGGTTCGCTGAAAGACCTGTCTCTCAGTCTCTTCTCACACATTCATGAATAGACTTGAGTGGCAACACAGAGGTCAACCCTCACTAATTTGGGTTGGCAGCTCAAAGGCTGCATTTACACATGCTATTAACATATGCCTCTTATCTAAATTGTGGTTGGATATAATTTGGCTACATTACAATTAAAGCTGAAAAGAGAATGCATCTCAAGACAGACAGTAGATTTCTTTGAATATGTAAATTCAGTTACTGCAGCTTTTACAGATTTTATAGCTTTGTTTTAGGATGTTGGTGAGACATTGTCCTGCGGTTTGACTGATTGGACTTTTATTCAGTGTCTTTGGTGAATTTACATGTGGATTTTATTCAGCTTGACACACACTTTTACCACCGTGATCCTGAGCCCAGTCTCTTGAGTGCAGCTCATGAAGAGGTGAAAAAGGGGAGCCACTGTGCCTCTTATTTCATCCTCCCACCACCTCTTCTTATTCTGCCCCCCCATCGCCCCCTCCACCTCACCCCCCCCTCTCTTCCACCCCTGGCTGATATTGCTGTTGCTTCCTCTTATCTGTCCCCCGCCTGCTGTCTTTCTTCTGCGCCCCCCTCCTCCTTGTTGTTGTGTTTGCCTGGCGGACTGCGCCACACAGCCCACCTTGGGGTGGGAGGGAGGGACGGTGGGGACACTAAATCTTTTGATGCAGCCGTTTGTGGCGATAACATCTGAACTTGCCGTGCCTTTGCCAGGCAGCGCTGACAGATGTAGTAGGACCCTTCCACAGCTTCCAGCTATTGGATATCTATTACTGCTGATGCTGTGTGTGTGTGTGTGTGTGTGTGTGTGTGTGTATGCGCGTGTCCAAGCAAAGGTAGCACACAATCTTTGTGAACAAATCTGTCAGAACAGAAGCATCAGGCCACACATCTATGGTCACACACATGCAAATGCATACACACACACACACACATACACAAAGCGAAAACAAAGTCATGTCACTCACATTCTCATATTCATATCATATAAACCAATCTTTCCTATTAGAGTCCCAGCACTTACAGAAGCAATAGTGAAATATGAAACGTTTTATCTTGTGATCCAGGTACATTCATTCCTTCATGTCAGGGCGTGTACGTCCTTGAACTTCTGCACTTGGCACACACACACACACACACACACACACATACAACCTGAGCTTGGTGCAGATTCCCTTTTTTATGGTCTCAACCTGAGCTCGGTGCAGATTCCCTTTTTTATGGTCTCTGAAGACAGCGACACGTTTGGTCCTGAAATAGAGCTAAGACATCAAGTGGCAAAAACCTTACAAAGTGATGCATTTCCTAAGTGTCCCCGCACACATATGGTGACATGTCTCAATGACAGCGTGTTATCTGGGATGGAATAACCAGGAGCACATGCAGTGGAGAATGACAGACCTCTGTAATAGAAACGCATCTGATTTAGCTACATAAAGAAGGTGATTTGAAGTTGATCAGCTTTTTTGGAACTGAGCTCATCTCTTCTGCTACATATGAGTTTGTATGTGTGTGACTGACAGTGTTTATGTTTAGATAATGTGTGTGTCTTCTGCTTCCTCCACTGGGGATTTGAGTGAGTGGGGGGGGGGTTGGTGCCTCCTGTTATGATGGCTCCTCCGCCCCCTGTGCCATTCCCACATGTCCCAGTAGACTCCAGTATCTGTCCCTCAGCATGCCCACCCTGACAAAAACACAACTGTATAGAATCACACACAACGTTGCCTGTTTGTTCACTTCCTGCCTGTCCATTAGCTCAAAAGTGTGAACTTCACATTCTCAAAGGTCTCATCTACCCTGATCTCAGAACACAGCAATTAATTCAACAATACACACACAAAATACACAAAATGTACTTAATGTTATAATGTTCTACAGCTTTAACAGAGATTACAGTTGGCAGGGTTCTTTGCAGCCTTTTGTTTACGTGTTGTTTTGTTTTCTAGAATTTTATCAACTTAACCAGCACTAAATGCAGAGTTCAGGCTGAAGCGAAGCAAAACCCATCCTGTGCTGAGCGAGGCCATGAAAAAGCTGCAGAAATAAACAAGTGCAAAACTTCAAACCATAACCCACAGAAAAAGACCTGACATTATGACATTGAGTAAAATAAAATAATAATAACAATAAGTGTGTTGGATTCAACATCCAATACATGCAAAAATAAAACAATACTAAAGAAAGCATTGAAGCATCAGGGTGTCCTTTAGTTTCACACACACAGAGAGAGAGAGAGAGAGAGAGAGAGAGAGAGAGAGAGAGAGAGAGAGAGAGATAAAAAAAAAAGGGGGACCTGGTCCAAATCACCATCTAGCCCACTTTAAGCATCTCCTGCCCCTGTGCTTCACCCAGGTGGCATCATGTGAACAATGGGCTAATGAGATTTAAGGATAGGGGGCCTGAGCGGCTGCCAAATTACTGCCAGCCAAGAGGAAATCTTCCCCCAGCTCCATCTCTCTCTCTCTCTCTTTCTCTCTCTCTTTTGCCCTCCACTTTTTTTTCACACCCACCCATATTTGTCATTCAAACCAGCTTTAATGGAGAAAGATCTATGCATATGTAAGTGACAGAGCTGGAAGCCCATTACCGGCATTCAGTGGAGCACTGTGGAGAGGCCCTCTCCAGGCATGGATTACTGACCATTAGGGCTTATTTCTGCACCGTCTCCAGGCAATTATTCCCCCCCCACCCCCCCGACTCACACACACATACACTCACACACCAGCATCACCCCCTCCCCACCCTCTACCCCCCTTCGTTTTAACCATTTCACATCTTTAAGAGTCACATCTTGGAGCGTCTGGATATGTCTGCGTGTTGAATCACACACACGCGCGCACGTTGTTCAAAGACCCTCATCTGCTCCCAGCGTGGTGGCCTTGCGGGGGTGGAATGGCGGTGCTGGTGACGAAGATATTGTGATGATGATGATGATGATTAGGTTGAGTCAGGAGAAAATAGCTCCCACTGTGTATTGTGCACACCTGTAATTAATGTTGCCACCCAGGTTCCGCTTTGTCTCTAATGAAGTCACCGGAAAAACACGAAATAATGCACGGTGAGGAGTCTGGAAGTGGGGGGGATTTGCATTTGACAGTGGCGACATACAATATGTTTTGGCATGTCTGTGTGTGTGTTGAGGAGACAGAGAGAGGAAAAAGAGGGAAAGTTTGGTGTTCAGAAGACAGAATGCACAATGACTGTAAGTCGGTGAGCGTGTGTGCTCGTTTGTGTGTTTATGTGGAGCCAGGTGAAGGCTTTGAGCGAGTTTGAGCTTCGATTGAGCTGATTAGTGACACATACACAGTGACCTAAAGGCTAGTTTAGATCCACATGACATTGGCCCATCTCCAACAGCTGTGACCTATATGCCCCCGCCCCCCACCCTACTACACACACACACACACACACACACACACACACACACACACAAATTCATGAGAAAAATGAAAGTATTTTGAGCAACATGATTGGCACACACACACACACACACACATGCAGGTACATAACAAAAGGAAAAGCTTTAAATTACATTTCGAGTTGTAGTTAAAAATAAGTTAATCCTACTTGTATGTTTTGCTATCATACAGTACAGTCTGCTCAGAACAGACGTTACCAGGATGTATCTCTGGGTATATGAGAGCATCAAAGTCCACAGATGCTCTATAAATGAAAGGTAGGATTACATGCAGTCTCTATTGGGTAAATAAATGAAGTGTGATACATTGTACTTATGTGTATGTTAGGTTATCTGTAGTGCTCCAGTGGTACTGTTTATGATGTCACAACAAAGCCCACCCTGACCTACAGTCCAGCTTTGCAGGATTGGGATTCTCTGGGTGTTTACCTGAAAGCTGCTATATGGAGCTAAGCAAAAGTTCAGACAGGAAGACTACCTCTTTAAGCACGCCTCCAAGCCTCCTCCCAGTTTTCCCACTATCCTCCTACTCCACCTTCCTTCACCTAACTCATCCAATCACAATCTGCCACCCTCTCTCTCTTCTACCAATCAGTCATTAGCTGTCAAATTTAAAAGCGCTCTCTCTCTCTCTGCTGTCATCCAGCTGTCATTTCAGCAAAATTCTCGGCCCACCTCCGCCCCTTCACCGCCTCCATCAAGATTCAGACCGTCTTCATCTGGATCTTCAGCCAAGAGGTTCCTTGACAGGGGGCAATGCTTCC
This sequence comes from Caranx ignobilis, assembly GCA_021432705.1. Classification (NCBI taxonomy): domain Eukaryota; kingdom Metazoa; phylum Chordata; class Actinopteri; order Carangiformes; family Carangidae; genus Caranx; species Caranx ignobilis. The sequence goes on from MU269990.1 coordinate 13,715,909, forward strand.
TACCACCACAAGTGTCTAGGCCTGGGGGGGGGGGTATCTTCTTCAGACGCAAGCTTCATATCCCTAGATCAGTTCACTTAGCGCCAAATATTATTTATGTGCACAATAAATGTAATTTCATCTTCAAACCTGTCTCTCTTTATCCTTATTAGTCTATCCTGATTGAAACAGGCAACTGTCAGCCACAGAGCCTCACAAAGCTCCACACAGATGCCTGCATGAGACAGGAGATACAAAACTAAATTTAAATGTTTTTTTGGTTCTGAAAACCACACATCTTATCTTCTTATAGATAAACATGTTAAATAAAACACAGGAAAATATGGAACCTTTAACATCAAGCAGCCATTTAAATTCATGGAGTCCAGCATACTGGTTCCCAAAAAGCTCTAGGATTGTGGGCTGCAATTTTGGACCACGCAAATATATTATTATAGTAATACAAGCCCACACAACCAAAGTCTGTCAAAAGCAACAGGCCGACTGCATTTATAGTCACACACATGACAATGTGCACGCACACACACACCACATTCTGAAAGGAGTCTATCGCAGATGAAGCCTGCATGATGAAATTACTCCAGTATAAACACATCAAAAGTTGAGCACCTCAATTATTTAAAAGCACAGCGAGTGCATCGTTAAGGACACAGTAATTATCCTCCATCTTAATGAAGTTTTCATTAAGACATCTGCATTATGCTATCTGTCTCCACAGAGATTTAATATTCCCACTGTAGACAGGTAATACCTATACTGCAGTCATTTATAATGGAAAAGCATTGTGAACTTGTGAAAGGGTGTACTTTTAATCAGTGGCTGAGAGACCAGGGTTTTGAGACACAAGAGAGTTTCCTTTCAATGCTATTCATTTTTAAGTGTTTCTATTTAATGATCATTGCTCATGTGGTAGTTGACATGATAGCAAATGATAAGAGATTTGACTCATTCAAAGAAAAAAAAAGTGTTTCAGCCACAGGCCTCGTTGGTAGTGTGAAATTTAGCAGCCACTAACAGCATCAAGTTTAAAATGACGGTGATGATGATGATGATGACAATGATGATGGTGGTGGTAAATAATAGATGATTTTAAACTTAAAACAGCTTAAACAGCTAAAGGATATTTCCAATTCAACTTCTTATTTCCATAGTACTGGGCACCATTTATCCGTGGAGATAAAACTGTTCTAAACAAAGTGTTTGCTGTTATCTGGGAACAATGGTAACAACCCCACAATGAAGCTTGTCGAGATCAAGTCACGATTACACAGCTGAAAACAACACATGATCTAAACTTCTTTATTGATGAACCACTTTGAAGGTAATTAAACTCAACAAAAAGGTTAGTTATGGCAATTGTTTTACCAAGTATACACTGTCTGAGCAGTATTATGTCTTCAGGACAGATTGGAGGATACAATGAGCTACAATTGGAAAGTAAAGAGGCGGAACACGGCCAGTAGTTAGCATTGCAGTGAGTTAAAGTTATGAAGTTTGATGGTGAACTCACAACATTTCTTCTTAGCAGGTAGGTAAACAAGTTTTAATGCTAACAGTGGCTAAATAGCAATGACAAAACTTTTACTAGCTACTTTTATGTTTTGTTGTTTTCTTGGAGGCTGCTTTTTCTTATTAGCAATGGTGCGATCTTTTAAAATAACATCATTTTGGTCAGTGCAATAATAACACAAGATGTAACACGTTGAAATTACTCTTCGAGCATGATCAACCGTTCCCCAAATTTAATTTATTTTCAAAAGACCTGAGAAGGTAGAACTGATGTGTGGTCAAAAATTTCAAAGAAAAGTTTGCTGCCTGAGGTTTTCACAATCATGCAGCGTCCCATGCTTCTTCATTTCACTGCCCTGTGAATTGCTTTAATGAGCAGTCGGTTGACATTAAAAATCCCAAAGAATTTGATCACAACCATCAAAGAGACACTTGTTTAAAATTCTTCGTTTCAGCGAACTTCCACTTTTTGTAGAATGAGAAATTAATCATATGAATTTACCAATTATTACTGTTGGACCTGAACTTTGTATCAGTATGACCACTGCTCATGAAGAGCCTGAGATTTTAAGGTGACCACCTGCAATACATGATAATGATAATGAGGTTTTCCGTCTCGTATTGTTGTGAGGTTTTTAGGGGTTAAGAGCTGAGATACCAACATGAACACTGGTATTGTCTGTACTTGGTGTTACCCAGGAAGAAGCATCAGTCTACAGTGACATTACAAATGATGTTTTTAAGTGGGTTTAAAGGCTGCCATTATCCCGATTAAACCTCTACAAGAAATGAATATAAATGCATTACTTCTGATTCCAAAGTATTGTTTTATGGGTCCAAACCTAGTCTGCATTGACTGGGTAGAACCAACCAAGCTTTTGTCTAAAACATGGAAACACACATACATTGTATGTAGGTAACTGTCGGCAAGAGTGGGCCAGTCTTTGTTATCTCTGCCCTCTGTGGATCGTCCCTTTTTGATGTCAAATAAGTCCTGGAATAACTAATTCTGCCTTCCCTACAAATTTGGCACAAGTGCAAAACTTGTGCTGCTGTGGTCCTGGGAGGCAAACAATGCTTGGAGGAAAGCAAGATGAGAGAAACCCAGCAGAAGCCTTTGATCCTGGATGATATTAGCAAGAACCAAAGAAAAAGGTATGGAAGAAAAAAAAAAAGCCAGTCATGTTGCATAAATGCAAATCACATCGGCTGTTCTTTATGTTTTTCTTTTTCAATTTCTCAATCTCCCATTGTAATTAGCAATAACAGTGGTGTTTGTATTTCCCCTAACCTTGTGAAAAAAGAGAAAGAATGAAACAGATAAAGAGAAAGAAAATAACAAAGCTTTTTTCCCTTCTTGGGGTAAAGGCAGGGGTGGGGTTGCCACTGAATATGATCAAGAGAAAATTAGAAATGCCTTTTCAAACTTGCTTAAACATATTTATGTGTCTCAAAATTAACGATAAAAGCAAAAAAAAAAAAAAAAAAAATCAAATGGGGGATTATGCAAGGTGCAACACAGAGCAGGGAAAATAAAAGAGAGGATTAGACTGAAGTTTTTTTTTACTTCCTCTTGTGGGGGGGAAGTTTTTTTCCTTTTTTGAAAAATACATAGTTAATTTTTCCATCTTTGGCACATTATTGAGTTGTTTCCTCAGGGGTGATAAAGAAGTGAGGGTGCCTCTTGCTGGGCTGAGCCTCTCTAATGATGCCTTTGTAGGGACATCAGCACAGCGTTCAAAGGCAGAACTCCAGCCAGCTGACCCAGCCATTTACAACCTGACAATGAGCAGCTGTAATTGAAAAGTGTTGGAGGACACACGCGCACACGCGCACACACACACACACACACACGCGCGTTAACACAACCCTTCTTGAGATTATGATAACTAGCTAACACTGCTTGTTCCAGTGCTCTTAAACAGGCTATAATGCCACTCACAGACCCCTATCTGTTTAGCATGCTAACAAGCTAACAGAGCCTTTCCATTACTGTAACATGGGCTAATGCACTGCACACCTCCTTGTCCATCTAATAAGGGGTTATGCTAATAAGCTAACAAGTGTCATTGCGTTGCAGCAATGTAACATGGCCTAATGCCATACAGCTCCCATAGCATAAGTTCATGCTAATAAGCTAACAATCTCAATCTGCTACTGTGATAAGACCCTAAAGGGGTACATTACCGACTATTCAAACATTAAAATGCTAACGAGCTAACGCCTGAGTCCATTACTAGAACATGAACTAATGTTAATCAAACAGCCCTTATCACCAGCCTTAAAACAAAGGGGGCAGGGGAACTGACAGAGGGTTTTTAAGGCCATGACGCATCTGAAAAATTGACAATTTCCATTTTTTTCATTACACTGAAAAAAAAAAGTCTTCTGTAACGTTTATTTCAGACAGTAAAGTCTGAGCATCTGTATCACAATATTCACAAATAGGACGCTGAAATCATTGCTTAAAGATAACAACTCAAAATGGTATGACAGTTTCTAATGGATAATCGATGCTTCGGTTACAGTATGTTGCCTAAAACATAGATAAGGAATTTCTAAAATGTTAGGCACAACTATTAACTGTTAACATTCATACATAGGAGAGCCAGGAACCCAAGTAGCTCAAATTTGCACTGCTACAATATGATCCCACATTAGCAGAGTACGTCATCAGGACTGTTTGTGAAACCACCTCCTCAGGCATCCACTTCTCCTTCCCTTGTCAATAATCACGGGCCGGGACTGAGTCACCAGGAGCAACCAGTCTCTCCTTAGATAATGAAGCCTCGTGGCTTTGCTGTGCAACCTGAGCATGGTCCACTACTGCTGCCACACTTAGTTTAAGTAACACAGGGGACTGAAGTCTGTGGTGGAGAAAAAACAGGTCAGGGGTTCTTTTGTTGTAGGATGTTTCATGTTCCTCTAGCTGGGTGAAGAGGAATACAATCTCTGCTCACCTGTACTGGATCCATGGGACGCTTTCTAGGAGTGCTTAAATGTCTGCACAAAACACTCTGCAAGGCCATTCATGACTGGCTGACATGGTGCAGATATCTCATGTTTCGCTTCATACATTTTTTGCTTGGAAAGTGTTCCTTAAAAATCTCTGCAAAATCCCCATGTATTCTCTATCATGGTGCCTATATGGCCACAACCATGGGCTGAGACCGCAAGATCTCTGTGGTACTTTGAGTACAACAAATTTGGCTGCTGCTAAAATCAGACATGAATCCGCGGCCACTGTATCTGCCCCCCCCCCCCAAAAAAAAAAAAAAAAAAAAGAAGTTGAGGGTCAAGTGAGTTCCTTAGACTGGAGCTGGTCTTTCTATGAGCAGATTTTTCCTCTAGGGCATATAACGAGTCTGGGACAAGTCTGGGACAAATGTGGCTCACAAGTTTATCAGCCCTAAGAGGAAATAGATTTGAACATTAGTCAGACTGAGTCCCATTGTAATAGCCTAACTGGCCAATTGTGGAACATAACCTTTACATAAAATTATAATACCACCTTGTAATATTTAATCATGCACCCACATGAAGAGAGTACATGGTGCTCAGTAGAATAAAGGCACAGAAAACTTCTTGCGTTCACTATTTTGCTCTTCTTTAACCACAGATGTGGCAGGCCACTGTTTACAGTGCGGTGACAACTTATTAATTATATCTCATGTCTTGTAGCACGACACAGAACATAATGTACATTTGGATATGTGAGCCATTTTTAATATCAACATAAGCTGCTGAACTGTGTAACAACTAGAGAAAATTACCTTTGCCCTGACATACAGTTCTAAAATAAATCCACTGGATTCATATCAAATGAATGAACAAAGTATGTAGAAAACACAAGATTTGCATTTCATCACTACTTATACCCAGATCAACATTTAAGGATCATGGGTTTTTTATATTTTACTTTTTATTTTTCGAAGCACAATGGTTTGGAAAATGTTCTTGGAACACAGCAGCAGTGAGAGCATCTTAAGTTCTGCCTGGCCGATTGAAGGGCTATCACACTGCAGACTACTTGCCCTCGGACTAGATAGATGTGTGTATTTGGCATCACATCCACCCATCCTTTCATCCTCTCTGTCCCCCTCCTTTTCTCTGCCCCCTCCACCCCACACCACCCACTATCCAAATAGAGAGATCTGAGAGGAGGTGGGGTGGCGAGGTGGCAGGCGCCCCAAATGTAAAGCGTACGCAATCACTCAGATACAAGTGGCACCGCTAAAAATTGCCTTCATATATCAGCTTATGGTTACGTGCTGTGGCAGAAAGGACGGCAAAAGGTCAGGTGGAAAAACATATAGACATGTCAGAGCCACTGCTCGGGGCGCCGGAGCTCTGGGCTGATGGCTGAGGAGATGCGTTTGTGTGTGTGAGTGTGCGTGTGTGACAAACTCAGGGATGCCAGAGCAGTGTTGATGAGGGCCCTGAGTGTGTATGTGTGTGTGTCTGTGTGTGACTTCAGAAACTAGCTACAGTGCACCACACACACACAGAAAGACATGAACACCCATGATCAACCTTAAAATACAGATATTGTACAAACCAGCCCGTGTGTTCAGATAAGCCATGTGACCTGAACCTGACTCCGTACATACATCCACCCATCACAAAATCTAGCAGCCTGCCCTCTTTCCATCTCTACTTCCATCTTTTAAATTTGAAGGAACTCTTTGCTAAATTTGAGCCTCATATCCATGTATTAATCATAGTCCTTTGCAGATCCAGCCAGCTAGCTGCTGGTTTTTCCTTTTCTTTCACAGACTGACATATTCAGATTCCAGTAGGGAGTTTGATTAGCTCCTGTCTTGTGTCCCACGGCTCAGAAAGCTAGGACAGTTAAAACATTTAGTCCACTGCTGGGAGAGCACAGTGTTCATGCTGTTTTTACCAGTTAGCATCAATATTAGGCAAAAGCTGAATGAGGTACAGTGTTATTAATCCTTGTGCATGTCTTGGTGAAATATTTGGTTCCAGGAGCTTCAGGGTGACAGAGCTGGTGAGTGAATTGCATCATGCCAGCTAAGTGGGTTAGCTGGCCCTCTTACATTCAAGTTCTTTTGCAATGCAAGCTGCTAGTTCACATGTCAGTTCAGTAGTAAACTATGAACGAATGAGGTAATGGAGTTGCCTGTTCTTCTTTTTTTTTTCCAATTAAGCCACAGCCATTATCTTTCTGCCCACAGAGTTGGCCTAACGTTAAATGGTTAGTAAAATTAGCTATGAGGTGATCATACCAGCAAAGCAGAAATACAAGTAGTCTGAGCATTTTTGACAGCGTGAGAGTCTCACTCTTTTGGTGAGAAATTTAGTATGAGGATTATAGGTGAGCAGCAGATGGCTTGAGGTAGTAGTAGTAGTAGTAGTGTACTGTATATTTGTTTAATACCTTTATATTTACAGTAACCACTGAATAAGAAATGACTGCTTTTGGAATTGTCTGGCTTGACGTGTGAACACCCTCAAAGTCTGATGAGACAATTGTAGCTCAAGACAGTGGTCAGTTGTAATATGTAGGAGTCTAATTGAAACCATGGGATATTTCAAAAGTGCAGGAATAGTAATTAAATTTTTTTTATAGGGTGCCTTTCCAGCCCTGGTTACAAGAGGTTATACACTCAAAACATTTAAGAAATGCATGAAATGCATCATGTAGTAAAGGGCATCTGAAACAGGTGAGTTTTTAGCAGCCTCTTAGAAACAAAGCTTGCAGTGATAACTGGGTAAACACACGTATTCTCAAGGTGGGCTGCTGGGGTGACTACCAAAACCATACCTGAACTCCAAGGTTGCACAGAGCCCAAGTAACTGAAGTGTTTGTGCACAGAGCAACTCATTACACCCAAATCACAAGTGGTTAAGGTGTGACAACAAATTTTATTTTAAAGTCAATATCTGAAACCTACACTCATCTGCTGTCCTTTGCTCACATTACTGTCATGGTGAGGACATTTAGCTGTATAAAAATAAACATGCACAACAACAACAATAACAGCACACTGACACAGGCACACACTCACACCTACACGTGCACGCACACAGGTATTGGCTGGATACTGTAACCTCTTGGTCGACCTCCGCTGACAAGACAGATCACTCCATTCATCTATGGGTGAGTGCACCGAGTGCTCCATTCATCTGCGGCTGAGTGGATCAGGCCGAACAGCATTTTTCACACTGCTGGCCCATGATGCATCTGGGGCTCTGGAGGAATGTCACTGGCCTGAATGCCCTGATCTGTCATGGGGCCCTGCCTGCCATACTACTCTATACATAGTGACACACACACACAGGGACACACACATAATATATGCAGCAGAGTAGCCTGTGGACTCAGGTTGTAGGTTTGATCCCAGCTGATATAACTTGTCTTGCACAATCATTCAGAAGGACTTCATTATTTTAGATTAATAAAATTACTAGGATATTACTCTACTTACACTGTAATACTGTATGTCATCATATGGTTCTGTTGGTCCTTATCAACATAACATACACTTAAAAATTTGACAACAATTTTACAAATTGCCATTCAAAGTTTTGCTATTGCATATTATTTAGAAGGAACAATTTTGTAGTTATTCTGTTATTAGTACGTTACAGATCTACATATAGTGGATTCTTTCAACATTGTAGCTGAATGGTAGGGAAGTCAAATTCACACAGATGTTTTAATTTGAAAAGTTTCATAATAACCAACACAGAGAAAAGCATTTAAATTAACACATGGGTAAAAGACGCACACACATGGAGTCATGGTATAGTTGTTATAAGTTAATGTCAAAGTCAATAATGATGGAAGCAAAATCAAAATGTGAAATATAGAATAAGGACGAATGATAATTATAAAGATGAAGTGCATCTAATTACTTCCCCTGTCAGCTATATATGTTTGAGAAGTAGGCATTTGAATAGCAAAACATTCATTTGGCATTAATGTGATGGGACTGTACAGTTTTTTCTGGCATGTGGTTAAATATTTGAACACCCATATGGATATGCCTTCATTTTAAAACAAGGCAACAGAAAACATATCATCACCCATCCCCTGAGCAAAAAAGTTGCAAGTTATACAAAAGTGAGAGTTAAAGTTTCAAGCCTGTTATGTGTTGTAGAGGCAGCCAGCACTGACCATTACACCAGGTTTTTGAAATGGCGATGGCGACACTCTCTAAAGCAAGACCGTTGCTATACAGTATGTATATATAAAAGAATAAATATAAGGCTACGAAAACCAAATTAATTTTATTTTATAGCGATTATACTCTTACACAAATACATTGGGTAGTATATTCAGATTTTGCCAATAAACCTAGGCAATTATTACACACTGGACCTTTAAGGGTGATATGATATGACTTGCAGAGGTCAAACATGAGTTTTCAGCAAATCAAAAGCCATTCCAACATGGATACAGGGCATAGAGCATTACCATAGATCATTGTATTTCAGCTCTTGGCCACTCCCCAAGCCCCGCCCCACCTGGATGTACCACCTAACCTTTCAGGATTTTGTTTGTCTGTGAGTGTTTTCCTGAAAATCTGATATATAATTTATTAGGTAAGTCAAAAACAGTCAAACAGAAGAGGGAATCAGAGCCCCCTCTCTTCTGATTGGCTCACTAACCTGTTGTAACCAGAGCTCCAGAGACAAGCCTGGGAGAGGAGAAGTTAAACTACACAGAGATGTTGTTTTGGATCAGCATTTAAAAAACAACACAAAAACAAACAAACATGAGAACTGTAACAGAAGAAGTTACTTTGAAAATGTTGCATTACCCTGGAGATGCCATACCCTGCAGGTATGGTGTTTAGCAAGATCCAAGTCTACTGTCACTTACAACAGTGGCTGAGCAGGAGCCAAAGAGAGGGAAAATTAGCATTGTGATCCTAACGGGTGAATTCTGAACACCTCAGTGGACAGAGGGAGCACCTCTGGAGACTAAGTGACCTGAAGATTCACCCTGAACAGTTCAAGCGTTCACAGTGACCTGGCTGTCACCAGTCTCCAGTCTGGGAGTGTTAGATGGATCCTACATCTTTGTGTCCGTTTGTGAGAGAGTCAAAGGGGAACTATGCTGATTTTGCACTTCAAAGAGTAATTAGGGAGTCCACTACAGCCTATGAAAACTGTATTAAGGTTTTTGTGAACCTTTGTCATGGAGCTGAAGACTTTTTTTTTTTTTTTCTGTGTGTGTATATGTATGTATGTGTATGTGTTTATATGTTGATCAAAAAAAAGAAAAATGGGTGAAGACTGCGGGTTTGAATGGACAAAAAAATCTTTGCCTGTTGCATTCAAGTCCATTAAGAGCTGAGCAGTATTAGTGGAAGACGATGTAAATTGGTATGGTACACCCAGAGGCCTACTGGCACAGTGGCCCCCACCTGTAATATAGTCCAAGCACAAATTCCAAACCAAAATGTCCTTTTCAGGTATAACCACGAAGAAAATGTTCACAATTTCAAACTCAGCCAAACAAGCAAAACAGCAAAATTATTCTGAATCTCAGACCAATATCTCCTTCTCAGACATAATCACAAAGCCAAATGTTCACCATTTCCTGCACCAGTAATAACAACAAAATCAGTTCAGTTCAGTGAACAGAAAATTCAGTTCAACTTAGTCCATAAAAATCCCTCCAAGTGACCCCTCTTCCTCAGCAAAAAGTCTTCAGCTCAGGTAACTTCCCATTTTTTCCAAATGAGTAACTCCTCTTCCCAAAAGAAACACACAGAGGATCTCTATTTACCAGTTACCTTGAAGTTGGCCGGCTAGCTTGCTGCTGCTGCTCAGGTGCTTTAGAATCCTGGTAGCTCCAATAATTTGGTGTGGGTCCAGGTCTATAATCCACAGGATGAGGGTGACGGTCAACATGACCCGACTGTGGACTTTGATCAAAAGCCAGAGGTAGACTCTGTGGCGATGGATATACAGCCTGGCAGACGCTGATGCTTCTGCTCCGGTATGGTGAGTCTCCATCTTGGATTTCACCTTTTCAGTGACCTTGTGGATTACAGACTAGAAGTCTTGTTAATTTTACTGATCAGCATCTTAAAATGCTCATGTTATGTTGTGGGGAAAATCAACTTCTCTCTTCTTTAGATTATTAATCTTAATGGCCATATATCTTGATCTAGGAAACATCAGTTTAGTTAAATAGATATAAAGGTCCACTCTCAGGCTTTATTGAGAGCAATGATCTAAGAGCTGCCTCAGAGAGACCTCTGTTTTCATATTATAACAGGGGGTATTGCATGTTCTTAGTAAATGGCAAACGATGGATGGGGAGTGGAAAGATTGTGGAGTGTCCCAAAATGGGAGATGTGCTCTGTATATTATGGAGTTTGATGTTGTCGAGCCAAAATCAAAAAGGAAACACAATGGATACCATAATGGTCAGGATCCAGTGTCAGTGTCATATGGGTCAACAGAAAGGAGCTGGTATCATACCAAAATGTTCAACATACAACCCCTTTGTCAGTCCACTAGAGTGGTTTAAGACTTCTTTAATTAACAATATCCAAAAGTCATCAGTGAGACCAAACCAAATGCTCACATGTATCACCCTCATCTGTTTGTCTTTGAGGAGATTGGATTCTCAAGTGTGGAGAAGCCTTCACATTTGATAGATGTCGAGGGAGACAGTGATAGAGATGGATGGGTGGAGGTGGAGTGATGATGGTGGCCGGTCTGGGCAGAGTTTGTGAAGCTGAAATAATGATGATGCTGATGAAGTGCAGAGCAGGCATCCAGTGGCACAGCTGGCAGTGGCTGGCAAAGGTGGCCCAGTTAGCCCAGCTAGCCGGCTGGCTTCCACTGGACCACGCACAGATGCCCATTTACTGCCCCGCTGATGACACCCCTGGGGCATAACACACACCACACACACCCCACACACACACAGATTTCTAAAGACATATAAACACACATATTACACATAGGGACATAGATATGACCACACATACAAAGCACACACACACACACACACACACACACCTGAACTGTATTTTTATTACAGCATATGCACACGCACACACACACACATACACATACAGCTGTGGCTCTTTCATTTTATATTCTTGTAGATGCACACACATTTTACTGAGAGCACGCACACACACACAAAACACTGAAGGACTGACTCAGTCATGTCCAAACATCACTAAACGCATAATTTCCACAAAAAATATGTCCTCACACACGCACAAACGAACACAAATCTCATGCTGCTCAGCCAGTATGTTCCAGCAATCACCACACAGACCCTGTGACTGCCCACACACACCCACACCACACACACACAGAAATGCACACACATACACAAACTGCAATTCTCACCTCGGGGCAGAGATGTGCTCAGATGTTTCCGGGGCAGTGGGCAGTCACGAGTGTGTGTGTGTGCCTGACAGCTGTTTGTGTGCATGTCCATGTGTCTGTGTGTGCGTTGGCGCAGTGCCCTAATTTGACAGAGCTGGAGCAGTGGTTGATCCCCAGTGCAGTTGATTTGGCTTGATGTTGACCCTACAGGCCTTGTCAGCTCCAACATGCTCCCTGTCTCCTCATGTAGCCGGCACAACACTGAGTGGACACACACATACACACACTTGGGCAAAAAAGTGCACACATTAACACACATATCTGTTTACTGCAGTATTAACAGTTTGTTACTAATTGAATTTCATATTGCCATTTTAAATTTCTATCAATATCTTATACTTTTTTAAACTCCATTATATTATGAAATACAATTTATTATTCTATACACATACAGTATATCATTATAATAGTCATATATTCGGTTCTTTAATCTCTTCCACTATTTAGTTAATCACAGTTGACTCATTTGTGTGTTAAGTTTGGCAGTCTGATGAACCATATTTTGCAGTGTGTATGTCCCTGTTTATTTTCCATACCACACCACAGTATGTGTTAGTGCACTAATCCCAGCAGCACTCCTTCACTTGACATCTGGCTGTGTGTGATTGCCTGGATGATGAAGGGGAATGTTAGCAACAGGTACACACGCATGCATATATTCAGGACGGACCTCGTGTTACTGTACGGAGCTGTGTGCAGCCACTGAGGCTGACCGAGCTCTGCTGGATGGTCAGTGGCTCCTCTGACATGTAGGGCTGATGACTTAAAATGCACTTTTTGTGGAGCTGCATCTGAGTGATGAAAGTAAAATTACAGGTAATGTTATTGCTTCATTCTGTCGCTGAGTAATTATGGAAAAACAAACAAAAAAAACATTTTACTCTGTCAGTTAAGTGTCTGATGGCGGCTTTAAAGTAAGTGCCTGTGATCCTTTTAAGTGGACTTAGGAGAAAAAAAAAAAGAAAATACAGATGATGTTTGTGGCGTGGACAAAACATAAGGAGGTTTAGTGTTTATTAGTTGAGGGTAGATTTTGGAGAAGGTTAATATTGTCCTGTGGGACGTGTCATCCATCGCCTTAGTGATAACAGGTGCAAACAAAAACAAAGGTGGGACAAAGTCGTGTTCATTGGGTTGTTGCTGCTCTTTGCAAAAATGAGGTTAAAGGGACGATCATCTTGTGAGGAGGGGCTTCACTTCTGCCTCTGTGTTTGTGTGCATCTGTCCCTCCATTATTTACAGTACCCATTAATCAGATGTGTTGGTTCCTGATTGTTCATTGAGTTTAACAGCTGTGCCCTTGTCCAGCAGGGTAAATAAGAAAGACACAGAGAGAAACATGGCTGTCTGAGAGTCAACTTCATCAACTATAACTGTAACACTAGGGGATTACTCTGTGATTTGCTGCATTGAATAACAATTGTATGTCCGCTTCCCTTTTCTCTGAGCCATAACCACTGATACTGGCCGGATGTGTGGGAGCAGGGTAGCAGGCAGTGGACCAAACCACTGTGATGCAAAGAAGGGGGGAGGGTGAGGGTGTAAATCGTTTGAAACTTGGTGAATTAATTTGCGTTTATAATTAATAGTTTATGATGTGCTTTAAGTTTGGCCTACATGTAGGCCTACATTTCCAAAGGTTGGGTACACGTTTAACATAGTGCCTTGTTTTATTTTATTAAACTGACCAGAGGATGTCTCCTCTAAAGATGGACCTCAAAACACAGCAGAGACAAGACAAGAAACGAGCTTACAGAAAAATGTCCACCATTGACAAAGTGACACTGAACTGTCTAAATTTAAAAAAAGAAAGAAAGAAAGGAAATAAATAACAGGAAATAAAATAAATAAAAATATTGGAGCATCTTTAAAAATCGTATTTGGCTGCACAGGGTGATGACTTTTAGATTTCAGATGGACTTTAATATTTATTCACTGTGTACTGGTTGTATGTAATTGGTGACAGAATATACAGTTTGTGTGTATTTGAAGATTTATGTCTGTGTTTGTATGTGTGTTTGTGTGTGTGTGCGCGCACACGTGTGTGTACCTCTTCATCGATAAACACAGGGCAAGGCTAATTTTCCGACCCAGTGAGGTTTTTAAATAGGAAGGAAAACCCTCTCCACTCTGCATGCCTGACACTGCTACGCCACTGTTTCTGTACTTGGTGTGTGTGTGTGTGTGTGTGTGTGTGTGTGTGTGTGTGTGTCCTTCTCTTTTCATCATTCCTTCACTTCCATCTGTCTTTCATTCTCCCCTTGTCTGTTAGAAATATTTCTAATGTCCATTCTTTGGTTTCTTGTTTGTGCGCTTTGATCCAAATGTTCTTTTTTTTTTTTTTTTTTTCTTCCGTGTGTGTGTGGTGTGTCTGTGTGTGTGTAACTGTGGACTGTTGTGTGTCCATCAGGCTGTCCTGCTGGAACAGATCCTCTGAGGTAAAGGCCAGATTTTAATCCCTGGGTCCATCTAATCTCCTCATATTCACATCTCAGATTAACACACACACACACACAGGCATAGCGGTTTGATGCCTGTCATCATCATCTGCTGTGTGTGTGTGTGTGTGTGTGTGTGTGGGATGGTGTGTGAAATAGTTTTTAGACTCATTCTGCCCCTCCTGACTGAAGGAGATTAATTGTTAAAAAATTAAGCCTGTCTAGGGCCGGTGACCTGTGGGTCAACTGTTTCCTCGCTTTGCTGAAACGCGTGCACACACATACACACACACATGCATGCACTTACACACACATACACACAAAGATCCTGGTGCCATCTGCCCTGAGGCGGCTGGCCAGCAATGTCAGCTCAGTAAGAAGGGTGGGATCACAAATGAGAACAGCATGTACTATGTGTTTTAACATCAAAGGTGACCGAGTGCACTCACTCACTCACTCACACACACACATACACACACACACATAGATACAAGATGTCCGTACCTGAAACAGTGAATGGTGACTGTGGTCACTCTTTCTCTGAGCTTTCAGCTCAGGGTAAAACTCGACAGAGGCAACCAAAGAGGGCAGTGAAACGGGGAGGTTTCTCCGCCAGGCCGCATGAACGCAGACATAAACACACTGACTAATGAAACTCAGGCCTGGAAAGTGTGTGTGTGAGTGTGTGTGAGCGAGTGTCTGTGTGTTCTCTTAAGTAGCTCCATCTGGGTAGAGGTGGCACCAGAGATGTTTACTGGAGGCTTTAGCCCATCAACTTATTGTCAACAGTTCAAGGGACTGTCAGCGCCCACGCTGTGTATATGTGTTTTGAGGCAAAGAGCGAGAGCGAAAGAGAGCGTGTCTGGAGGGGGTTAGTGGTTAGGGGCACGGAGTGAGTGGAGAAGAGAAGAACAAAAAACAAAGGGGATATCTGAAATCTGACATCAACCTTCTAGACTGGAGAAAACTGAGAGTCTGGTTACAGCAACTAAGCTTTCATGAGCTGGTAATAACTGGATGAATAAAAAATACATTCAATATTCACAAAATGTGCGTGTGTGTGTGTGTGTGTGTGTGTGTGTGCATAGCTCTTCTTACCAGCTGATCTTCAGTCCTTATCATCCTCACCTAAGGTCATGACATGTAGTTAGTGACCAACAGATTGAGGTCACAGATAGAAGCGGCTGAAATGAGTCCTCTCCACACAGTGACTAGACACACACTGAAAACAACCAGTAGAGGGGGTGGAGCTTCTGGTTAGGATGGATGCCTCCTGGCCACCTTGCTTTGGAGGTTTTCCTCAAACTGGTGGTATGACTTGCGGAAGACTGAAAATACATATTCCATCAGGACTGGGAATGTTTCGGTAAGAGCTGGAAAATATTGCTGGGGACAGGGATGCCCAGAATACTACTGACCTGCAGCCACCATGATCCACCTTCAGATGAGCAGAGGAAATAAATGGACCAATCAGCCTCAGAGTTACAACAGGTGTTTCAACAGGTAATATTAATGTTTTAATGTTCCCTCCACTCAGACTATTGTAGCTCTTCCAAACAGACACCACACCAGATGATACTACTCTTCTTAGTGCCCACCTGGAGCTTAAAAGACCTCAAGCCATGTTAAAACTATTGGTGTTATCATGGACTGAGCTCTTCTCAAGTTTCAGTGAACACAACATAACTACACATAGATCTGCATTCTGGTGTATTCTGATGGACATATGTTTTCAAAAACAGAGGGGTTGCCGATTATGTCACAGATAATTCATGTCTATATATTCTCTAGACCTGATTATTACAATGTTCTCCTCACTGGACCTTGCCTGATCTGTGATGAATCTGTGTATGAATAATGTGCTATTCAAACATATCTGCCTTGTCCTGCTCTTTATTAAACAATATTATGAAGTCATTACTGTGTCAGCAGCATTTAACTCATTTTGAGACAAAATGTACTGTATATCTCCCCACAGTCAATCAAATCAGCATTATTTGAATTACAAAATACAAAGTCAGTTGCAGTTGACCTCAGAGCTGATCACACCCACCCTTTTTGTTAAAGCAGGGTGTGGTGCAGGAGACATGAGGGGCAAATAGGACTAAACAGAGCAGTAAAAGACCTTTCAATCTTCCAGTTAAGTTGAAAGTTGCTCTTTAAGTTTCATCCTTCTCTGCTTTAGTTGAGTATACCAACACACTGCATGTATGCTCAGGAGGCCAGAAAGTTCACTTCAGCAACTTTCAAATGAAAAAGATGGTGGAGATGCAGGGCAGCATTTGCTGCTTAAAGCCTCTACAAAGAACTTTTAACTGGATATGCAAAAGTCTTGTTTCTGCTGATGTCTCCGTGTGACCTACAACAGCAAATGAAGCCATAGGTGGGAAGATAAGCTATTTCTAAATAGTCTAACTCTTTACTTTGGGAGGCAGTGGACAGGTTGGTCCACCAGACAATGATATGATGTAATGCACTCAGAGCGGAGGAGACAGCACACTTGAGTTGTTGCTACGCTAGCAAGTAAAAACCGAGCTCAGTTTCAGCGCTATATTTTCTACATGTCTGATATGGGACGGGATCCACAAAGAGAAACCTAACGCTTTTGTCCACAGGGGTCACCAAAATCAACACAAAATGAAAGTTCCTCGTAGGGGCTTTAGCTTATAGAGCTGCCAAAAACAGTAAAAGCTCCCTTAAAGTAAAAACAAAAGCTTCAAGCTGCACAATGATCAGAGTGAAAGAAGAGTTTACCCCAAATTCATCAAATCAATTATGAGTGTGGGGAAAATTGTCATTAATCCCACTGAAGGCTGCTGCAGTGTTGTGTTGCATCACATCACCTCCAACGATGTGCTGCTTCATAATGACTGCTGCTGGACCTCCGTCATTACACAGTGTGATGAAATGAACAGAAACAGAGTTTGTATCAGACTTTCCAGGGTTATTGATTCTGTAATCTGAAAGTCAATACACTTTCATTTTAATTTAAACTGCCATTTAAGACATGCAGATACTAAACCTATGCTTGCGCAATGTTTAAATTTAAAACAAAGAGCAAAATTCTCACCGAGGCCTTGAAGCAGTGTGAGTGCTTCCGCTTCAGGTTCATGCTTAGAGACTGATGCAATTACCATATTAGATAGGGATGTTGCAGCTGTTATTCTTATAGGTGGTGCAACACTGGAGTTTGTCAGGTAACCTAGAAAGAAAAAGTCTGGAAATCTGTGAATTCTCACTTTATCTTTGTCTAATTCAAAAAGCCTCTTTCCTTGTTCAGTTTCCTTGTCCTTTACCCACCCACTCTCAGACCCTCCTCTCAGACAGAACGAGAACCTGACTTATTAAAACCAGGCCTGCGATGCACTTGATTATTTACTGTAACCAAGATGCAGAGTTTTTTCTTTTTTCTTTTTTTTTTCAACGTCTGGGCATTTTTCCTCTCCTCAACTAACTCCTGACAAATGTTTCTCTGTGGCAGAGCTGGCAGAGGTGGGAGTGGGGGGATAGTGGTGTATCTGGATGGACACAATCCAAGACAAGCAGAGTCTAATTTACAGTGGTGCCCCGGCAGACTAATGCCAAAACACATGGCGAAGCCAGCCGCCACCGTCACACAACACATGACACCGTGCCTTCACAGGCGGACGGCCCACCCAGCTCGAAACACAAAAACACTGTTTCTCCTCTGATTCTCTTCTTTTGTTCTTGATTGCTTTTGTTTACTTTGTCACGTTTCCTCCTGTTACTGTGCTTTTATTAAGTATTTATGTGACTGAAGAATAAAAAATTGATGTGGATATTGACGTACACCGGGCTGTAAAACAAGTCTGAAATCAATAAAGCAACAGAATAACTTAACAAAGGAAAACAGACACACTGAGATTAAGCCCCTATCTATCCATATATGTCCTATATCAAGAGTGATGTTGCCATATATGTCACCTCTAAGGTGATATATGAGCACATCTCACATATACGCATACTTATCACATATACATACTCTGGACATATGAAGATATAGGTTTATCATAAATAAATACCTATTGTAAAAGTGTCTATGTAGATTAGAAATGTCTTTACTGTATGTTGCAATATTACTTAATGATAAATATTCACTAAAATAACATGCACATCCTATATGGTTTAAAAACTTAATGTTGTTTTAGTAATTTTAAC